>CANNZV010000376.1:0-303068 GCA_947561585.1 Caprella mutica | reverse complement strand
CATGAGCTGTGCAGTACAACAAACTGTCGGATACAGTAAACTACAGAACTGTAATTTTTTTTGAGAGGTCATTTATAATTCTAAGACCGAATATTCAGAGACTGAAATTTCCAGCCACCATCGTTTTCCTATATGATCGATATACATTAGCTTAATATAAAAACAAATACGAGCTATTTCAAATAGATAAAACTAAATCTTTATTTATTATTACCTGATTATCCATGGGTAACATCAAATTTTCTATGACACTATTTTCATAGAGCTCAAAAACGAGAAATGGAAGCCTTCTGTATAAATCTGGAGGAAGAAACTGAACCTGGAAAAAAAGGGAGAAAATAAAGATTACCCATGTTATCAGATATTCACAATCTTCAATTTTTCTCCATTTTGCAATATTGGAATATTTTTATATCTAGTTTCACTAATTCGAGTTGACGAGAACAATATTGATTAAATATTTTATATTACCATAATTATATTTATTAACAAACTAAGTGATTGTTTTGAATTTGTTATGATTAGTATTACTATAAATATAATTTATCACCTTATCAACAACATCTTTTTGGTCATGGATGAGAATTACTAGTCCATCTTGTGGAGAGAAGCCAAGTTTCACCCGTTCAATTACTTCTTCAAAATTTGAATTTTTGTCAATGATCATCACTGAAGAGTAGAAAGGTAGCGTTAATTGAGCACCAATGAAACAACCTGCAAAAGAAAGGACATTTACGATTTCCAGTAAATTATATCCAAATTATCAACTATGAATCTATGATAAGTGTGAAAATCTACACATACCTTGTACAGAATCGGAAACGAGAATAACAGATTTTCCAAAATCGAAGAAATTCATATAATCTATAATCAATTCCAACAAATGATGATTAAATTCTTTTTGATTGAAGAGAGGAAAGTCATCACTATAACATTTTTTCTTATTATAGCCTCCACACTCAGATAACTTCAATAGTACCAGAATTATCAGACTAACTCTGAGCATGGTTAAGAGTGAAGATTTACCAAGTGGTGCCTATCACACTTCTGCCTGGCTTATGAAGTACAATAATTTACCCACTTTGACTAATGATGCGAATAGTTGCAATCAATAATACGTAGGTCGTTGAAGTAGAAATACAGAAATATATAGTTAGTGTTGTCATGAAATATTGATAAATCTTTTAATGAGATACTCGATATATCTAGGAAATAATTATTGCTTGACTTCCTTTATGAATATTTAACTTTGAAAGACTATCATAGGACTCATTGAAGTTTCAGATACGCTAATCACTTAAAAATGAAAGCTACGTCTTACATATTTCTAATTTTTCTAATCCTATATGTCATATACATATCAAAATGTTATTACATCTGCGAGTGTGAACGGGTGTTTTACTATTAAAGATATTATACGACTATTTTGAAGCTCATTATTTAATAGGTTTATTGTTGTTATTCCTAGCGGTAAGTAATGATGAGTATAACAAAGTCATTTTCTCACTAAGGCTATCATGATCAATGAATCCTTAGATTCTATAGAGGAACTATTAGCTTCCATAGCTTTTGTGCATACTGATATAAATTGATAGCTTCTTAGATACTGAGAATTCTTAGTTCTTACATAATAAGAATTCTTTTTCCATGAATAGATAATTCGTACTTATTTTCATATATTAGGAATTCATAGTTTGATTATTATCAATAATGTATTAGTATATATTTTTATTGATGTCATTTATGGAGAATACATAGTTCTCGTCGATAGTGTTACAACCCAGAAGATTGAAGTACTTCATTCTTCCAGCTAAATGAAATGAGCATGTGAACATTGAGTCCAAATTAATTGCTTTCAAGGTACAGATTCACATAGAGGAAAAACGGTTTTATCGTATTGGAAGAAATTTGTAAAGTCATTAACCCTAATTGGACTGACAAAATTTGAGAGGATTCTTTACACATTGATATTTAGAAAACCAGTGGCTCGAATTGTACGATTTTTCGTCATTTAACAGCTTTTATCATATAAATGTACTTGGAAAAATTTTATTTACCCAAAATTAGTGTTATCATATTGAATGAGTTCGGTTTGTAGAGCTTAAGGGGACCGTCCCTGGAAAAATCGCATAATTTAAAAAAAATCATTGCTTCAATAATTGCTTTATAACCTTCTTATAGTATGTGCAAAACATCAGAGCTCTAGTGTAACTCTAACCCCCTGGAAAGAGGGAGAAAGGAAAGGGGCTACGCGGGGGTTAGGGACTCAATATGCACTCTAAAAACGCTATTATCTCGCTACATCTGGTATCTATCCTGCCACTAATGGCACACACATTGAAGTGGACAAAAAACTTTGTCTCAGTTACCTGCTACACCTCATAGGAGTAGGATGCAACGTGTCAGATAATCAATTTTTGAATGGGATTTTCCAGTAGTTCAAAAAAGCTACAAATTTGGGTATTCAAAAGCCTAAGGCGTTTACAATTTTTAACCTACGGCAATGGTGTTGTGTTGCATTTGATTTTCCAAGGAATTCCCAACAAAACACTTGAAGTGGAATTTTGATTTTCGAATTATTACATAGTTTATAAAATTTGTGATTAAAAAAATCCATTTTATACGAATTTTTTTTTCCAAAACTAATTGGAAAATCAAAATTCCACTTCGAGTAGTTTGTTGATCATCTCTTGGAGAATCGAATGCAAAAAACCCAAATGCTGTAGGTTCAAAATTGTAAGAGCCTCTTTTTGAAAAAGGGTCGAAATTCGTTCAAAATTCGAATAACTCGTTTTCTATGTGCCGAATCGAAAAAAATCCACGAACAAAAACGATAGGGAATTTAATTTTATGTTTGAATACCAAGTTTCAGAACCATGTTTAAATTAATAAAAAAGTTATCAAAAACCCAAGACGGTCCCCTTAACCTCCTCACTCAGTATTTTAAGTGTTAATCAATTCATGGATTTGGTGACTGAATAAAATTTCACAAAAGTGAAATTTGATTTGAATTTCTTCTTGCATCTCTACTAAAATCAAAAAGACGATTTCTATATGGTTGAATAAGATAAAATGATGATCACTTTAGTTTGTAAACAAATATAATGCTATATATGTTAGTTGGTACTTTTACTAGACATCTGATTTAAAAAGTCATTAACTTTAAAAGTCATTAAGTTCAACTCTTTAAAAGTCATTAATTCACTTAACACATATTTCACTTATATATTAACAATAAGAGCTTTATATTATAAGATTTTATAATAATAAGAATGCACTTTTAATTATTTTATTATATGCAATGTACAATTATAAAATGTATAGTAATATTATTTGGATTAATAAATATAGAAATAGGACTGTACTTGTTTTTTTATTTAATATCAATATCATTGTAACTAAAGCATGTGTCAATTTAATATTAAGATATAGGCATTAGTCATACCTATAATCATTGATTCTCATTAATCGAGAAATTAGATCAAAATTAGAAAAAAATGTGGTTGTAATTTGAAAAAGTAAGAGTCATATTATAATCAAACATTAGTCTAGAAAATGAAATTTATATTGTCTATTGGAAATTGTTAATAACCAATTTATTTAAAGAAATGAATCTTAAATTTATTACTCCAGACGTAAAAGAATATTTTTTTATAATGTTGAAATAAATTAAATTTATCTAAAGATGTATACTTAGGGATTATCCAATAGACTTTACAATAATTCCATAATAATTTTAGTTAATAGTATTTCTAGATATCGAATGGTACATCGAAAAATTCTCTATGAGCAGAACAAGGCAACAAACGAAACAGACAGTAATGTAGAACAAGAACAGAAACACCATTTGGTTGAACTCGATAGCCTTGACTTCTTTCTTGTCTCTGATTCTCTCAGAAGGAAGCCAATCAGACTCCATTTTATCCATCAGTCCATTTTCGATCAAACTGATAATTCTGCAAAAAGTCACATTGGTATAATAACCTTCCATATATTTTCACGATAACCATGAGTGATTGAAAAGAATGCATCTCACCCAGCATTGAATATATCAGTGTAAGGTGATCCTTCTCTAACTGCAAATCCTGATCCACCAACAAAATACTCTCCGGGGATTGTCATAATTCTGTCCCTGAAATCGCTCTCTTCCATATCATATCTATTCATAAAGAGTAGATATCTACCGCTAAATATCTGGGGCAAGAAATTTCGTTAACTAGAAATCCAATATTGTGTACACACTGTTACTACGTTCCAGATATACAACACCTTACAGTTGTTCACCTTTTCCATAGCTTCAACTCTGTTCTTCACGAAGCCATTTTTCTCGACAATATTCGCGTAAACTTTCTTCAAGTTATCTTCTTTAGCAATCTGAAGATAGAAAATATTATGATCAAATGGCAGAATAAGGTTTTAAATGAGCATTATAACCCTTTTACATATTTAAAAGAAATATATTACCAAATTCAATCAATAAATTATATTGGAATTAAATTTCAAAAGCTTAAATGGAAACTATATATAAGTTTGAGACATCGAAAGTTATGAGAGGATTATATAAAACTTCTTAATATATTGACAGGATCAAACATCATGTTTGTATGAAAAGTTTATTTTTACTGATGTAATAAATACCTTCAAATTTGTCTCAACCGAATAGCCTTTGATGACCAAAAAGTTATAAGATCCATCTTCCAATACTTCATCTAAATTATTGAACATCGTTGAAGTTTTTATCACTGCCAAGCGTGAATACAGCAAACTGGTGTAATGGATGCTCACAAGCAGAGTGAAAACGAAAATGTTGAGGAACATTATTCTTCCACTCACACTGGATGGTGGCGAACTATTTGCTTTAAGAAAACAAACAAAAATTTGCAGCAAATCAGATAGTTATTTTTCAGATTGTTAAAACTGTTAGAAACTAATAGTCTTAAACTAACAATAAATATTAATTGACAATAATTCTCTATCTTTGTATGATCCTTTGAGTTGATTTGAATTACCTTGTGCGGTCAACGCTCCGAAAACAATAGTGAAACTTTCAGACAGAGGGATCTTTGCATCCTCAGTCGGACTACTTTTAACGATGATGTAATAGAGTATTGTGAATAAACACAGAATGATTGATACGCAAAGCCATGAAGTATGAGACAGCTCTGCTAAATAGATTTCCCAAGCAGATTCAATATATTCAGCTTTTTTCATTATCAGTGAATATCTGGAAAAGAATATCAGTGATATTAGAGAATTTTTACTCTTTCAAATCTATTCTTCAAACTAAGTTCGTAGCCTAGATAATTATGTTCTACCCAATATTTTCCAGAGGTACAAGAAAATCAATGACTGTAGACCGAGCCAGAGTATTGTCCAGATTCGCTGTGATTAGATCGCCTTTACCAGCTGCCAACTCGCCAACCATTCCAGTCCAAGTTTCATCCGAGTTCAAAGATCCCCACTGTCTGTCCGCAGCAGGTCTGTACGTACACCTGTGTGCAAATGAATAAATTTTGCATTATAAAGCAGAAGGGTTATTGCATTTTCTAAAATAATGTATTAGTCTTTCATTAGGAACATACGTGAAATTTAAATATTGCCCCATTGCCTCGGATATCGTAAAGTACAAGCCAATTAGATGCCACTTATTCTCGCCAAGTGTCACGATTCTGTTGTTAGAAACATCTCCCTGTTGATATTATTTAGCATCATTGTATTGTAAAGTCCTGATAAAGATTAAATTATGACTAAAACGAGTTTGAGATTATTTACCTCGCCAAGACATTGCAGATTAGTTCCCAGTAAATTCATCCGTCTCGAGGTTTTATCCTTCATGAGTATCTTAATCTTGGATTCTGGAGTCTGATTTTTGTTATAAATTTCAATTTGGAAAATTATATTATTTATTTTTTGAAATCTTAAAAAGTAGTCATTCTCACCCATTGGCCAATCAATATTGGTGGAGATGTTCTTTCGTCTTCAACAGAGTAAATTTCCCAGAATTTATAAGGGTATCCAAGTACGTGTACTCCGAAAGTATCTCTTTTTACAAAAGTCACCTTCAAAAGAATGTTGATAATTTGAAACAGGAGAATTTTCTATATCAATAAATTAGTATGCATGTGAAAAATAATTTTTTTTAAGATTTGAAGTTAGTGACGAAATGAAAGCGAACTTAATATCATTGATTCTGTTCAAAAGACGCATCAAGCATATAATACAATTGCATATCATTTATGAAATATGTATTCGAAGTTTGCAGATATGCCAAATAATGCCTGAGAGGAAAAAAGTCCATAACTAATTAATCTACAGTTTTGAGTAAATTAATTAAGTCTAACAATTCCTACATGTACCGATTGAATTCACAGAACAACTAAAATCTTTATCTATTCAAAGTACCAAATAAAATATACCTGATTTTCTAGTGGCAACTTTAAATTTTCAATAACACTATTTTCATAGAGCTCAAAGACGAGAAATGGAAGCCTTCTGTATAAATCTGGAGAAAGAAACTGAACCTGGAAGATAAAATTATTTAAACATTTTTGTGAAAATTGTACATTACCTAATCAAAATCTGGGGTACATTAATTTCACTATGTCCAATTTTTTCTTTCATTTTGCAATATTGAAATATATTCATATCCACTTACACTTATTTTGAATTGACAAAAATAATAATTATTATATATTCTATTTTACCATAATTCAAATTGTATTCTATTAAAAATAAATAAATACCTACATCTGATAATATCAGATCTAAAAATATGTATAACTTCCCACCTTTTCAACAACTTCTTTCTGGTCATGGATGAGAATTACTAGTCCATCTTGTGGAGAGAAGCCAATTTTCGCCCGTTCAATTACTTCTTCAAAATTTGAATTTTTGTCAATGGTCATCACTGAAGAGTAAAATGGTAGAGTTGATAGAGCACCAATGAGGCAACCTGAACAAAGGTCAACAAGAAAGGACATTTATACTTCTAGTAAATAACATTCAAATGGTCAGCTACGCTAATTATGAAAATCCGCACATACCTGGTACAGAATCGGTAATGAGAAAAGAGGATTTTCTATATTCGAAGAAATTTATGTAATCTATAACTATTTCCAGCATATGGTGATTAAATTCTTTCAGATTGAAGATAGAAGAGTCTTTATAACAAAGTTTAATGTCATAGCCTTTAGATTCAGATAACTCCAGTAATACCAGAATCATCAGACTAAGTCTTAGCATGGTTAGGAGAGAAGGTTTACCAAGTGGTACCTACCACGCTTCTGTAGGACTTATGAACAATAATTAAAGCAACTTTGAACATTATATGAGCAATGGAAATCAATTAAGCAAATTTCGTTGACGTAACAAAGCCTAATTAGTAACTTCTTTGTAGTGAAATCTAGATTAATCATGTTAGAGGCTATAATTATCCTCATTGAATATTTATTGATGAATTTCCTTTGTAAATTTAAGTGAAGGAGTTCTATATTTAACTTTGTTACGACTTTTTTCACTCGTTGAAGTTTGTGACTCTTGATAAAATATAAAACTGATTCGAATAAGAAAAGAAAATAATATATTACAGTCTTAGAGTTCATAATTTATTGTCATAAACAAATTATCTAACTCTGATTTACAAATGGGTAACGTGCCATTAACTTCATTAGTTGTGGATATAGCAAAATAAAAGAAATATGATCAATGAGTTCATAGTTTCTATCGAAAAAATATGTGATGTAAATTGACCTATTTCCCACAAAATAAAATTGAACATAATTTCTTTATTTTGTAAACCATAATGAGCTTGACGTGTGTTTTTTTGAGCAAATCCTTTTTTTAATTACTGTATATCTTTCATGTTATTCCTTTAAAATATGAATAAACAACTGGACTTTATATTTTTAATTACGCAAAATATGTTTGAATCCTCCCAAAATAAACTCCTAATACAGGGTACTTTAAATCTCAGGTCTCGAAAAACCATGATGGTTCACTATACAATATACATGACTTCATCATAGAGGAGTTAAACAGGCAGAGTTTTTGTGTAATGATCTGCAACTAGTTGACAATTTAAAAAAAAAGACCCTCATTTTATGGAAGACAACAAAAAATATATTCATCATACCAATATACGGGGTACCTCCTTATTCAAGATTATACTAATCAGTATAGTTCACTGTACAGGAATTCATTATAGAGGAGGAGCTCTACTGAATCAAAAATATAAAAATAATTCAGTGGATGACCTGTATTTGTCTTAAAATTTTCACTCTACATTTGTTATTGATCGGAAAATTTCTTTGACGCGAGACATTTCACTCTGATTGTATTCAATTTCAATATTTAAAATTCAAATTAAATTGTGACACACATCTATACCATGGTTCTTATCATACAGACATAATCAACAGGGTCTCACAGAGTTATAAAATTCCATATATTATGTGTTTCATAAAAAATATCCATTAGCATAGTCAATATATTTTATACTCCAATATCCTACTGAAGATCGAATAAATTAAGCAAACATCGTTGACGTAACAAAGCTGAGTATTAAGTTTTTGTCGGTAAAACCAGATCAAGATTCAAGAGTATGATAGGTTACACATTATTTCTATTGAATTATTAATCTCAGACATCTTTTGTTAATTCAGGTAGATGGATTTCTTATTTACTTTATAAGAGTTATTTCACTGATTGAAAGTTCTGATTTGAGTAATGAATATAATTATATACAATTATATCACAGTTCATTTTAGGAAGTTGTATTATTTATTATCTCTCACTTATATTTTGAATGGGTAGCCTGTCAGATAAATCATGGCGATGAGTATAACGAGACAATATTTTTTCACTGAAGCTATCACGATCAATAAATTCATAGTTTCTATTGAGGATCTACGTAGTTCACAAAGTTCTAATTTAGGAATTATGTGATGTGAATTGAGTATTCACAGTTTCATATCCACAAAAAAGGAAATAAATACTGGAACGTAGTTTAAAAAAGTTCATTATGTAATGATGCTCAGCGTATCCATGGCTATGCATTTAACATTTTTACTTAGTTATTGTATGTTAGTAGATTACTTTCATACATGAATTACCAATTTGCTAGAGATGAAGAAACGTCACCCATTAAATGGCACACGTTTGTACAATACATATCTACTCGTGATGAGGTATGCCACTAAAATTAAATACTAGTATAGAGTATACTCTGATTCTTTTTCGTATTGAATTACTAGATAAATGTCACTACTGCTCTCAGGAATGAGTTGCTAATACAAATGACCTGACTAAGATATGCTACAAAAATAAATAGGGAATAAGTGACCGAGATAAATAGGTAATAACTAACCTGAAGAAATAGGTAACTAGCCTAGATACGTATATATTTAATAACCTAGAGATCTAGGTAACAATAAACCTAGAGAAACAGGTAATAAGTAGCCTAGATAAATATGTTTTTTATAACCTAGAGATCTTGGTAACAATAAACCTAGAGAAACAGGTAATAAGTAGCCTAGATAAATATGTATTTGATAACCTAGAGATATAGGTAATAAGAAACCTAGAGAAACAGGTAATTTGTTACTTGAATTGATTGGTAGCGACTTAGATACAGTAAATAGTTAATTCAGAACTAAAATATGCATAAAAGTAATTTAATCCTTGGTAGATTAGTAATCAGATAGATTGGTTATCAGGAATTTAGGTAGAAAGATAAATTGAGAATCAGATAAATAAGAAATAACGAATTTAGACAGATAGTTAATTACCGACTTAATGAAGTATGAAAGTACTTGGACTCCAAACAGTATTTACTTACAAAAAATTTAAAATTTGCTGTTCTTCTCATATAATTTTACATATTAATATCTCTACATTGATTTCAGAAGAAATTATCATAAAATAATTATACAATTTTACAAGTCTGTGTTTCTCCTTCTTGGTTTTAAATTTGATATTACATATTTCACAGAACTCAGTTGAATAGTGTTTATCTTTGTCATTACTATTTCTTTTCTCCATTCTTTTTATAGTTAGCCATCAGCCCAACGTAATCTTTAGCAATATAGTCGCTTCTTCTACGAACAACATCATTATATTTCTTTTTTCTTGCATGCATAATAAATAAAAATTTCCGAATATCAGTAATTTTAACAACATGACCATGCTAATTTGATGTACTCAGTAAGATTTTAAGTGAACTTTGATCATTTGCAAACACACTATAATCATTATGGTTGATTTTTTTTTTTCATTTCTATTAAAATGTTCATATGTGACTGCTTCATCGTTTTTAACCAGAAGCAAAATATTTCCCCTTATTTTTTATGGTGAAATTTATCTTATCGGTGGTTGTTTTTGAGCGTAATGTGCCATTTTTCATAATAAAATAAGCAATTAGCGAGTTTTGCCTACAATTGTATTTATTTGTACTGTTTATTAACGAATGAGAACCTGGTAAGTTATTAAGGGGACAGTCCCAGCCATTTTCAGTTTTTTGATCAAAATATTTTTTTCTTCACTAAAGTGTTCCTAGTGTTCTAACTAACACTCAGGTAGGTAAAATATCACATCGCTAAATAACTTCCGAGACAGTGAAGGGGGGTTTGAAGAGAGGAGTTAGGGAGTAAAAATCGATAAACTAGTGGATTTTGGTTGTTTGTTTTGTTCTTGTTTTTGTGTTGAACTTTACCACAGTGAGTCAGGTGGTGCCTGATGACACCCCCACCTTCGAGTGGACAATACCGGGCTTGCCTGGCCTCAGCGGATTTAATGGAAAACACAAAAACTTTTTTGGGTATTTTTATCATTTTTTATTATCATTGCTCTCCTGAATAATTGCAAATGTTGTGTATTTCGTATTCATTTTTGATATTTTTCCAAAAGTTTAGAAGATTCGGCATTGCGGTTCTTGCATTCGATGATCCTATAAATAAATATATTTTTGATTTTGAACTTCAATTTTTGAAAATACGTTGTTAAAAAACATTTTTTTGGGGAAAAGTGAAATTTTCGAAATTTCGATTATTAAATTCTAAAATCAAAATTTTTTTTGCTACATGTTGTAGAACATTCATAAAAAGCATCGAAAGCCAAAAATCGCTGTATCCTAACTTCATAACTTTGGGAGTAATACGTTTATTTTCAAATTGGTTCAAAACTCGTGTTACTCGTGTTTACTTGTTCCAAACTCGTCAAATCGAAAAAAATTTCATAAACGAAAACGAAACTAAATTCAATTTTATACATGTGTACAAAAATTCACAACCGTAGCTTCTATGTATAATAGAAAAGTTTTTACAAACCTGGGACTGTCCCCTTAAAAGATGGTACACGTTTATCGTAAACTTTGGTGTCCCTGTCAGTTATACGGAAATTCAGTTATATTATACAGTTACAAAAATACCATAACATTTGCACAATTTAAAAATTACATTCATTCTGAAATAGAGTCATTCAAAATATCACACGAAAATGAATTTCCATTGGGTTATCAAAATTTTCGTCATAAACCCTAGAAAACTGAACTCGTATGAAATACACGTCCTTTGGAGAATATATAAGAGAAATAGATCAAAATAAAATTCAACTGTTGACACTTTAATTAAATAATTCTATTTTTATGATTAAATATTTCTTCTTATAACCGTTAAACAATAATCATTTATTTACAAATTTGTAAAAAAAATAAAAATACAAGTCTCATAAAAACATATGCTTTTTAGTACATCAAGCTGAGACCACGGGGGTGTACTCTGCAATACAGTAGACCCATTAGCTTCACACTGCGGGGGACATGCTATTATATTTGTATAATTACTAATAATTTAAACTCAATTGCGTAACTAGAACAGACTGTGGTTAAAATACGCATAAGAATCTAGTAAATTTTTCTTCTATAATGGTTACCCTTATTTGTGAAATAATTATAAATGTAATTTGAATGGAGGATTTTACCGCCCTCCCTCATGTTGTAAGGTACTTTTTTGTTAAATAAACAATAAACAATAACCCTACTTGGGTTAAACACGCAACGTGTTAACACATATTCTCTCTGGATTATATATTAACAATAAGAATGTACTTTTTGATTGTATCCTTTTTTACTTTCCATTGCTATCATTGTAAAGCATATGTCAATTTAATATTAAGATATAGGCATTAATCAAGCCTATAAACATTATTTCTCATTAATCGAGAAATATGATCATTGGAAATCTATTGGAACTTCATTTAGTAAAATGAATTTTACATTTATTACTACTGACACAGAAGAAGATTTTATATAATGTTGAAACAGATTAAATTTATATATATATATATATATATATATTTAGGGATTACACGATAGACTTTACATTCATTCAATAATAGTTTTAGTTAATAATTTTTTTAGATATCAAATGCTACCTTGCAAAAATTCTCTATGAGCACAATGAAGCAACAAACAGTACAAACAGTAATGTAGAACAATAACAAAATAATCATTTGGTTGAACTCGATAGCCTTGACTTCTTCTTCTTCTTTGATTCTCTCAGAAGGAAACCAATCAGACTCCATTTTATCCATCATTCCATTTTCGATCAAACTGATAATTCTGCAAAAAGTCACATTGGTATAATAACCTTCCATATATTTTCACGATAACCATAAGTCATTGAAAAGAATGTAACTCACCCGGCATTGAATATATCAGTGTAAGGAGATCCTTCTCTAACTGCAAATCCTGATCCACCTACGAAGTACTCTCCGGGGATCGACATAATTTTGTCACTGAAATCGCTCTCTTCTATTTCATATTTATTCATAAAGAGGAGATATCTACCGCTTACTATCTGGAGCAAAAAGTTTCAATAACTATGAATCCAATATTTTGTACTCAGTGTTACTACGTTTTAGATCTTAAAGTTGTTTACCTTTTCCATAGCTTCAACCCTGTCCCTCACGAAGCCATTTTTATCGACAATATTTGCGTAAACTTTCTTCAGGTCATCTTCTTTAGCATTCTGAAGATAATTTTTTTTATGAAATTATATACTGAAGATACTTGGCAGTATAAAGTTTAAATCAAGATTATAAACCCTTTTACATATTTATTAGAAACATATTTCCTAATTCAATTCAATCGAAAATTATGAAAGGACTTTATTAAAACTCATTTTTTACATATATTAACGAGATCCATGATCAGGTTCGTATAAAAAATTATTTATTTTTACTGATTCAATAAGTACCTTCAAACTTGTCTCAACAGACCAGCCCTTGATGACCAAAAAGTTATAAGATCCATCTTCCAATACTTCATCCAAATTATTGAACATCATCGAAGTTTTTTTCACAGCCAAGAGTGAATACAGCAAACTGGTGTAATGGATGCTCACAAGCAGAGTGAAAACGAAAATATTGAGGAACATTATTCTGCCACTCACACTGGATGGTGGTGAACTATTTGCTTTAGATAGAAAGACAAACAAAAATTTATTTCAATTCAAGTAGTTATTTTCCAGACTGTTAGAAACAAATTGAACTGACAATAAATAGTACATGATATCAATTTTCGTCTTTGTATGATCCTTTAGTTGATTCGAATTACCTTGTGCTGTCATTGCTCCAAAAACAGTAGTGAAACTTTCCGATAGAGGGATCTTTGTATCCTCAGTTGGACTGTTTCTATTGATGATGTAATAGATAATTGCAAATAAATACATGGTAATTGTTACACAAAGCCAAGAAAAAGGAGAAAGTTCTGCTAAATAGATTTCCCAAGCAGATCCAATATGTTCCGTTTTTTTCATTATCAGCGAATATCTGGAAATTACTATCAGTGTTATTCGAGAAAACATTTTCTTTCAAATCCATACTTCAAACTTAATTCAATGCCTAGATATTATCTACCCATTATTTTCTAGAGGGACAAGAAAATCAATGACTGTAGACCGAGCCAGAGTATTATCCAGATTCGCTGTGATTAGATCGGCTTTACCAGCTGCCAACTCGCCAACCATTCCAGTCCAAGTTGCATCCGAGTTCAAAGATCCCCACTGTCTGTCTGCAGCAGGTCTGTACGTACACCTGTGTGCAAATGAATAAATTTTGCATTATAAAGCAGAAAGGTTATTGCATTTTCTAAAATAATGTATTAGTCTTTCATTAGGAACATACGTGAAATTTAAATATTGCCCCATTGCCTCGGATATCGTAGAGTACAAGCCGATTAGTTGCCACTTATTCTCGTCAAGTGTCACGATTCTGTTGTTAGAAACGTCTCCCTGTTGATATTATTTTGTATTATTCTTTGATAAATTCCTGATAAAGCTAATATTATCACTGAGAGAATTTGAGATAATGTACCTCGCCAAGACATTGCAGATTACTTCCCAGTAAATTCATCCTTCTCGAGGTTTTATCCTTCTTGGGTATTTCAATTTTGGATTCAGGACTCTGATTTTTATTATAAATTTTAATATTGGAAATTTTATTATCTATTTTCTAATCATAAAAGTAGTTATTCTCACCCATTGACCAATCAATATTGGAGGAGATGTTCTTTCATCCTGCACAGAGTAAATTTCCAAGAATTTATAAAAGTATCTAAGTTCGCGTGTTCCGAAAGAGCCACTTTTTGCAAAAGTCACCTTTAAATAAATTAAAAATTTAAAACAGGTGAATTTTTTATTTCAATAAACTA
Source organism: Caprella mutica (assembly GCA_947561585.1). Taxonomy (NCBI): domain Eukaryota; kingdom Metazoa; phylum Arthropoda; class Malacostraca; order Amphipoda; family Caprellidae; genus Caprella; species Caprella mutica. The sequence goes on along the minus strand of CANNZV010000376.1, from coordinate 288,364 downwards.
GTATGGATATGAAAAATTGAATATTCGTTAAAAAAATTAGAGGTGCATGGGTGACGAAATGGAAGCGAACTTCATCTCATAGATTCTGTGCAAGAGACTAATCAAGCATATGAAACAGTAATTGCATATCCTACATATATGAAACATGTATACAAAATTTGCCTATTCTAAATCATCTCTTACAGGTAATCAACCATACCTTACAGGTAATAAACCATACCTTACAGGTAATAAACCATACCTTACAGGTAATAAACCATACCTTACAGGTAATAAACCATACCTTACAGGTAATAAACCATACCTTACAGGTAATAAACCATACCTTACAGGTAATAAACCATACCTTACAGGTAATAAATCATGCCTAACAGACACTTAGACCGGAATGAATATTCTACATATGTTTTGAGCAAAGTAATTACGTTTACCAAATCCTCTATGTCCGATTTAAATTCATTGAACATCAAAAATCTTTGATCTATTCAAAAAAACCGAATCAAAAAAATACCTGATTGTCTAGTGGCAACTTTAAATTTTCAATGACACTTTTTTCATAGAGCTCTAAGACGAGAAATGGAAGCTTTCTGTATAAATCTTGAGGAAGAGACTGAACCTGAAAAATAAAATTATTCTTGACATTTTTGTTAAAATTATAAAATACTAAATTAAAATCTGTGCTCTCTTATTTTCACTATCATCAATTTTTCTTCTCATTTTACAATATTGAAATATATTCATAATTATCTACTTCCACTAATTTCGTAATGACGAAAATAAATATTATATTATATTCTATATTACCATAATTCAAATAATATTCTAATAAAACTATAGTTTTGCATTTGTTAATATTAGATTGAACTATAAGTATAGCTTCTCACCTTTTCAACAATTTCTTCCTGGTCATGGATGAGAATTACTAGTCCATCTTGTGGAGAGAAGCCAATTTTCGCCCTTTCAATTACTTCTTCAAAATTTGAATTTTTGTCAATGATCATCACGGAAGAGTAGAAAGGAAGCGTTAATAGAGCACCAACTAAGCAACCTGATCAAAGAACAACCAGAATGGATATTTAAACTTCTAGTAAATATCATTCAAATGATCAACTACGCTAACTATGAAAGTCTGCACATACCTGGTACAGAATCGGAAATGAGAAAAGCAGATTTTCCATATTCGAAGAAATTCATATAATCTGTAATCATTTGCTGCATATGGTGATTAAATTCTTTTAGATTGAAGATAGGTAAGTTACATTTGTAACATTTGTTAATGTCATAGCCTCCAGATTCAGATAACTCTACGAAAACCAGAATTATCAGACTAAGTCTTAGCATGGTTAGGAGTGAAGGTTTACCAAGTGGTACCTACCATGTTTCTGTAGGACTTCTGAACAATAATAATTATTATAGCCACATTGAATATTATGCAAGTAATGGAAATCAATAAAACAACATTCGTTGACGTAACAAAGCCTAATTAGTTACTTCTTTGTAGTGAAATCTAGATTAATCATGTTAGAGGCTATAATTATCCTCATTGAATAATTATTGGTGAATTTCCTTTGTAAATTTAAGTGGAGGAGTTCTATATTTAACTTTGTTACGACTTTTTTCACTCGTTGAAGTTTGTGACTCTTGATAAAATATAAAACTGATTCGAATAAGAAAAGAAAATAATATATTACGGTCTTAGAGTTCATAATTTATTGTCATAAACAAATTATCTAACTCTGATTTATAAATGGGTAACATGTCAGTAACTTCATTAGCTGTGGGTATAGCAAAATATAAAGAAATATGATCAATGAGTTCATAGTTTCTATCGGGGAAATATGTGATGTAAATTGACCTATTAACATAAAAAATATATTTTTTAAACCATAATGAGCTAGACGTGTGTTCTGTTAAGCAAATCCTTTTTAAATTACTTTATATCTTTCATGTCATTCCCTTAAAAAATAGAAATAGAAATTTTGAATTACGCAAAATATTTTTGAATCCTCCCAAAATAAACTCCTAATACAGGGTAATTTAAATTTCAGGTCTCGAAAAACCATGATGGTTCACTATACAATATACATGACTTCATCATAGAGGAGTTAAACAGGCAGAGTTTTTGTGTAATGATCTGCAACTAGTTGACAATTTAAAAAAAAAAGACCCTAATTTTATGGAAGACAACAAAAAATATATTCATTATACCAATATACGGGGTACCTCCTTATTCAAGATTATACTAATCAGTATAGTTCACTGTACAGGAATTCATTATAGAGGAGGAGCTCTACTGAATCAAAAATATAAAAATAATTCAGTGGATGACCTGTATTTGTCTTAAAATTTTCACTCCATATTTGTTATTGATCGGAAAATTTCTTTCACACGAGACATTTCACTCTGATTGCATTTACGAAAAGATGTAATAATTTTACAATTAATATTAAGAACACACATTTTTTAGTTTTTCTGTTGTTCTGGGTACCCATGAATATACATTTTAACATATGTCGTTATTGGAAGTTTGTTGTTTGCTGAGATAGGTTGAGACGATAGAATACTTTGAATTAAATAACCTATTATATCTATCAATTCATTTGGAAGTGTGAAATATAAATGCAAAGCAGATATTGAACGTACTCTTTTAATTTTCGGATGTCAACACATTTTTTACTTACTGGATGTCCGTACAACACCCATGGATTAAATAAGGATTAAATAATATAGGTAAATAAGGATTTAAAAACAAGGGGGCTCATGACCGGGGGGGCTCTTGACCGGGAGGGCTTATGACCGGGGGGGCTCTTGACCGGGGGGGCTTATGACCTACACCCAATATTAGGACAACATTGGCCCGATAATCATTGCTACCTGAGAATAGACGATTTAAGAGTTGCATAGTAAAACTGAACTCATTTATGGAACTCATTTATGGAACAGTTATTGCTGGAAATAAAATATTATTTCTTTCAAAAGATATAAGGATATGTAAATACCAATAAAATAGGTGGGCAAGAAGGCTACTCTTGGGACCAAAAAATTTGTATCGTATTGCACAAAATGAATAGGGATTTAAAAAAAAATGTTTACAAATATAAGCATATATTATCAAAAAAATAAATTAAATAACAAAACGAACATGAACTCTATACTAAATTATTTGTAGAAAAATTAAAGCAAGTTCCATTCCAAAGATATTAGTGGTCAAACCCTCACTGCTGGAAAACACAACAACGAAAGGTTGGCAAGTTTTCGAGGCAAATGGTGGATCCATAAGGTTAAAAGTTTCGCAACATTTTATTGATTTATTAAAAACTCGGAAAGAGCTCTTCCATTTTCAGACAATTCCAATATTTCAGATTTTCAGGACTTAAAAAAACGAGATGGTCCTTCCGTTCGTGCACGGAAAACTGCAACGGTCATATCGTTTCTTTTTTTTTCATTACACATTTAATTATTTCTTTTATAAATAAAGTATTTCTATATTAATTAATTATTAGCTGGACCCGTGGAAATTTCAGGGAATTGGAAAATCAACAAATAGGTTTCATTCTTAGTCTAATCAACAAATATGTCTCTAGGCCATTTTCCACAAGCACTCATCACAGTCGGCATTACTGTGAGAAGCACTAAGCCACGCCCACTGCAAGACAAAATTGCCTTTATTGCGTGAGCGGCACTAATGAGTCACACAATCACCGTCATACCAGGCATATCGTGAGTTTTGACTCAAGAGAGGCAGTATAAAGAACTGTAATGTTGATGATCGCTCTTGTATAATGCCAACTATGATGAATCAAATGTAATTTTACTCCAGAAAACAATTTTAATCAATTTTCAATAGTTAATATAAAACTGTTGAAAATTTATTCGCTTAACCCTAATGAGTTTGACTGTCAAAAACAACGGGAGAGTTTGACTATGTGTTAAAAAAACACATGTCTTATATATAAACCTATGGTACTGTATTTTTTACAAGTTGTTAGTATATATATATACAAAGATATTGTGTACTAAATTTCAAGTAAAAATATTGAATATATAAAGAGAAATAAATACATAGTTATATAAGACATTGGCAACTGAGAGAGCTTAACCGTGATTGGATGGGGTGTGAGCCAATCACAGCTCGCGCATTTGTCTCTACTTCACAAAAACATGGAATAATGCTTGCGTATTGGCTAACCAAACTGTATTTCTACGTTGCCACACGTCACTTAAGTACAATTAATTCCATAATTTACGTGATTTACGTTAATTTATACCGATACGTAAATATTTTTTAACTTTTGAATACAAAAATATATTTGGTATTTATGAAGGAACAAAGTCAAGAAAGGCCCAGTATATCTAAATAAATGACATGAAATATATGAAGTAATTGAGAAAATGTGTGCCTAGAAAACACACGTCAAACTCATTAGGGTTAATTTCATGCATATTATTTAATAATAAAGAAAGAATAAGGGAGGCAGTGTGTCTAGATAATACGATAGATAAACATTAATTATTTAATGATATAAAATATTTCAGCAGAAAATACTATATTATCAGATAGAATAAAGTTTACATTAGTTAACATTAGTCCACATTGATCTTTTTTCGCGCTTTTTGTCTATGGTTAATGCAAATTCTTATTAAAAAGAAACAACGCTTACAGTATGTCATCCTCCAATTATAGCAAAAAGGTAGTACTGTAGTGCTACCTTTTCACTATAATCATAGCATGACATACTGCAAGCTGTGATTGGAACTACGTAAAAAACGCATCAGTGATCACTCACGCTCATTGCTTGCACTGGGCGGGGCTTAACGCTACCAATAAGGAATGATGGCGGGGAAAAGAGTGTGCATGTGATATGGCCATAAGGCTGTTTAATACATTTTATGACAGACTGACCGATTGACATGGCTTCGTTTTCATAGTATATAGAACATCACTTATAAATATCACCTTGGTGACATTGCTTTCATTCACAACAACTTTATGATGTGCTATTGATTTTGATTAAAACCTAACGGACGGACTTACTAAGGAAGGAACAAGCAGAATTATAATAGGACTAGTGTACTTTCCTGTTAAAAATAACGGGTCATCATCAATACCAATATATTATCCGTTATTACGTTACTTTTAATGAATTCAATTAAAATAAATTTTCTTAATAGTCTAATTTATTTTATAGATAAAATACATTTAAAAATTGAATAAAAACAGGGAATTTAAATATCAAGTCAATATATTCCCGTGCATATCATAGTTACATTCTTCATGTTTAATACCCGTCGTGTAAAAGTGGACATCAAATAAATAAACTCACTAAGGAAATTATTAGTATAGATTATCATTAACCAAAAGTAATTTGTTGATACGCAATTCACTACAACTTTTTAGCCATAGATAATGTTCGATAAATTTATTGCAAAAACAACTTCTTGTCATTTTTATTTTATGTTGAAATTAATAGCTTGACTTCGAGTAAAGAGGCGTTTGTACTTATTTTCATAACGAAGACTATATGATTTTTGTTTTGGTTTAGGTTACACTGACTTATATAGTATGTTTGTATAGTATTAGTAACCCTAAATAATCAATCTACCCATGAAAATGTTGACTTTTTATCAAATTTCAAGTGGTCTTAAATTTTTAAACAGGAATGCACCTAGAAATTCGATATAGATTTATTGAGCATCGATCAATTTTGTGATTCAATACTCACCTAAATCAAATCCAAAAAAATCGTTGGTTATAATTACCTAATTTTCCAAAGATAATTTTAAATTTTCGATGACACTATTTTCATAGAGCTCAAAGACGAGAAATGGAAGCATTCTGTATAAATCTTGAGGAAGATACTGTAACTAGAAAATGAAATAATGTTTGACATTATAGTGAAAAATTAAGATTACTTTATCGAAATCCATGTTATCAGATATTCAACTTTTCCTCTCCTTTTGCAATATTTGAAAATAATCCTATCTATTTCCAGTATATATAAACTGACGAGAACATTTTACATTAACATAATTCAAATTATATGAACAAGACTATAGTTATGAGCTTGTTATTATTAAGTTTGAACATGAGATACAATTTCTCACTTTTTCAACTACTTCATCCTGGTCATGGATGAGAATAACAAGTCCCACATGAGGAGAGATTCCAAATTTTGCCCGTTCAGTGACTTCTTCAAAATTTGAATTTTTGTCGATGATCATCACTGAAGAGCAGAATGGTAGCGTTGATGGAGCACCAAAATGGCAACCTGAACAATGAAGGTCATTTAAAAATATCATCTTAATGATTTACTATGATAACTGAAAAATCTGCACATACCAGATACAGAATCAGAAACGAGAAAAACGGATTTCCCATATTCGAAGAAATTCATATAATCAATAACTAATTTTTTTTAAATTGGAGACAGATGAGTTATCTTTAAAATAATATTCCATGTCATACCCTCCAGATTCTGATAACTCTACGAAACCCAGAATTATCAGACAATATCTGATCATGATTAGGAGTGAAGGTTTACCAAGTGCTGCCTATCACACTTCTTCAGGACTTATGAAGAACAATACTCTCTGAACAGAAAATATTCAAATTAAAAAAAGATACAGGTACGGCATTACCGTAAGTCAAATATCGAGATGTTGTGAAAAAAGTACAGTGAAGCTCCTGAGTTATCAAGTTTTGGCTCCTTCATAACTCAGGGAAACTGATAGTTTTCTATGAAATCTTGGAGAAAGCTATTTTCTTTGAGGGATTACCATATATGACTACATTCTTTAAGAATATCGTGTTCTATAATTTAAAATAGAAACTACTTAATAACTCAGGTCCTCCATTACTTTAGTGCTTCATAACGCTGAACTTCATCATTCAGCAGATTTACTGTATTAAGTTATTATATTAACAATGTTCATAACTTCAAAACTAATACTATTTAATGTAACTCTTTTTATTATAAATTTAATAATGAACTATTCCTAGATTACGAAGAAGATGTATCAGTCGAATGTCGATCGTTTCAAAATTGTTGAATAGATTAAACATTCTCACTCAAATTAATTATATGATTAATTATTTACATAAATTAAATTCTTTCATAGATATTTATATCATTTATTTTCATCAAATATTCATTTTACCTCTGGCATTATGTGGAAAAAAATTCTGGAAAAGAATTTGTATGGATAGTATTCACTAAAATGAAGAAGCAATTATTTTGAAAAGGTATTCAGAACATCCATTGATTCAGTTTACTAATATATTATTCAATATACCTCTACGTATCCATGGATATAACATTAACACTATCAGTATTTGATATACGTTGATTGTCTTTAAACTTTAAATACCAATTGAGCAGAGTTGTTGAAACTTTCTGAATTTAATATCATATGTTTGTACCTATCGATTCGATATGAACTGAGTTTCTAGAATTGAAGTCAGATATAGCGCATACTCTCATTCTTCATGTTCTTCAATTACTGATTGGATGTCAGTTTAACAATCAGGGTAGAGTTCTAATACAAATGATCGGACTAAGATGATAAGTCACCTAGTGAAATACGCAATTAGAGACCCAGAGAAATAAGTAAACAAGGATTTAATTTTTAAGAAAGGTAATAAGTTAATCAGAAATGTGATCAGTGACTTAGATGGATATATAATTGGTTATTTAAATATATAGGTAATTGAAATCAAAGATAAATAAGTAATTAGAAAATGAAATAGATATTTAATAAGAATGATAGGAAAGAAGAGATATTAAGATAAAGTGGTAATTGGTTACTCAGATAGATAGGATGGTATTTAGATACTTAATTATATTAATAAATAGTTCTTGTGGGAATTAGAATGTAATCTAAAATTTTTAGTTCTTTCGATATAATTTGCGTATTAATATCTCTATATTCATTTTCAGACAATATTACCATAATTATATCTTATGTTATTAGCCAATCATGTTTTCTACTGAGATGATGTTCATAATACTAGTGATTTTATTGATCTTGCAGTTTTGTGATGGTGGGTAATTTTCTCAAATTAGAGAGAAGTGTAATTTTATGTGTGCAATATATTTATCTATTTATCCATTGAATATTATTTGAATGACCAATTGTTCGAATCTATAAGAAGAGAAAAATTAAATTGATTTAAATTGATTGGTTCTGTATAATACAGGCAGAAAAAATTATAATGATCACGTCTCACTATTAATTTGTAGAATTTATAGTATCTAGCTACTTTCAGAGAGTTTTCCCCGAACAAGGAACCGTTAAATGTAATTAAAACATTTTCAATGCTCCCCATATTCCGATTAATAAATACTCAGCAAAATCGTTATATATTCCATACAGCCTTAAAGATCACCACAAAATACCGAACACACCACATGATACTCATAGTCTAAACTCACAAATATAACTGTTTTTAAATACTCAAAAACTATCAACACAACCATTAACTGAATAATTTTCGTAAATAAATTGAAAATTTACTTTCGAGATGAAAATTACTTGCTATAACTCAAAATTCTTCACTTTCACAACGTATGAAAGACAATACTCTCTTCAGTGGAGTATTTGCTGAGAACTTTAGTGTGCTCTGAAGGAAAATATAGTTATTTCACCTAGTGAACTGCCACATACAGGCTAGATAGTTGAAAACTGATCTACAATATTATTTGGGTTTGTAACTACATGAAATGATGGGATTATCTACTTCAGTACCCAACAAACACTCTCTAGAGTCTAGACAAAAATAGGAAAAACAGTAATGTATGATTTAAAATCAGTCGTATGATTATTGTAAATGATTAATAGTAAAAAGCGATGAAAAAAATTAAACACAATATTATCAATTACTAATTATGAATAATGACGACTGGGTATAGATCCCCTTCATGATTAAAACTGATTTTTACAAATTCGAACAAACAGTGTGATATATAATGTATTTGATCATTCGAACAATTGTTCGTTCGATCAATTGTTCGTTCGGGTAAGTTTGTTTCGAATAATTGTTATTCGAGCAATTGACCTAGAACCAAGCGCAGGTGGGCCTATATGTATTGAATGCCAATAGTACCGATCTATTGTGGCTAGTCTCCCAATTATTTCAAGAAAAGTAGAATGATTAGGTAAGCTAAGTTTCAAAAATGAGTTTTGGAGATTTACTATATGGGTGACATCCAGAGTTGAGTCTATATTCTTTTATCCCTTGATTGATATGACATTTCTTGAACAATATGCTTTCTTGCATCTCTTCCACGACCACATCATCAGCAACTATCATCGTACCATTTTCAGTGAATCATGGTGGGAACCAATGTTGCCGTGATCCCTGTTAGAATTTATAGGGTAAGACGCAGATTCCTTTCAGGTGAATGACTGAAATTTTTAATTTCACCTCTTATCAAGAAGCCGCCCAAAATACTCTCTGTCTTTCTGCAAATTGATAAGTTTGACCCACTCTCCTCTTATGTCTCCAAAAAATCATTCGTGAAAATAGCGTTTACAAGCACTATATGGTATCTGAGGATAAATTCATTAGTTTTAATCGCTTTAAAAATATATTCTTCAGGATTCTTCTAATCTCATCAAAATCAACAGCTGCAGCCCTGTTAGATCAGAAAAGTCAAAAGTTACTAAGGGAAATCGTGTAAAAGACTATATTTTAGTACTTTTACTATCATATTTTGATAGAAATACCATTTTTTTTTTAATTTACCATTTTTTTATTATACTGGTGGGAGTCAAATTAAGGGGGCTCTAATTACCAAGGGTCAAATTGCCTCGCACTCATTATTAATATCAATCTTTACTCTCTACAGCTCTATGTTTTCTTTTTAGGGGATAATAAGTTGTTCTGTCAATTCTTGGATCTTGACTGCCCTGACGATGCGATGCCCATATCTTTCGCTAGAGAGAAGAGCGTTGTTCTCAGTACCTGGATTCACAACACAACTCTGGAGATGGTGTCGGAGTACAAGCCTTCTGTCACGCTATGTGCCATCATGGCATCTGTAGCCCAAATGTATGGAATGCTCTACTTTCCAGGTATGAGAAAAAGGGCAACAGACAAAAAAAAACAGTGTCATAAAAACTCCAGTCAAATACCCCTATACGTATTTAACCCCCAAAAGCAAAATTCCTCTGACGATATGAATAGCTTTATTCATTTATATTAATATATTCATTGCGAAAAAATTAATGCAAACGATAATTAATTGTAAATAAATAGAGAAGTATACCATGTAACTACAATACAGGCATCCCCCGCTTTAATTACCAAATCACAGCTAAGTTTAGTTATCAAACGGTAACTAAAACGAGGAAATATAACAAAAAATTTATAAGTGTCACTCATAGACTCATTTTCTATGAGTTATAATGAAAGGAAATTTGTTTTAGAGTTAAAGTAATATGTAAGCTTATTAATAAACAGTGTTTAAAGTTTAAAGTAGTGAATATATTAAAGGTTTTAAAATCCAACCATAGCCTAACTCTCTCACTCAGTATATGTGAGTAATTGATAGATTCTTAGATTTATATAATTATTGTGTTACATTTAACAAACAGCAATTTTATGCTCTATGAAATGTTTTTGGGAGTAGGCTACTAAGTTCCGAGTTATTGGTTGGTTCTAAATTTTTGGACATGTCAGAAAAGAAAATATTATTATTATTATTTAACTTCTATTCAAATTGGTATGAGAAATACCAATTGACATGAAAGTTAAATAATGATTAATATATAGAGATTTTAACGTGTTCGAAAATAGGGATCCATGCAATAACACGGAACTTACCCTAAAATAGGACATATTGAATTTCTGAACCAATTGCTTCTGTTAATTCCTTCTATGGATTTTAATATTGATGTTTTTTTCAGTTACAGTGCAATATAATCAGAAATATTTTCTCTTTTTTTTTCTATAAAGCAGCCTGTAATTAAAGCTGGGACTGCCTGTACATTTAAAAAAAATCATTGCTAACAAACAACTAGTGTTCATTGCCTAGTAAATAGTTTAGTTTAATTATTGTCTTTGTGTCTAAATACCTAATAGGGATTTAGATAAACTAGTAAATAAACTACAAGTTACTAAATACCTAATAGGGATTTCCCATTCGTGCCCGGAAAATTACCACTGACATGTTATTTCTCTACTTTACAAGTAAATATTTTTTTCATATATTAAAAACGTCCCTATTAATTAATTTATTATTACTATACACATTTCACTTGGGATTAGGTTAGCGGGCCAAGTTCCATAGCGACAAAATATATATTTTAAAGAATATAGCAAATAATAATGCTCGATGAATTCAAAACTACTACTCGGTATTTCTTATATTTTGAAATAATGGTGTTTGAATGGAAATGATTTTGATCGTTTTTTTAGTTAATTACTTAGAGGATAAATTATTATTGTTCGGAAAGTATTTGACAGGGGGATTATTGCACGGGGGTTATTGACCTGTAATCATGAAAAGGATAACAACAATAAATATATTTTAACTCTTATTAAGATATAGGCATATATCGCTTGTTTGCGAGAACAGTGTCATCACTTCAAAAGCGCTGTTTTTCAGGAGAGGCATATCAGTACTTGTAATATACGTACATTTAATGGTATATCGTTAGGACATTTAGCCTCTCTAGCGGTACATTTTAAAGTTTCAATGATGATATTTTTACCAAAATAATCAGCATAATCACTTATAACGTTGTTGCTGCAAACAAGCGATATATCATTAATAAGAATGATATTTATATGTAGATAATAGAGTAATCGTTTCTCACTTGGAAGGAATTTCAATTAATGAAAATGGTGCCAGGTGGGGTTTAAAAATTATTTTAATTTCACTATATTTTATAATTAGCTTCAGAATAAAAAAATACTTATAATATTCTAATTTATCAAAAATAGTGTTCCACGTCCATTTGCCGAAAATATCTTCGCCGAAATCACATTCGTAGCACGACAGTTACGCCGAATGACACTTTCACCGACAAAAATGAAAATTATTAACCTTAATGGGATATTCATATTTTACCATCAAAAACAGTAAAGTATGCATTATTTTCGTCAATATCAAACCTGACCGAGGGGAGGGAAGGAACCCCCCCACCCCCCTATCCCCCAATCCCCCACAAAAAACGACCGCTAACCTATCCTCAGGTGGACAATATTTGTTTATATTTATAACGAAAATTGTTTTTAATAATTTCTGGTGAAAGTGTCGTGCGGTGACTGTGTTTTCGGCAAATGTGTTTTTCACCCAAAAATAGCAATCGGGATTATTGCATATGTAAATCATATAATTATAACAGAATAATGTATTTTATAGATGGAAAATGCGTGGTGTTCCTATCGATGACCAATGTACTTGACGGATCAAACGCCGGTGCTGCTTACAAAATAACCAAAACTGGACAAAATATAGCTCTGGGAAAAGATATCACTTCATCGGCACCTCAGTGAGTATGATTCTACTCATTGTGATGAGAAGAGTCACTTGCAAAGTAACTGCAAAATTCATTGGTTACACAGACTTGAATTTCACCCATAGGTTTAATAAATTATATATGTGATTATATAAATTTATATAGTACAGGTAAAGCTCCTTCGTGGACGATCTTCAAATGGATGCCACTAGCTACAAGGGTCAAAAAATGACTTCTTTAAATGATATGGCTTTACAATAATTATTTATTCGTCCACCAAGTATCTAGTCAATTATTTATTATATTCAGAGGTATAACAATTTACAAAATTGGAATCAACACATCAATGTGTTTCTTCCCATTTTCTGTATTATGATTTTGTTACTCTTCTTCTTTTCTTTGATTGGAAAAGTTCCAAAGATGTTATAAAGTGGTTTAAATATTCTATATTACACAATATAGTTACGATTATACATACCTTTATATTTCATACATTTAAATAAGTAGGTTATAAATATACAGGTTGTCCCAATAAAATGGAACACAACTTTAAATATTAGCATATATTAATAAATATTGGAGGTACAGTTCTTTTCCAAGACTCATTTTGTTTGTTGAACCCTTCTTCATCTACACTTTACAGGTAGATTTTCTAAAAATTTATTCATTTCTGTGAATATATTAGCGATTTCATTAATGGGTGTTGAAAATGGTTTTGCGCAAATGGTCAGACAATGAAGTAAGTTCAAACATAAAAAATATCTCTATTAGACTACAACTACATCAATAAAAGAGATTAATTTCCAAGCTTGAAAGGCATTAAAATAACTACATCACTTTGATTAAATATTGACAAATGTGTTTTGAGTACAAAAAAGGAAGACACTAGTTTTAATTTTAACAAGGGTCGTTCAGGCTACCCCAACAAAATGAAAGTCAAGAGTTATGATTTTAATTTCCACTGTGATGAAGTTCATCAAAGTTAAGATGCTGAGTCGAGCATAGCATCCATTGCTCGGCATAGCAGACACTCTTTCCGGTAGATCTACTGTCCGTTAATTTTACGAAATTTATCTGCAGTTTTGATACTATTCATTCATCCATCAGTAAAGCATAGATTATACTGATGTGGAACACATATTATCGTGTGATTTTATATAATCTGATAATTAGAAAGTTACCAAAGTATAAAACAAAAATTTGAACATTAAATGATTATAATATCAAATATAACATATATAAAGGTTCTGTAGTTTTCCCCTATCACAATTAAATTCTTATTAGATCAACTGGATATATATTCATAGGAAATAAACTGGTTGATTTGGCTATATATACCCTTAGAAAGAGAATATTTTAGACTACCAAATTTGGATATATTTGAAGAAAGTTTATTGTGTGCATTGAAGAATTAAAATTAGACAAAAGAATATATTGCCCGAAAAGTAATTTTTACTTATAAGAGGGCTTGAATCCTTGTATATATTTTGTTTTATACTCTTATCCGATAAATATTTTCATTTTCTTTTTCATAAACTCCCACCTGCTGATGTTATAATAAAAGGCCATATCACAATATTTCTAACCATTACTTATGATAATAATACCATATTGACTGTGTTTAACATCAATGCATTAGTTTGTTTCTTACGTTTTCTATATTTTACATCATACAGAGCTGCCATATATGGTCCTACAAACTTAGTTGATGGCAATTTTGACAACGAGTTCGTTGGACAGGGTGCCGCGGCTGGAATCTTTGATCCATGGGTTCTGCTTGATTTGGGGGCCCACTACTCAATCCGATGCATCGTTATTACTTCGAATCGGAGGATGAAGGACACGCAGGTTAGTACATGGTAACTCTGCATTACAAAACTTAAAAAGAAAATAATACACCTCGAAAAGATTTAATCGAGAAATTATATATATATACTATCAAAATGAGGGTATAAAAAATGATTTAATTTAGTTGCCATAATGGAGATAATTCGTTAACTTTTTTCTATTTATGATATTAAATATTTTTTTTCAAATATTTCACCATTTAGAGTCGATGATGCCGAAAGTCAGTCGACTTATCATCACCAAATCTGAAAATCAGTTTATAGGGAAGCCACTTCTATAAAATATAAATGGGCATTATTGGTTAATCTGAATTGCAGTGTGCGATTGCGCACCATTCTGTTAGAAAAGTAAATTAATCTTTATTCAAAATTTGAACGATTAGAATTTTCAGGTTGTATTAATTCCTTCAAAATCTCATAACGATAAGACACCATATACTGTTCATGAAGTTTCTTGGTATGATCTGAACAAAATTATTTATTGCATAGTATTAAGAAAGGAAATTATTCGAAGAATTGAAACCTTTATGGAGTTTACTTCCTTGACGACTCCTTTCATATTTGTTTGTAGGTGAAAGTAGGCAACACTCTTGTCACTGATGGAGATTTCTCGACATACAAAGACCTGGGATTCATTGATACCTCTTCTCCCGCTGGAGATCTTGGCTACGGAATATTCCCCCTGACTGAAACTAAGTACAAGTACGTGTCTGCCCAGTTCATGACTTCCATCTGGTACAAGAGTCATGGTTTACATTTGAGGCAACTGGATGTATACTCAACTGATTAAAAAAATAATAAATATTAAATAATTTAATATTAAATATGAAATAGTTAAATATGAAATAATTCGAATTATGAATTATTCAATAATTTTGGCACACTTAAGATATTAGAATTTAATGATCAATTAAGCTTATAGTCTATATTAGATTATAGAGTATACAAATCAATACATTTTTAGCACTAATTTCAACCGTTTTATTGACTAGCTTCACTCCATCGCTCAGTAAATAAAAAACAAGAAGAAGGAAGATGGATTGAATGATGAATTAAGAAAATGAGAGGAAAAAAACTTGACCACTTGTTCAGTTATTAAACTTTTGGGAGTGGAAATTTGATGTGAAACTTTAATATATTGAAAATATAAAGCAGTAGAGAATGTCTGTTTGAAATATATGTATTTAAATTATTTATTTTGGAATGGATATTTGAAAGGATATTATATGTTTTCCAAAATATATCAACCGACGTGTTTAATTTACGTATGTAAACATGAATATTATATTGCAAACAATTAATAAAATAATGTATCGTAAACAATTAATAATATAATGTATTGTGAGCAATTATAATAAAAAATTAAATTACTCTTTCAATGTTCGGCAGATTAGAATATATTTAGTGTGTCCATAATCCAATAAAAAGTATAATCACCAACTAAATTTGTGATTTTTCACTTTCTCTCTGAAAATTATATAAAGTGAAAAAAAAAATATTTCACTGAAGCTAATTTCTTATATATACTCTAGATATAAATCATAATATTTGGGGTAATTGGTAAATGTTGGTAATCTATATATAGTATAATACACTACATCTGTGTGTGTGTGTGTGTGTGTGTGTGTGTGTGATACTTGGAGCAATATTACTCACAAACGGTTTGACCTAGAAATTTACTAAAAGAATAATGCCAAACAATATCAACAGGGAGACGTTTCCAACAACAGAATCGTTTCACTTGACGAGAATAAGTGGCAGCTAACAGGCTTGTATTTTACGATAACGGAGGCAATGGTACAGTATTTAAATTTCACGTTAGTTCCTATCTATAAATATAATACGCTACATCTGTCTGTGTGTATGTATGTATGTGTGTTACTTGGAGCAATATTACTCACAAACGGTTAGACCTAGAGACATGAAAATTTACATCTTTTTAGAAAGTAGTGTCGAATTTAACGAGTTAAAAGGATTTTTCATAATTCATACGGGTTTTCGAATTATTAACACTTGATTTATAATGGGATACATAGGAATTAATTCGACATACTTTCCAGGAATGGGCTGAAATTTTCTGGGAACCTTCGGTCTATGAGCCTACAGAATGCTATTGATTTGTTTCACGAAATTCGAACTGGTTTTTGAATAATTCGAATTTTAAGTTTTAATGGAATACAAATGGATTTAATTCAAATCGGGAAATACATGGTAACATAAGAAATAAACAAAAAATAGAATTTGCATTTATCGAATCGGAAAATATCTACAATATGTAAAAATGGCCTTCAAAATAACTGCGTTACCCGTTTTCCGAAATTCAAAGTAATTTTTGAGATATGACGAAAATTAGAAAATATAATTCTACGCTGGTTATCATTTTTCCTCAAGAAAATAAATAACATATTTAACACGATTGAAAATATAATAATTAATTTTGATATTGATTTTGACGGGTGGGAATATGAATAAATATTCAAAATAAATGATATTTAAAATATTTATAATCAAGTTGTGACGAATTTTACATAATTATATTAATTGATTTAAATAAATTGAATATCAGCTGCTACCTAGGTAAATATGTGGATTTTATTTCTTCTGTTTCAAGCATCGAACTGATCGATGTAGCTAATTGTTTTAATTTTTCATAATGTGATTATTTGAATAATATTTTTAATTTGTAGTTATTTATACAGCTATCTTATATAATAATAATCTATGATCTATAAGACAGTATTCTAGACAAATTGATGACATCACGGGACGGAAAATTAATCTTCACTGGTACCTAATTCTTATGAATTGTATTGGTAAATGGGACGTGTAATGTGTATTAACAAACACGATAAGTAATGTACTTAAATATTAGTATTAAAAAAAATATATAATAGTATATGCACGTTACCGTGCATTTTGCACGGGTACCCACTAGTCTATATATATAATAGGCTAGATCTGTCTGTGTGTTACTTGGAGCAATATTACTCACAAACGGTTAGACCCAGAGTGTTGAAAATTTACATCTTTTTAGAAAGTGGTGTCGAATTGAACGTGTTAAAAGGATTTTTCGAAATTCGAACGGGTTTTCGAATTATTAACACTTGATTTATAATGGGATAGATAGGAATTAATTCGACATACTTTCCAGGATATTTTCAGAGACTATCCAACAGAATGGGCTGAAATTTTCTGGAAACCTCTGGCCTATGGTTCTACAGAACGCTATTGATTTGTTTTACGATATTCGAACGGGTTTTTGAATTATTTGAATTTTAAGTTTTAATGGAATAGATAAGGATTTAATTCAAATCGAGAAATACATGGAAACATACTAAATAAATTAAAAAATAATATTTGCATTAATCGAATCGAAAAAATATCTACAATATGTAAAAATGGTCTACAAAAATAACAGCTTTAACCATTTTTCGAACTTCGAAGTACTTTTCGAGATATGACGAAAATTAGAAAATGATAAATATGATTCTTCGCCGGTTATCATTTTCACTCACGAAGATAAATGACATATTTTGCACGATTGAAAATAAAAAATTAATTTTAATATTGATATTGATGGGTGGGAATATGATTAAATATTTGAAATAAATGATATATAAAATATGTTTAATAAAATAATAACAAATTTTACATAATAATATTAATTAATTTAAATAAATGGAATATCAGCTGCCACCTATAGGTATATGACGATTTTATTTCTTCTATTTCAAGCATTGAACTGATCGATGTAGCTAATTGTTTTAATTTTTCATAATGTGATTATTTTGAATAATGTTTATAATTGGTAGTTATTTATACGCCTATCATATATAATAATTTATGATCTATACGACAGTATTCTACACAAATTGGTGACGTCACGGGACAGAAAATTACTCTTTACTGGTACCTATTTCTTATGAAATGTAATGGAAAACGGGATGTGTAATGTTTATGATCAAACACAATAAGTAATGTACTTAAATATTAATATTGAAAAATATATAATAATATATACACGCTACCGTGCATTTTGCACGGGTACCCACAAGTATAGTATTTAATAGATACTACTATGAAGGAATTGAATATCATGGATTGAAACTGTAATCATCAATAAATATAAGATAAATTTGGAATAATTGGAGATTTTATAAGAATTTGGCATATCTACAAGAAAATAATCCATACTCTAATCTAGCAGGCTTTACTATTCCTTATATAAAAGATATGTAGGAAACCCTAAATATAAGTGAAGGGAGAAATTCTGAAGATCAAGTTTGAAGCATTTAGCTAATAGTAATTATTTAGTGATCTATGTCCAATAGTCACAGCTTCTTCTTTTGCTCAACCTTTCCAATCAATTAACTTTCCGAAATTAAATTATGTTTTATCTAGTAGATTCTATGGCGGTTTCTTCTCTCCGCATTTGAATCAGTCAGAACATATTCTGCAGCATTCGGAATTGGCTAAAAGTACTTTAGAAAATTACGGCTCTGAAATAAGTCGTAAAGGAATAATTAGTTTAGGTAAATTTCTCGCGGAAAGATACCTGAAGGATAATTTGTAGAGGAGACCTTGGAGATTCTATTGATATGAAATTAACTTTTTTCTATGTAAAATGTAATTTAAGTTTGATAGTCTTTACAAATCTCATGGTTTCTGCTGGCCCAAATAGATTAGTGATGCAGTTGAGAAAATCCGAACTATGGACGGACTTCAGATCATTGGTGAGTTCCGGTTAAGATGCCTAGAAGTAAAATTTCATGAAATTATGAAAGTAATTAATCAGTTGGCGGAGTAACTTAGAGTCAGACTTCAGTCCTCCTCTTATATCGATCACCATTTGTAATGCTGTGCTCCAGGTTAATAAAAAATGTACAACTCTTTGATTACAGAATATTCGTCCTCATTAAACCACCAGTGAATATAAAGTTAGTTATTTGCTACTTGGTCCGCTAAAGCGTTATTTCTGCGGTTCTATCGGGTGAATTCACACATATCTCAAAACTAACACTATTCGAAACCTCACATGTTTGGCTGACCATAGAAAATGAAGATATTGTAGTGGTAACAAGGAGCTTGTACTTCTAGAGTCGTGTTGCTATTTGCTTTGGAGTAATGAACTCGGACAACTTAATTACCAATGAATTATTTTTTATACTTGACACTATTATTATGTTACTATTAAAACTTGGTTTGTAACAGTTGGAAAAATCAAGTACTAAGATCATCATTCAACGTTATAGCATACTATCAAAGGCCGAACAACCTTAAATTTACCAGAATATCCAATTCCTTACCTCTTTATATTTTAGCACTTTACATTATACCATTACATTATGATACAAAAATTGTCCGAAAAAGTCCTATCATGTGATAGGACTATATAGAAGGGCTTGAAGATGAAAATCTTATGTATTTCCATACGTTTTAATGTGGTATTTTACTTTCAATGAATATCATCATTCTAAATTATAGCACCTTCCATGAAAACAGAATATCCCATGCTTAACCCTTGAGTCTCTGTATTGGTTAAGAATTACAAATTTTGCTAGAACTCAGTTAACTATATAGATATATTTTTTTCTGATTATTGCCCGAAAAGTATACTCTATACTTATATACGGGATTAAACGAGTAATTTATATGTTATTTGATCTATTTTTTTCTATTATTGTTCCTAATATCCCCATTTATAAGCTTTTAATTCTAGTTCAATAAAGATGTTTCAATGGTTCAATAATACAACATGTTATACTTATGTATATATAAAAATATTTACATAAGTAGGGTAAGATATAGGCATTATTGGGTGAATGAATGGAATTCTTGCATAGATAGAAATTGAATTAAATGAAATAATTATTGAATAGTCATTTATAAATTGACTATAGATAATTAATTATATTATGACCGAGAGGTGGTCCAGCAGCTAGACAAGATTTTCCATTCTTTCATTCTTTTGAACTGATATAAAAAACACTGGGATTATAATTTATTGTGGATTGATAACTGAACATGCATAGGATGTTAGAATAGAATACTCACTCTCCAAAGATGGAATGAATTCTATTCTGCGGAGTCTTTTCTCAAGTGGTGATATATGCTGGGGATTTTTGGTTCTATGGCTACTAGAGGGTTAAATGAAACGCGTAACATATCTTTTAAGTAAGATCCTTTATTGAAAATCAATTTGGATACAGAGTAAAAGTCTATGCAGATTATAATTTTAAAAAGGTGACACTGATGCACAAAGGAAGTTTAAGGAAATCTAAATACTAGCGTAGCGTGGATCGCCTTATTATGACTGAACAAAGATTTTCCAAAGACTACAGTCTTTGTAGGATAGAATTGTTAAAAGGAATAACAACAGTTACAGTTGTAGATTGACATGTTAAAAAGGTATTTAAGCAATTAGCCACGCCTCAAGATGTTTTTATTAAGTGGCATTGTTAACTTTTTAATAATGCTAGAGTATGGTGTTTAGGCAATTACTCAAATTAGTTAGGCATCATGATGTTATTTCTTTTGATGAAGCAAATCTAAAATTTACTAAAGAGTAATATTATTAAATGATATTCAATATGCAAAAGAATGAACTGGTCTCACCCAAGCGGGAAGTCCAGAATAAGTAATGAACAGGCGAATTCCACTCGTGTTGTCTATAATAGGCTTTCTTTATCGTGAACTGTGATTCAATACATGTTTTTTTATAAGAGTTACATCCTTCTAAAAGTAAACAATATTTCATCACAGCTGTTCCAATACCAATGCAATAGCACAATAAAATAGTACAGGGTAGGTAAAAAAAAAACTTTGAATTGATATATATCAAAAAACTGCTAACGGTATGATTTTTCTGATAAAAAACTTTGTGTTTGTCTACTTTTTTTATATACATATATGGAGAAAAATTCAAAACAACTCACTCGACGCTATTGATGTTATAGTGATTATAGTAAGCAGTGCCAAAAGTATACTCTTGCGCACAAACATAAAATTACTAAGAATGTTATTCATTACAGAAAAGTTGATAACTGTTTATATTTAAAACATATCATTAACACCCCATTATTAAATATATATTTAATCTATATATCTTCCTTAATACTTACCGACATGTCCTCCATTTCTTCTCAAATATAATTCAATCCTTGTCATCATTGCTCTTATAAAGATAGCTGTGCGACATTTTCTAACAGATGTGTTCAACAATTGCATTGTTACACTAATCTATGAAATTGAGTGACCACCGTGATTACTGTACAGTGGACATGACATGTTTTTCCTATGGGAACATTTGATGAATTGAACATTTGATGATGAACCTGCAAACTAGACGAATTGAAGAATAGAAACACGAGTGAAGTAAATTTACTTAAAAGAAAATCCTGCATTAGTAAAAAGAGCTATGGCAGCAATAAGAATAAGGATTGAATGCTATCAACAAATGAAGGAAATATACAGGCAGTTGGTAGATTGTGAGGAAGGAATTAGGAATAAATATTTATTTAATAATGGTTTGTTAATGATATACTGTAAAGGATTATTGTGTTAGGTTTATTAGTTTTAAAAATTATTGTTCGTAATTTTTCAGTTTTTGCTCAAGCATACTTTCGACACCGTTTACTATAATCACTATTGCATCAATAAAGATTGACGAATAGTTTTGAAAATTTCACCATTTTATAAACACATCAGTGTACATAGAAAAATCATAACTTATTTATTTTTTGAGAAATGTCAAATCAAAGTTGAATTTCCCAGTCATTTGATCCCCATACCATTTGATTCCCGGTCAAAAGATCCCCGGTCATTTGATTTCCACTCATATTTTCCATTTATTAAACCACTATTCATTAATTATAAGTGAATATATTTATTATTTAATATATAATAGAAATATGCACCTTATAGTCGATGAAGTTTTTGAAAGAAACTAAGTAATAATGGTAAAAACAGCTAACAAGAAATTAAATATTTTTTATTCAAAGAAGTAACATTACTGTATATATGTTTTCAAATTTACATTATAAGATATTCAATGGTAAAATCAAATATACAGGTAAACCCACACTTATTATAACTAGCACATATGACTAATCAAATAAATCAGGAGCATATCTCGTCATTATTTCTGATGGTATATGAGCTAATTGAGGAGTAACTTTTGACAATTCCATCGGTAGTTTTCAGTTTAGCTTCTTTGCCGTAACTATTACAATTATTATCATCATGCAGGTGGGAAAAAAACATATTTTATGGTAAAGTATATTATTTAATATGAAATGATTTTCAATCTATCCCACCTACATGATCATAATGTTTGTAATAGTCACGGGGAAACCAGCTTAACTGAAAGTTAGTTATATTCTCTTATAGCTTGCGAAGTTAATATACCTAACTTTTGATTGCAAGAGTTGGTTAATATTTCCTATCACCTGTATTTCCTATCACCAAGTGTAAATTATTTGTAAATAAAAATAATAATTTGTTGCGATAATAATTCCTAGCTGTTTGAATTCTGTTATTTTTTTAATTATATTTAAAATTTATTATATAAATAGTAGATGTCAAATCGTTTCACAAGTTTTATTTATTGTTTAAATAGTAAATTGCAATTTTTAAGATCGTAATAAATTATTGTATCCTAAATATATGAGCAAACAAAAAATATGACTGGGAATCAAATGACCGGGGATCAAATGGTATGGGGATCAAATGACCGGGGATCTTTTGACCAGGGATCAATTGACTGGCCACCGCAAAATACAATAGTTATACTGCTAATATTTAATTATTTATTTACACAATTTATTAAAAAAATAAAAATAATATGTTAGAAGGTATTAGATTACTTTCCACATAGGATATTAGCTTTTCTCATCAATATCATCGTATTCAGATGAATATTGAAAATATTAAATATTATAGCAGTGAATGACGAATATATGAAATTCGTATAAGGTAGAAAATGATAAAATGTATTAAAAGACTTGCAATTAAGGATAGCCTGACAGCCAGTAAATAATTAAATTGAATAATTAATAATTAAGCTAGGTACTACTGTTTATGGAAATCTTATACTTCCTCATAAGTTTTTCTAGCAACACAATGAAGCAGCAAATAAAACAAACTTTAACGTAAAATAAAAACAGAATCAACATTTGGTTGAACTCAATGGCCTTCACTGTCCCATCTTCTATGATTCTCTCAGGAGGAAGCCAATTTGACTTCATTTTGTCCATCAATCCATTTTCGATTAATGTGATCAATCTGAAAAGCGTCAGATTAGTAAAATATATAATACATTTTAATGATATCCATGGGTGATTGAAAATTTAACTCACCCGGCATTGAATATATCAGTGTAAGGTGATCCTTGGCTAACTGCAAATCCTGATCCACCAACAAAGTACTCTCCCGGGATAATCATAATTCGGTCTTTAAATTCGATCTCTTCTATATCATATTTATTATAGAAGATGAGATATCTACCGTTTACGATCTGTTTCAGGATGTTTTATTAATTAAGAATTTATGATGAACTCACTTTTTGGTAAGTTTCAGATGTACATCACCTTACAGATGTTTACCTTTTCCATAGCTTCAACTCTGTCCTTCACGAAGCCATTTTTCTCGACAATATTCGCGTAAACTCTCTTCAGGTTTTCTTCTTTAGCATTCTGAAGATACAAAATGATATAAATAAACAAAGTGGTTAAGTAACTTGGCTCTAAAATGTAAATATTATGATTATTGTATAATGTATATATCACTTCTGTGCAATTTCACCCTATTTTCAATTGTGTATACTAATCACAGTTATTTTCGAAATCAGTTGGTTGTTTGGTACAAGAAAAATATCAAATTTTTCAACATTTTAGATACGGTACTATTTCATCATTGAAATTTGAACCGAAAATATGAAAAAAAAATTGGAAAAAACGAAAAATCAAGAAAACGGGTAAAAAGAAAAACCAAATTATACAAAAAACAGAATTATCCGGGAAAATCAAAAATGCAGACAAATCGAAAAATCTGGAGTAAATCATAAAAAAAAATTTGGAAAAACACTGAGAAGTTTGAAAAGAAAATTCCACAACCGAAAAATTTGGAAAAACAGAAAATTTAAACTGAAGAGTTCGGAAGAATTGAAAAGTCAAAAAAAATGGATAGGTAATCAGGAAAAATTGAAAATTACAGAAAACCAATTCTAACAATTCGAAAAACTGAAGAAACTGGAAAAACGAATATAAAAAAACAGAAAAATCTGGAAAACCAAGTATCCAGCAATCCAAATAATTCGGAAAAAATGAAAAATCCGAGAAAACAGAAAAAAGGATTACAGAAAAGTAGGAAATATAGATATAAGAGAAATATTCAGAAAATAGAACAAAATTTGAAACCAGAATAAAACAAATAACTCAAAAATCCGAAGAAAAAAAACAGTTTGTTATAAATTCGAAATATTTTATCTGCATAATTTAAAAACTGTGAATTTTTGCCTGGTAATTAACAAGATAAATCTTGAAAACAGAAAATAACAAATCTGTAGGACAAATACGGATTATTTTATTCATTAAATCCGGAAAACCAAAAAAATAAACGAATTATTGGGGAAAATCTTATACAGATAAAATATAATATACGAAAAATTTAATTTTCTGAAAATATTATTACAATTATTCGGATAGTTTAATAAATTAATAATGCAGACCAGTTAAATATATCGCAATTATTTGAAATCCAATTTTGTTTTTTCCTAAACAAAATTTTATTTATTTAAATTTATGAAAAGCTGATAACATCATTAGCTGTTGTGAGATGATACGTAACATTAGTACTTTTGACATGTATTTATATTTATTTACTGTAAGACTTGAGCAGAATATTCGGTCTTGGAAATTTTGGTATGAAGTATGAATATAAACTGATCGGTTAGGAGTATCGGGGGTAGCATGAAAATTGCAGTATGAAAAGAACGATATAAAATAAGGGGACAGTCCCAGGTTTGTAAAAACTTGTTTATTATTGAAGCTAGGGTTGTGAAACTTTGTTCAGATATCTAAAATTGAATTGAATTTTGTTTTAGTTTATGGATTTTTTTTCGATTTGACGAGTTTCGAACGAGTAACACAAGTTTTGAACCAATTTGAATAAAACGTATTACTCCCAAAGTTTTGAAGTTAGGATACAGTGGTTTTTTGCTTTCGATGCTTCTATGAATGCTCAACAATATGTAATGTTGCTGTAGAGTAAAACCCAAAATTTTAATTTTAAAATTTATTTATCGATTTTTATTTAATTTCGAAAATTTCACTTCAAAAATTTTTTTTTAATAATGTATTTTCAAAAATTGAAGTTCAAAATCGAAAATATATTTACTACATCTTGTAGAAAATTCATAGGATAATCGAATGCAACAAACCGCAATGCCGTAACTTCCAAACTTTTTGAAAAATATCAAAAATGAATACAAAATATACAACATTAGCAATAAAAATAAAGGAAAAAAACAAAATATATGTTTTTGTTGTGTTTGCGACTAAATTCTCTCAGGCCACTCAAGCTCGGTATTGTCCAGTCGAAGATGGGGGTGTCATAATCAGACTCTACCTGACTCACTGTGGCAAAGTTCAACACAAAAATAAAAACATGAACAAACAAACAAAATCCACTAGTTTATCGATTTTTACTTCCTATAACCATCTCTTCAAACCCCCCTTCACTGTCTCGGGAGTTAGTTAGCGTTAGAACACTAGGAACACTCCAGTGAGGAAAAAAAATAGTTGGATCATAAAACAAAGAATGGCTGATACTGTCCCCTCAATTAAACCGGTTTAATAAATACCTTCAAACTTGTTTCAACAGACCAGCCCTTGATGACCAAAAAGTTATAAGATCCATCTTCCAGAACCTCATCTAAATTATTGAACATCGTCGAAGTTTTTTTCACAGCCAAGCGTGAATACAACAAACTGGTGTAGTGGATGCTCACAAGCAGAGTGAAGACGAAAATGTTGAGGAACATTATTCTGCCACTCACACTGGTTGGTGACGAACTGCCTATAGTTATTTAATTAGCTGTAAGAAACTAATCAAATTAACAATAAACATTATATTAGAATAATTTTCTATCTTAGTATATTCTTTATGTTTTATAAATTACCTTGTCCTGTCAATGCTCCGAAGACGATCTCAAAACTTTCAGATAGAGAGCTATTCGCATCCTCATTTGGACTGTTTTTAATGATGATGTAATAGAGTATTGCCAATATACACAAAGTAATTGATATACAAAACCAAGAAATAGGAGAAAGCTCAGCTAAGTAGATATCCCAACCAGATCTAATTTTTTCAGAATTTTTTATTACTAGCGAATATCTGAAAAAGAAAATCAATATTAGTCGAAAAAAATTGTGTGCCAAAAATTTAGTTCAGCCAATTCACTGTTCACAGATTAAATCAATGAATTAAAAAAAATAGATTTTTCCTACCCAATATTTTCCAAAGGCACAAGAAAATCAATGACTAAAGACCGATCCAGAGTATTGTCCAGACCTGCTGGGATTAGATCGCCTTCACAAGCTGCCAAGTCGCCAACTACTCCTGTCCAAGTTCCATCCGAGTTCAAAGATCCCCACTGTCTATCAGCAGCAGGTCTGTACGTACATCTGTGAATAAAAACATAATTTTGCATTATGATACAATATGGTTATTTTTAAAGAATGAACTAGTTTTTCAAAAGGAACGTACGTGAAATTTAAATACTGTTCTAATAGCTCCGCTATCGCAAAGTACAAGCCGATTAGTTGCCACTTGTTCTTGCCAAGTGAAACTAATTTGTTGTTGGAAACGTCTCCCTGGTAATTTATATAGAAATATTGATTTGTAAATTCCTGCATAAAATTCAAATCACTGAAAGAGCTTAACATACCTCGGCAAGACAGTACAGATTACTTCCCAGTAAATTCATACGTCTCGAGGTTTTATCCTTCATGGGTATCTGAATTTTGGATTCTGGACTCTGATCGTTCAAAAATTTTAGTTTATAACATTTGATGAATATTTTATTATCTATAATGTACTTAGTCTTACCCAATTACCAATCAGTATTGGTGGAGAAGTCCTCTCATTTTTGATGGTATAAATTTCCCAGAATTCAGATCCATTTCTTCCGTAAGAGTCTCGATTTACAAATGTTACCTATAAAATAATATAATATTTTAAAATATAGAAAAATACAATTTAGAACAATAATTCAGTATTCATTGTGATATGGACGCAGAAAATTTGATTCATTTCATAAGATGTTTATGTAGGTTACGAAATGGAAACGAAATTCATTTCACAGATTCTGTTCAAATGAGTCATTAAACATATCATATATTATGTCTGATTGGTTCTATACAAAAAAAAAAGTCTCAATAAGTATAAGTATAAATAAATAAGTATAAGTCTAAATAAGTATAAGTCTCAAACTATCGTATAATATTTGTTTCAGGAAAACTCTTAAGTATACCAATATT
This sequence comes from Caprella mutica, assembly GCA_947561585.1. Classification (NCBI taxonomy): domain Eukaryota; kingdom Metazoa; phylum Arthropoda; class Malacostraca; order Amphipoda; family Caprellidae; genus Caprella; species Caprella mutica. The sequence goes on along the minus strand of CANNZV010000376.1, from coordinate 260,514 downwards.
AATATGTAGGTTCGTGTTACATTCATTGGACATCAAGAAATATTTTTTGATTAATACTCAAGACTTCAACTACAAAATTGAAATAATTTTTTGTTTACGATTACCTGATTGTCCAGAGGTAACTTTAATTTTTCAATAACACTATTTTCATAGAGCTCAAAGACGAGAAATGGAAGCTTTCTGTATAAATCTGGAGAAAGAAACTGAACCTGGAAAATATAAATACATATGAGAATATCGTTGAAGAATTGATAGATTACATAATAAAATCCATTTCATCAGATATTTACAATGGATGAGATTGAAAATATTGCATATCACCATAATTCGAATCATTCGAATATGAATATAGTCTGCATTTATAATTGCTAATTTCTAACTTTTTCAACAACTTCTTTCTGGTCATGGATGAGAATTACTAGTCCATCTTGAGGTGAGAATCCAAGTTTTGCCCGTTCAATTACTTCTTCAAAATTTGAATTTTTATCAATGGTCATCACTGAAGAGTAGAAAGGAAGCGTTGATAGAGCACCAATGAAACAACCTGCTAAAATGGAAGTCATTAAAATTTTCAAATAAATATCATCCAAATATTCAATTATGATCATTTCGAAAAGTTGCACACACCAGGTACTGAATCAGAAACAAGAAAAACGGATTTCCCATATTCGAAAAAATTCATATAATCTCTAATTAATTCGAGTGTATGGTGACAAAATTCTTCCAGATTTAAATTAGGTGAAATATCTTTATAAAAAAATTTCATTTCAGAGCCTCCACATTCAGATAACTCCAATAATACCAGAATTATCAGACTAAATCTAAGCATGGTTAGGAGTGAAGGTTTACCAAGTTGTGCCAATTACATTTCTTGAGGGCATATGAAGAACAATTTAGCCACTTTGAACGATAATTTAAATAGTGGCAATCAATAAAACAAACGTCGTTTGAGTAGCAAAGCTGAATTTGTTAGTTCTTTAATTATCTTGCAATCCTTATCAATCGTATAATAGACTACTCATTATCTATTTGAATAATTATTACTGTACTTCTTTTGTGAGTGAGTTGCATAAGTAACTTAGTAAGAGTAATATCCTTTAATTAATGAATTGTCTGACACGCAATCCACTTAATTTTTAATCATTGGTGAACTTCCTTTGTGAATACTAGTAAATAAGTTGCATATTTAACTTAGTAGGAATCATAACACTTATTGACGTTACTCACTCGCTCTGAATTTTCTGTTAAAATATATTTATGTTTCGAATACTAAATCGAAATATTATTCAACCACCTTGAAAATCATTATTTATTTTTAGATTTTAAATACTAAAACTTTAAAGTTCCAGGACGAGGAGGCTAAACACTTTATAGGTGTTGATATATCACAGAAAAAAAGTTTACCACTTTATGTCATTGGATTTGAAAGTTATAGAAGAAATTCATTTTTAACGATTAAAAACAGTGTTTCAATATCCGTGGAGTTTTTTTGAAGCACTTTTCTGGTTAGAAAATGTCATTCCTTTGCTAATTGCGGCTAATGAAACTCTTTTTATTTATATTTTACTTATAAGTCTACATAGTACTATCATTTAAATCATATTAGATACTCCTCTGCATTGACCACAAATATTGCAGCATCGCAAGGAAATATCTGAATCAGGTACAACTTTTGGTACTATGTACAATCCTCTTTACAGTTGCATCTGATCATTTTCAAGAGGGAATATGGAGCAGGGGGTTTGGAAGTGTAAATGGGCATCAACCTTTCATTTTCAATTCTTCACCTAAATTCAAGATGATTCAAATCATTCCCTATCCTTGCTTGAACCTGATGGAACACTCTCACCGAATGGAATGTTGGGCAGAGCATCTCAGGCTGGAGAGGTTTATTCACAGTACACACTTTATTAATATACCCCCATAATCGATGGTGATTGAGATTCGGTGATTTTGTTACTCCATGTAATAGTAAAAGCAATCTCTCACCAGCATGCATGGGATATATCATCTTTTTGAGGTATACTGTTGAGAAAAGGCATCATGTCTTTTTGAAATTAGTATCAATGCTTCACTTTTTCAGTGCTGCACCCTTCCCAATGGAATGTACCCTAGAGGTTGTATCGCATCCTAGAAGTACATGTATTGACAATGTTTAGTACAAGTGCTTCGATTACATGCTTGATGTTTCATATCTTACATGAATTACTTTTGTCCGATATTAGTATGATGTCATGTAAACCAGGAGAAGTGACATTCACGTGATGGAGCAGTAACACTAACCTCTCAATAACCACAGTGTCGTGAGTTTCAGATGTTCTTAGAGTTGTTAATACAATCAGCAAAATCGAGTCATCCATTGCCTGAAGTGTCTTCACGTTATTGCTATTGAAGTCTTCTAGAAACAATTTAATGAATTGTTCTTTATTGCTCTCATTCTTCAAAAATCTTCTTTCTTAATAACAATCAGCACCGTCTTTTTCTGACTTCTATATTTGAACAATTGGCCTTTCCCTTTCAATGCCGGAAATGTGTCACATCTTTGGTTGATAGCTTATTTGTATAACATCGAAAACGACAGTTACATTTGTGAAAGTAATAAGCACATAGTTTGTAAATTGCGTACTATTTCTAAATTCAAAGGAGAGACCCTTCTGCCACGATAATCGATTCGTATTGTTCCCTCTTGAAAATGATTAGATGCAACTAGAAAGGGGATTGTAGTACCAAAAGTTGTACCTGATTCAGATATTTCCTTGCGATGCTCAAATATTTGTTGTCAATACAGAGGAGTATCTTGCCACAATTTTATGGAATATTATTTAAATGATAGTACTATGTAGACTTATAAGTAAAATGTAATTAAAATGCGTTTCATTAGCAATAGCAAAGGAGTGACATTTCAAGAACAGTGCTTCAAAAAAACTCCACGGATATTGAAACACTGTTTTTAAACGTTAAAAATGAATTTCTTCAATAACTTCGAAATCCAATGACATAAAGTGGTAAACTTTTTTTCTGTGATATAACAACACCTATAAAGTAACATATTTTAAAATTAGCTCTCTAATATTTTTTTTTTCCAATTCAGCCACTTTTTGATCTAGATTGACCGGACTATCTCCGCATTTGAATTAGTTAGAAAACATTCTGCAGCATTCGGAATTAGCTAAAAGTAGGTACTTCAGTAAATTACGGCTCTGAAATAAGTGGTATAGGAATAATTGGTTTAAGTATATTTCTCGTGGAAAGATACCTGAAGCCTGATGTGTAGAGGAGATCTTGGAGATTCTATTGATATGAAATTGACTTATTTCTATCTAATTTTACAAATAATATTAGTTTTGATTGCTTTTCAAAAATATCTTGGCTTTTGTTTGCCCAAATAGATTAGTGATGCAGTTGAGAAAATCCGAACTATGGACGGGCTCTTAGCTCATTAGTGAGTTCCGGTTAAAATGCCTAGAAGTAAAATTTCATGAAATTATGAAAGTAGTTATTTAGTTGGCGGAATAACTTAGAGTCAGACTTCAGTCCTCCTCTTATATCGATCACCATTTGTAATGCTGTGCTCCAGGTTAATAAAAATGTACAACTCTTTGAAAACAGAATCTTCGTCATCATTAACCCACCAGTGAATATAAAGTTAGTTATTTGCTACTTGGTCCGCTAAAGCGTCATCTCTGCGGTTCTATCGGGCGAATTCACACACATCTCAAAACTAACACTAGTCGAAACCTCACATGTTTGGCTGACCATAGAAAATGAAGATATTGTAGTGGTAACAAGGAGCTTGTACTTCTGGAGTCGTGTTGCTATTTGCTTTAAGTAATGAACTCAGACAACTTAATTACCAATGAATAATTTTTTATACTTGATATTTTACTATTAAAACTTGGTTTGTAACAGTGGTAGAAATCAAGTACTAAGATCGCAATCCAACGTTTCAGCAGACTATCAAATGCCTAAACACCTAACATTTTAGCAGGATAACTAATGCCGAACTACCCTAAATTTAACAGAATATGCAACTCCTTACCACTTTCTATTATAGCACTTTACATTAAACCATCACATTATGATAAAAAAATTGACCAAAAAAGTCCTGTCATGTGATTGGACTATATGAGAATTTAAAGTATTTCCGTTCGCTTTTTATGGAGTATTTCATTTTCAATAAATATCCTTATCCTTATTGCACCTTGTATTATAGCAGAATATCCGATGCTTAACCTTTGCGTCTCTGTATCGGTAAAGAATTATAAATTTTGCTAAAACTTAAAAGTGGTTAATTATATAGATATATTTCTTTCCGATTATTGCCCGAAAAGTATACTCTATACTTATATACGGGCTTAAACGCGTAATGTATATGTTATTTGCTCGTGTTTTTCTATTATTGTACATAATATCCCCATGTATGTGTTTTAAAACTTTTAGTTCAATAAAGATGTTTCAATAATACAACATGTTATACTTATATTTAAAAAAAAATTACATAAGTAGGGTAAGATATAGGTATTATTGGGTGAATAAATTGAATTCTTGCATAGATAGAAATTGAATTAAATGAAATAATTATTGAATATTCATTTATAAATTGACTATAGATAATTAATTATATTATGACCGAGAGGGGGTCCAACAGCTAGACAAGATTTTCCATCCTATCATTCTTTTGAACTTATATAAAAAACACTGGGATTATAATTTATTGTGGATTGATAACTGAACATGAATAGGACGATAGAATAGAATCCCCACTTTCCGAAGACGGAAGGAATTCTATCCTGCGGAGTCTTTTCTCAAGTGATTATATGTGCTGGGGATTTTTGGCTCTAGGCTACTAGAGGGTTAAATGAAACGCGTAAAATATCTTTTTAGTAGGATCCTCTATTGAACATCAATTTGGATATAGAGTAAAAGTCTATGCAGATTATATTTTTTAAAAGGTGATACTGATACACGAGGGAGGTTTAAGAAGTCTGAAGCTAACGCTAAGTAACAATACCGTAGCGTGGATCGCCTTAATAAGACTGAACAAAGGTTTGCCAGAGAGTATGATTCCCTCACTCATAGAATGAGTAAGGGAATCCCAACAGTTGAAGGTTCACATGCTAAAAAGTTATTTAAGCAATTAGCCATGCCTCAAGTTGTTATAATTAAGTGGCATTGTTAACTTCTTAACAATGCTAGAATATGAAAGGCAATTATTAGCCTTTCATGGAAGAATGACATCTTAAAAAGGTGTTTAGGCAATTATGCAAATTAGCTACGCCTCATGATGTTATTTCCTTTGACGAAGCAAAGCTAAAATTTACTAAAGAGTTATATTATTAAATGTTATTGAATATGCAAAGGCATGAACTGGTCTCATCTAAGCAGGAATTCTAATTTTTTTACATGTAAGGAGAAAAATTCAAAACTATTCATTCATCGCTATTGATACTATAGTGATTATAGTAAGCGGTGTCAAAAGAGTGCTTGAGCACAAACATAAATTTACGTAGATTGTTTTTTTATTACAGACAAAACACGATAATCCTTTATATTTGTTCCTTATCATTAACAACCCATTATAAAATATATGTTTAATCTATATATATTCCTTACTATCTTCCAACGTTTCCTCCATTACTTTTCGAATATAATTCAATCCTTGTCATCATTGCTCTCATGAAGATAGCTGTGAGACATTTTCTAACTGATGTGTTCAACAATCGCATTATTGCACTAATCTATATAATTGAGTGGCCACTAAGATTACTGGACATGAGACATGACACCAGATCATTTTTTCTTATGGGGACATTTGAAGAATTTAGTGCTATACTTAGCCTGCAAACTCAGAAGACTTGAAGAAAAGAAACACGAGTGAAGTGAATTAACAGCAAAAAGAGTGGTGATAACAAGGATTGAATTATATCAACAAATGAAGGACATATGGAGGCAGTTGGTAGATAGTGAGGAAGGAATTAAAACAAATGATATAAATGTATTGCGAAGGGGAAAAAATCGTAATTTTTCTGTTTGTGTGCTAGCTTACTTTTGATAGCGTCTACTATAATCACTTTTATATCTTTTTGATCCACCCTGCACAATACAATATTAATAATAGTATTATTTAATTATCAATTAAATTGACACAATTAATTTTTAATAACACGTTTTTAATATGTATTAGATTACCTTCCACATAGGAAATTACCTTTTCACATCAACCGAAGTCAATATCATCGGATTCCGATGAATATTATAAATATTAAAATTGTTGCAGTAAATGACGAATATATGAAATTCGTATAAGGTAGAAAATGATCAAATTTATTAAAAGACTTATATTCAAAGCCAGTAAATAACATCAACCATTCATTAACTAGGTACTACTGTTTCTGGAATTCTGATACTTCCTCGTAAGTTTTTCTAGCAACACAATAAAGCAGCAAATAAAACAAACTTTAACGTAGAATAAAAACAGAATAAATATTTGGTTGAACTCTATGGCCTTGATTGTCCCATCTTCTCTAATTTTATTAGGAGGAATCCGATCAGACTTCATTTTGTCCAGCAATCCATTTTCGATCAAACTGATCAGTCTGAAAAACGTCAAATTAGCATAACATTTATTACATTTTATTAATATTCATTATTGCTTAGAAAGAATGCAGCTTACCCAACATTGAATAGATCATTGTAAGGTGATCCTTGGCTAACAGCAAATCCTGTTCCACCAACAAAATACTCTCCCGGAATCATCATAATTCTGTCTCTAAATTCGCTCTCTTCCATGTCATAGCTACTCATGAAGGTGAGATATCTACCGTTCACTATCTGGACCAGGAAGTTTCATTGATTAGGAATTTTCACAACTGACCAGCTTCAGATTTATGTACATTGTCATGAACAAGAACTTATAGTAAATAACCTTTTCTATAGCTTCATCTCTATCCTTCACGAAGCCATTTTTCTCAACAATATTTGCGTAAACTTTTTTCAGGCTATCTTCTTTAGCATTCTGAAGATTAAATATGACCAGTAAGTTCTCTAAATTGTGTATATAATGGATATTGCATTTATCACTTCTGTACAATTTACAATACTTGTTCATTCTAATGCATGAGTGTATAATTGATTGACTTATCTAATAAATACCTTCAAATTCGTCTCGATAGACCAGCCCTTGACGACCAAAAAGTTATAAGATCCATCTTCCAGAACTTCGTCCAAATTATTGAACATCGTCGAATATTTTATCACTGCCAAGCGTGAATACAGCAAACTGGTGTAATGGATGCTCACAAGCAGAGTGAAAACAAAAATGTTGAGGAACATTATTCTTCCACTCACACTGGATGGTGACGAACTCCCTATAGTTATTTAATTAACTGTAAGAAACTAATCAGATTGACAATAAACATTATTTCTATCTGCGTATGGTCCTTTGAAATTATTTGAATTACCTTGGCCTGTCAACGCTCCGATAACGACAGTGAAACTTTCAGATAGAGGGATCTTTGCACCCTCAATCGGACTGCTTTTAATAATGATGTAATAGAGTATTGCGGATAAACACAAAGTAATTGATACGCAAAGCCATGAAGTAGGAGAAAGCTCTGCTAAATAAATTTCCCTAACAGATCTAATATTTTCAGTTTTCTTCATTACCAGCGAATATCTGGAAGAGAATATCAGTGTTATTCGAAAGTAACTATCGTCTTCCAAATCATTAGTTCAATCAATTCACTGTTTATTTGATTTTAAATTTTAAAATTTGAAACTAGATATTCCGAACCCAATCATTTCCAGAGGAACCAAAAAATTTATGACTAAAGACCGATCCAGAGTATTGTCCAGACTTGCTGTGATTAGATCGCCTTTACCAGCTACTAGCTCGCCAACTACTCCATTCCAACTTCCATCCGTGTTCAATGATCCCCATAGTCTATCAGCAGCGGGTCTGTACGTGCACCTGTGAATAATAATAATATAATTTTGCATTATAAAAGAGTATGTTAATTTTTTAATAAAATGAACCAGTTTTTCATTGCGAACGTACGTGAAATTTAAATACTTTGCTAATACCTCCACTATAGTAAAGTAAAATCCAAATAGTTGCCACTTGTTCTCTCCAAGTGAAACTATTCTGTTGTTGGAAACATCTCCCTGTTAGTATATTTACAATTATTCATATGTATATTCCTGATAAAGATTATATTAACAGTGTAAGAGTTCAACATACATCGGCAAGACATTGCAGATTACTTCCCAGTAAATCCAACCGTCTCGAGGTTATATCCTTCATGGGAATCTCAATTTTGGATTCTGGACTCTGATGTTTGTTCGAAAAATTAAGTTTGCACCATTTTCATGAATATTGTATTATCTAAAATGTAGTTAGTCTTACCCATTGACCAATAAATATTGGTGGAGATGTCGTCTCATTTTTAATGGTATAAATTTCCCAGAATTCAGATTCATGTCTTCCGGAAGGGTCTCTTTTCACAAAGGTCACCTTTAGATTAAGTTAATATAGTAAAATATAGTAAAACTTAATTTAAAACAATAATTGAGTATTCATTGTGATATGTATGTAAGAAACTGAATATTTTTATTTGATGTTTATATGCAATTTCCGAAAAGGAAGAGAACTTCATCTCGTTCAAAAATGAAATCATTTCCTTGTTTACGATTACCTGATTGTCTAGCGGTAACTTTAATTTTTCCATGACACTATTTTCATAGAGCTCAAATACGAGAAATGGAAGTTTTTTGTACAAATCTGGAGGAAGATACTGAATCTGAAAATATAAACACATCTGAGCTAACACATCTGAGCTAATTTCTAAAAATTTGATAGATTACATTATAAAAATCCGTTTCATATATTCACAATGGACGAGATTGAATATATTTTATATTGACATAATTCAAATTATTCGAACATGGATATAATTTTTAATTTCTATGTTCACGAATGAATAACTTCTCACTTTTTCAACAACTTCATCCTGGTCATGGATGAGAATTAGTAGTCCATCTTGAGGCGAGAACCCAATTTTCGCCCAATCAATAATTCCATTGAAATTTGAATTTTTGTCGATGATCATCACTGAAGAGTAGAAAGGTAGCGTTGATAGAGCACTAACAAAGCGACCTGAACAAGAAAGAACATTTACAGTCTAGTGAATACCATCCAAATATTCAATTATGATCATTTTGAAAAGCTTCACAAACCTGGTGCCGAATGAGGAACAAGAAAAACCGATTTCCCATATTCGAAGAAATTCATATAATCTCTAATTAATTCGAGAGTATTCTGACAATTTTTTTCTAGATTGAAGATGGGTTGAATATCTTCATAGAAATCCTCCACTTCATATCCTCCAGATTGATATATCTCCAAGAAGACCAGAATTATCAGACTAAGTCTAATCATGGTTAAGAGTGAAGGTTTACCTAGTGGTGTCTATTTCACTCCTTGTTGACTTATGAAGAACAGTTTAGGCCACTTTGAACGATAATGCAAATAGTCGCAATCAATAAAACAAACGTCGTTGACGTAACAAAGCTGAATTAGTTAGTTCTCATATGTTCTTGCAAACCTAACAAATCGTATAATAGACTACTCATTATATATTTGAATAATCATTACTGTGCTTCCTTTGTGAATTCAAGGAAATGAGTTGCATAAGTAACTTAGTAAGAGTAATATCCTTTAATTAATGAATTGTCTGACACGCAATCCACATAATTTTTAATCATTGCTGAACTTCCTTTGTGAATGCTAGTAAATAAGTTGCATATTTAACTTAGTAGGAATCATAACACTTATTGACGTTATTCACTCGCTCTGAATTTTCTGTTAAAATATATTTATGTTTCGAATACTAATTCTAAATATTATTCAACCACCTTGAAAATCATTATTTATTATTCTATTTAAAAGAATTCGATTTTAAATAATTAGATTTTAAAGAATTCGATTTTAAATAATTAGATTTTAAATAATTAGATTTCAAAGTATTAGATTTTAAATAATTAGATTTTAAATAATTTTTATTTTAAAGAATTAGATTTTAAATAATTGTATTAAATGATTGGATTCTAAATAATTGTATTTTAAAGAATTAGATTTTAAATAATTGAATTATAAATAATTGTATTTTAAATAATAAGATTTAAAAAATTAGATTATACAGAATTAAATTTTAAAGAATTATTCTCTTTGATAGTTTCAAGTTTTACTAAGAATTAAGATTTTGAATTTAATAAGATTCCATTCAAAGCGTCAGTCTTCAGGCAAATGGTTTTCTCAAAGAATATTTAGGAATGTCACCATCACGAATACGGAATACCCAAATCTCTCCATATTCTGTCTTCATTAACTGTTGAGTCCCCTTAATTGTCCTACTCATATGATCCTAGTCTCAAAGTGGTCCTAGGAAAATAGAGGAAGTACAGAGAGTGAGAGCCTGAACATCCTGACTGAAGCAAAAATGGTGGCCAGTCAATTGATCCCCGGTCAAAAGATCCCCGGTTAGTTTATCCCCATACCATTTGATCCCCGGTCATTTGATTCCCTGTCATATTTTGGTCTTTGCTTATAAACATAGCATACAATTATTGGTTACAATTTTATTTCTATATAAAAATTGGCATCTATAACTAAACAGCTAGAACTGATTACCGCAACAAATTAATTATTCCCTATTCATAAATAATTTACATTTACAATTATTCAGAAAACATCTAACAGGTGAAATATTAATTATCCTGATGTTTATATGCGGTAAATTGTTCATGTTTTCGTTGTTACTATTACAAACATTATGATCCAGATAATGAAGATGGAATAGATTGAAAATCATCTTATGGTAAATAATATAATTAAATTATCTACCATAAAATAGTTTTGATCTATTTCACCTGCATGAGGATACTGTTTGCAATAGTTACGACGAAAACAGTTTAACTGAAAACTACCGATATACAATTGTCAAAATTTACTCCTAAATTAGTTACTATATCAGGAGAAATAATTATGAGATATGTTTCACATTTATATGACTTGTCAAATGTGCGATTGCTAATTATGAATTTTATTTTACTATCGAACATTTTCTGTTGCTGTAATGTAAATTTGAAAGTATATATTGTTACTTACTTGAATATTACAATATTTAATTTCTTGTTAGCTGTTTGTATCGTTATTACTTAGTTTCTTTAAAAAAAATTAATCTACTATGAAGTGCATAATTAAATCATAATTATGTTATGTAATTAAAAACACCAATAATAAATGAATATTAGGTATATAAATATATAAACGGAAAATATGACTGGGAATCAAGTCACTGTGAGTCAAATGGTATACGGGGATCAAATGGCAGGGAATCAAATGATCAGGGAGTCAATTGACTGGGGATCAATTGACTTAGACTCAGCAAAAATAAGACAAACATGTGGTTTAACAAACAATTTTAGCTCTAGTTTTAAGGTGCTGATGACTTGAGAACTCACTGGCTGTAAATTACTAGACTAGTCTTGAAGTATTTTGAAAGAGACGCGATAATAATGTGACTATAGTCAGTTAAAATGTGCTATTCGTTAAATAGCCAATTAAACATAAATGAATCAGTGTGAAAGAATAAATATATATATTCAAGAATATATATATCGCATTGCGAGCGATATATATATCGCTCGCAATTCAGTATAAAACTTAGAGCAATTATTAAATCATTGTATAGTCAGATATAGAGCATACTTTCATGCTTTTTGTATTGACATTTAACTTGCTGGTTGGATGTCACTACAGAGGGTCTATGCCATTTTGTCCACGAAACCATTAAACCTCAGTTTATTTCACACCTACTTCCTAGTTGCATTAAAGGTGACTTGAAAAAGAGGTTTACTTTAGGTATTCATTTTTCCACTATCGAACCTATCGATTTGGAAATATGTAATTAGTTATATAATCAAGGTCTTAAAAAGTTAGGTAATAATTGAATACCAATCTAGAGGGGTACTTTGAAAATTTATAAAGTTAGTGAGAAGTATCTAAGAGAATTATAATAAAATTTATAATGTGTTGTTCTTCAAATAAATATTCAAATAATAATTATCTCTATATTCTTTTTCAGAAGATTCTATCATAATAGTATCATACTCTTTTAGCCAATCATGACCTCTACTGAAATGATGTTCATAATTGTGGTGATTTACCTGATCTTGCAGTATTGTGAAGGTAGGTAGTTTTCTTAATTTATAAATTTGCTTTTTAATATATTGATTTTAAGTTAGTACAGATTGTTACAAAATCTTTATACAATAGGAATATTTCAGCTAATTTATTTCAGGTTGATAAAAATTGATCCATAACCTGAAAATTTTACTACTATCAGAATATACAAAATGCTACATGTAATACATATGATTATATAACTACCTTAGTATTCTTATAGATTGTAACAAATTTGATTATCACTCTTCCCATTCTATATTTTTCTTTCAGGAAATACTAAGTTGTTCTGTGGTTTCTTGGACCTTGACTGCCCCGATGATGCGATGCCCATATCTTTCGTTAGAGAGAAGAGCGTCGTTTTGAGTACCTGGATTCACAACACAACTCTGGAGATGGTGTTGGAGTATGAGCCTTCTGTCTTGAATTGCGCCCTTATGACGTCTGCTGCCGAGATGTATGGAATGCTCTACTTTTCAGGTATGAGAATAGTATGACAGCAACAATGAATACATAACTTATCTTTAGACCTCTTATTGAAACCATGCATATATTCTGCGCCATTTGGCAATTTGCACAATCTCGAGAATGTGTTGAGCTATATTTTTTCCTTGTTCCGTGCCTGCGTCAATACATTTAATCTATATATTAATACGATAGCGTATGTGTTAAGCCCCGTCCAGACGCTCCGACAAATCACTTGAAATTGGGAATACTTTTGTTTGGGCGAACTCGGGCAATTGCATTTCTACTAGTGTTCGCGTCTAAACGAGAGCAATATTATATAGAATTGGAAATGTCCATGTTCGCAATTCTGCAAAATGAATTCATTGGAAAAATATTAATATGTGGTTGTTAATAGTTAATACCTAACAATATAGCTATTTTAGAAACAATCATGGATTAAAGAAATGATTACCTAGGTACCTAGCCGATGTAAAATATAAATGCTTACCTAGATGCTAGGTAGTACTTAGCCGATTATATAATATAAATGCATAATTGTAGGTACCTAGTCGATTGTACAGTTAATATAAATGATTACCTAGGTACCTAGCCGATGTAAAATATAGATGCTTAACTAGGTGCTACGTAGTACCTAGCCGATTATATAGATAATATAAATGCATAATTATTGTAGGTACCTAGCCGATTATATACTTAATACAAATGTTTACCTAGGTATCTAGCCTGAGGTATACAAAATATAATAGGTAGTACTATCTAGAGCAGGATATAGTGGGCAAAGGTGCCCTTTTGGCACTAAGAGTAGCACTCGTGCCCACCAGGGAAATGTTGCTTTATTTTCTTCCAAAGAAAATTTAGAATTTTTAGCCACGACTGCTTTATAAATTACAAGTAAAATATAGAACAGGATGGTAAACTAATTGTAGAACAGTATATTGATACTTTGATATTCAATTTTATCTGTTAATAAGGTATTTTTTGTTTATTGTTACAATAGTGCCAGTGTTTAAAAATTTCACCTCTGTCTCTTTTTATCAAGACTAGATCAGTTATTTTCATTTATTTCATAAGTTTGTCTATGGAATTACCTATGAGAGCCACACTAAATTGTCCTGGAGCTGCATATTTAACTAACGAAAACCGTAATACATTCAGAAAAATAACACCATTTAATATTATTCGTGAAAAAGATGAAATATTTGAAATCGTATGAAAATATTACATTATATTTTCCTAATAAACCTTTAAGTTATTTAATATTGACCTGATTAATTATTTGTTTAGTATGTATCATAAATATAGATTTACAATCAAAATATTTATATATTTAATGCCGAATCTTATAAATATAACTTAGTTTGGGTGGAAGGTAAGTATGGTGATAATATTCAATGGATGAAATGAACTGTAGCTACTTGAATAATTTATTACATTAAATTTACTCTCCATAATTTAACTGTTTGAGAGACTGACACGTTAAGTTTGTTGTTTAGGCCAAGACCTAATCTATATGTTGATTTCCCTATTCATTGACATACCCACGGGTTCCAGCTATTTTTAATTATTATGACTAGCACATAAAACAAATTACATATATAAGCTAAACGAAGATTATTTTTAAACTCTCTATAAAAATTACATTACCTACTGTAGTTTGCTGTATCCGCTAGTTTGTTGTTCTTCGTACTTCATGATTGTTTAATGACCTGGCAGGGGAGGTACTGAGAGCGTCACGCTCTCCGATACAAATATATTAGTAAACGATTCCATAAATGAAATGAAGGTATTTCGCACGCGCAGTATTGGGGGTTAAAAACGCACAGTCCATTCTCGAGATTTTGCCAATCGATGAATAGAGCAGCATTAATATATTTAATAAGTAGTATAGCATATTTTTATTTTCTTATGTGGTATGTTCCTATAGATTACAAAAATAAACACTTTTACAAGCTGTCAGGGATGGCTTCGAGAATAAAAAAAAATGTATATTTTACTATAGATCTTAGTTTCAGCAAACAAAATGATTTATAATAAAGTTCCAAATATTAATGTAGCAAACGAGTCAAATCAGCAGATTCAGAATTTGTGAAATAGTTATAGATTTACAACAATCATATAACTACAAACTAATGATGTATTTATTGATAGATGGGAAATGCGTGATGTTCCTATCGATGACCAATGTACTTACCGGATCAGATGCCAGTGCTGTCTTCAAAACAAGCGGAACTGGTCACAATATCGCTCTGGGGAAACATGTCACTTCCTCGGCATCAGTGTGAGTATTCATGAATCAGTAGGAGAAGGAGTCACTGTGATGATGTACTATCAGAGAAAAGAGTCACTGTGATGATGTACTATCAGAGAAAAGAGTCACTGTGATGATGTACTATCAGAGAAAAGAGTCACTGTGATGATGTACTATCAGAGAAAAGAGTCAGTGCACAAATCTCACTTTTTAATTTCTTAACTTACCCTTCAAAAGTTTGCTCACTAACCACCACTCACTAAAACTCTAATAAAAAAGTTAACTAATACATTTTGATTTTTTCTCTTCATAAAAACCTTTATTTAATAAAGGTTTGCCAAATAATGGTTTGCCAAATAATGGTTTGCCAAAAAAGATACAAAACAAAATATTTCATAAGTATTATTGTATGGGCGGGGCTAGTCACTGTAAGGAGCTTGGCGAGGTGCAAATTCTCGCACAACTACCGAACTTGCTAAGTGTTACAGTTAACTGAATATAGTGAGACATTCACCCTTAGGTACTCAGACACACTCGTGCATCTCATGACTGGAGAGAGCTCTGATATACTCCTGATTTATTCGAATAGATGCTCATAATATGAGTATCTTATCATTTACCACCTTTGTTTTTCTATATTGCATGTAGTAATGTGAAAAAATAAAAGTCATGAAAAAACAGCTTGAAAATTGGTTTAATTTTTTTTTTTCCATGAGGACTGACTGGTGCGCCCACTTCAGCGGCTAGGTCACTATATAGGTTTGATACACTTTCCCTGGACCTGCTATATGTTCATTTATCTTCTTTTAACTCCATTTAAATCATGCATATTAGAAAAAAGAAATTCTACAACCATAAGGTGATCAAATCTGTTAAAATTGCTTGTCGTAGTTGTGAGAAAAATTTCTATGAAGTATCTATTAATTTAAATAGATTATATAAATCCAAATAATTGCTTAATATCACAAAAATATAAACTGACTTTAATTTCATTTTTCTCTCTTCGACAATTTTTTATGTTGTAATTTCTATTGACATTAGTTATTTATAGAGTTAAATGTACAAATATGAATTTTAGATTTTACATAATTTCAATTTCGCCCCGATGTAGTATATTTGGTTCCATATTTTTCTACATTTTCTATTAAATTCTCATTATATAGACTGAATATGGGCTATATTGTTCAAAAATTTGTTTATTGATCAACCCTTTGAAAAGGCATATTCCTTTTTATATAACTTATGACTACCAAATTTAGGTATAATTAAAGGAAAGTTAGTACTTCTAGGCAAGGATTAATAATTGACAATATAGTAAATTTCCACTTGCTAGTATTATAATTATACGCCATATCAGCATATAACATCTTACTCTGTTTATAATCATTCTACAGGAGCGGCAGAGGTCCTACAAACTTAGTAGATGGCAATCTTGGAACCGAGCATACTGGTAAGGGTTCCCAGAATGGAGTCATCGATCCTTGGGTCCTACTTGATTTGGGGGCCCACTTCTCAATTCGATGTGTAGTTCTTACTTCTGATTCGAGGATGAAGTATACTCAAGTTAGTACATGGTCTTCGAAATCGAAAGAGAAAAACGATTGTTCACTCTAATCGTTATTTTAAAATCCTCCCGCGCGAAAAACCGACTCATCTGATAACAGAAGCTAAAAATAGCGTAACTGCCAACATGGGTGACCGGAGAATTTGCCGTGGGAAATTTCGCCGTCGGAATTTTGGCTGTTGGAAAATTCGCCGTTAGGAAAATTTGCCGTTAGGAAGATTCGCCGTGAGAAATATTTAAATAATTTTAAATAATAATATAACTGAATATATTTATTTCTATGTATGGTAATAACTATATTGAAATAATATAAATAATGATATATGACTGAACATATTATATTCCAATTATTCCTCATATTACGTTAGAATCGCAGCAACGAAGATTTTTACGGATTCTAAAAATAGAAATGAATGGAATTTTGGTTTAGAGAGATCACAACACTCACAAGAAAGATATTTTAAATGTAGTTTTCTTATCAGTGTACTACCTTGACACCGAATAAATAAAAAAAACAATAATTAGATAGGTACGAAACCATCAATAACACTTAACACATTTAAGAGGAAGTGATGCAAACCGACTAGGATTAGCCAGAACACAGCTGACTATCACTAGTGATTTTATTCATCTTTACTGAACATTTTTTAAACAAAGAATTAGCTTCACTATTTAGTCAACCAATCAAAACACTTCAAATGTTATACAGCGACCTCTCGTTACACAAAATTATACGATTATTGATTAAAATATACATTGCATATATGAACAGTTAACATAAATTTTAGGAATCTTACTTTTATCGTATATACGATATTATATAATCACACACAATTAATATTTACAATTATAAATTCTTATAAAAATGATTTTAAAATTATCTCAAATTTTTAGTCGTATAGTTATTTAACAAATTGGTTTACATTATAATTATCAATATCTTTTATCACTACTTTTAGGTATTTGAATAGTTATGTCCTCTATAATTTCTTTTTCACGGCGAACATTCCTCACGGCGAATTTTCCAACGCCGAAAATTCCGACGGCGAATTTTCCCACGGCGAAAATTCCTAGAACCGCCAACAAGGGCTGAAAAATATTTTATTCTGTATGCTCTCCATCTACTCTTTAACATTCATTTACTTTTGATAAATAATATTTTTCAAATGTCCCTTCGAATAAAGCCGAAAGTGTGACGAGTTCAGGCGATAGACTCAATATCACCTGCGGAATCTGGTTCTTTAAAATAAAAATGGGAAATCTTGATTGTAATGTGGTTTTCAATCTTCTTAGAACGAAATAAATCTGCTTTATTCATTCTTAGATAATATATTTATGTTATGCCTGTTATTATAATGAAAAATCAATTTGATTATTGATTTTATGTGACCCCATATAATTAATTATTCTTGGTATGATTTAATCAAGGTTTGGAAATATCAAAACATGTAAAACTCTCGCAATGAAATTCCATGTGATTTGTACTAAGAAAGAAAGTCATCCTTAAAGTAAAGTCAAATTCTCTATATAGAGATCAATATCAATAACTTCCTTGTGTATATATTTGTGTAGGTGAAAGTAGGCAACACTATGGTCACTGATGGAGATTTCTCAACATACGAAGACCTGGGAATCATCAAAACCGATTCTCCTGATGGAAGACTTGGCTTCGGACTATTCCCTTTGATCAAAACTAAATACCGGTACGTGTCTGCCCAGTTTATGACTTCTATCTGGCGCAAGAGTTTTGGTTTCCATGTGAGGGAACTGGAGGTATACTCAACTGATTAAAAAATATATTCTAGAATTTAAGATTTAACAAATACTCAAGTACATTAACTATGGCAGTATAATATATATTAAAATTCCATGATAAAAATAGTCGCATTACATAATGTTCATCTAATCAAGCTCTGCTCATCAATTTTCTACATACAATTGGCACTTAGCATACTAATGACTTGAAGATTTAGCGTGTGAACATCATTATAAGTTGTAAAACATTTATATTGATCGATTTATTAATGATGTTTTGTGGTTAGTGAATGGAAAAATATCGTGAATTGTATTATTTCTAAAAAAATATATCAGTTTATAATGTTATAAATATACCTCAATTAGAATTTATTTACTAAATATTTAAGAATTTACTAATCAATTACACTTACCTTACTTAAGATTTTAGCACTTACTAACTAGTTAAACTTATCCCACTAAAGATTTTAGCACTTACTAGCTAGTTAAACTTATCCCACTAAAGATTTTAGCACTTACTAGCTAGTTAAACTGATCCCACTAAAGATTTTAGCACTTACTAGCTAATTAAACTGATCCCACTAAAGATTTAAGCACTTACTAGCTAGTTAAACTGATCCCACTAAAGATTTTAGCACTTACTAACTAGTTAAACTGATCCCACTAAAGATTTTAGCACTTACTAGCTAGTTAAACTGATCCCACTAAAGATTTAAGCACTTACCTTTTACTTATAGTTAGCTTAATTAATAATTCTGGACGTTTTCATCAGTTTATGGACTTGCTTCACATAATCTCTAAGCTAATAGAAACAAGAAGAGGTAAGAACAATGGAATGATAAACTAGATTAAGAAACAAGATAATAAAGATATTATAGGATATTTATTTAAATTTTAAAAAATTGAAAGAACAACAAAATATCTATTTTGTATAAATAGTTTGATTTCATATCTTTGGAATAAATATTTTTAACCCTGGTAACCTAGCCCTCAAAAGTTTCCTCATTAACCTAGACGCCAGCTGTCGCGTGCGTGCCAGTTTTAAAAATAAAACTGTTATAAGATCTTAACAAATTGACTTTTCGATACTTCTTCTCCATAAAACACACATTAATTGGTAAACACAAAAGAATAATTATCTACTAAAAAAGATAACAAACATATATTTCTTAGGAGTTTTGGTGGGCGGAGTTTTGCGAGGTGCGGAGCCACTCATGCAGTCTCAGAAGCCGCTTTAGGGCTAATCCACACAATCGCTCCGGTCACGCTCCGCTCACGCTCCAGTCACGGTTCGGTCCAATATTCTTTAATGCATTTCACATAGAGCATCCACACTGGCAGTGCCGGTCAGGTCACGCTCCAGTCACGCTCCGCTCACGATCCAATCCAAAGATATTTTGACTGGAGCGTGATCGGACCGTGAGCGGAGCGGCACTGCCAGTGTGTATTAGCAACGCTCCAGTCGCGGTCCAATTTTAATATTTGCGTGCTTTTTCTTGAATTTTACTACACATAAATATATCTCACGCATTTGACTGATCTGAAATATCGACCGATTTCGCCGCGCAATCTATTGATCAATCGTTATTGCAGCCATCGACCGATGGCGCAACCATCTATCGATTGTTGCGCGTTCGAATGATAGGGAGTTTTTTAGTTTATGCATTTAATTGTCTTGATTTTAATGGAAAGATATTGTCTTTTTAAACAAAAAAATTGTTATATTTCATAGAGTAACCATCAATCGATTGATGATTACCCTATGAAATGTAACAATTAGATATAGAAATTATAGAAATCCATATCAATCGAACGCGCAACAATCGGTTGATGGTATACCTATTAAATATACCATTTAGATGCTTAAACTAAATACATCTTTATCATTCGAACGTGCAGCAATCAATCGTTGGTTGCGCTATCGGTTGAGGGCTGCGCTAACAATAGATCAACAATTTATGAAGCGAAATCAGTCGATATTGCTGCGAAAATAATAGAAAAATTTAGTTTTGTCATCTATATTAGATGAGAATACAACGAGTAGATATCCTTCACACTTCCTGTCTTTTAGCATAGGATGAACTCAAAATATCTACTTTTTTGTTTTCTCTCATCCTGTTCACCATCAATTGAGTGCAATGATAATCACTGCAAAATCAGATGATACGGAAGGGACGGGAGCGAGAGCGGACCATGACCGGACCGAACATGTGTATGCACAAGGATGAGACCGGACCGTGACTGGAGCGAGAGCGGAGCGTGACCGGAGCGATGGTGTGGATCAGCCCTTAAGGGTTACAGTTAACTGATTATAGCGAGACTTTCACCCTTATGTACTCAAACACAATATTCATCGTATGAATATAGAGAATACTGATATACAGGTAAATCCCTTACAACGGACAATACATGTACCAGAAAAATACACGCTATGCCGAGCAATCAAGCGCTATGGCAGACAACGCTTTTACATCATTTAGGGATTCAAAAATTGCTGCAAGTTTTCTTTAACAGCCTTTCAAAGCATCGTTAATGGAAGTATACAATCTCAGATTATTATTAAATGAAAATTTTATTGAAAATCTTATAATATGCATAAAACTTACTAATATAAATGCACAAAAAAATCAAGTAGGTATAACTGTAACTATTTTACAATACAGTTACAGTTACACCTCTTTTTATTTTCTATAGAACTTTTCTAATCAAAGAAAGTTTATAGGGAAAAATGTGTCAAACCATATAAATTAAAGAGGTCGTTTATAGCGATCTGCAGTCCGGTAGAATGGGCAATATTTGTCCCTTGTAGGACAAAAAAGAGTTGACAGTTCAGAGATCGTCCGCTGTGAGGGTTTTTACCTGTACTATTTATATATTTGAATAAATGCTAATAATATGAGTATCTTACCATTTATCACCTTTTTTGTCTAATCGTATGTAATTATTTTGAAAAGTAAATGTTATGAAAAGACAGCTTCCATATCAATTTAATAATATTTTATGAGAACTGGTCTACCCGCGCCAGCGGCTAGGTTACTATGGTTACGAGAAATATGTCTATTTTCGAATACATCGACTGACGTTGCTTCTAAGTGTTTAATGAAATTACTCTACAATATTCTGCACGTTGCATAATATTTTGTGTGGTCAATAATTCAATAAATAGTATCATCACCAAGTAAATCCGTGCTTTTTACTTCCCTTCTGAAAATCGTTAATTATTGGAATAAAATTAGATGATAGGATTTAAGAGAATTGATAAAGGTTAATAGATTTCCAGATGATGGAATTTAATTTCACAGATGGAATTTATTTGTGTCGATCAAAAGTATAGTAGTCTAATTGGAAATCATAGAAGAATTTGGTCATATATCTTAGCAGATAATCCTTGCTATAATATAGCAAGATCTACCAAACCATAAGCGAATGGAGATCTTCTGAAGATCATACTTATAGGATATTCAGAGAAAATTATGACTTGATAAACCAACCATAATTTGAATATTCATGTCCAATAATCATATCAGATTTTTAAGTTTTACCATCACAAACTTTCTGAAATTCGAAAGGAGCAGGCTATCTAGTTGGTTCACTGGTTGGCGTTGCTTCTTCCCCAATTGAATTGGCCAGAACACGTTCACCGATATGCTAATTGGTCCGCTAAAGCGTCATTTCTGCCGTTCTATCGGGTGAATTCACACACGTCTCAAAATTACGACCGGTCGAAACCTCACATGTTTGGCTGAACTAAAGACAGAGAAAATAGAGTTATTGGACTGGGAACAAGCGGCTTGCAGCTCTCTGGAGATGAATTGCTATTTGCTTTGAAAAAGTTAACTATCTCCTAAGATTATAAACTATAAAAAACTAAATTTACAATAATTTGTTTTGAATTCCCGAAAGTGTCTGTAATTATACAAATTACTTAGTAATAGTGGTACTAATTAAGCAATAACATAGCATTAGCAACCTAACATTTCAGGAGAATAGGCAGTACCTAACAACCTTACATTTTAGCGCTTTACCCAATACCTAATACCACCTTACAATTTTAGCAGAATATCTAATGCCTAACCGCGCAATTTCTAAATTTTCCCTTCAAAGTCACCAAAAATTTAAACTTCTGCTCTCAATGTGATTTGCGAACAAAGCCAATTCAGTCTGAGGAAAAGTGACGCGCTTCATCTGCAGATCCAAACTTTGTCTCCGCTGCAACTAAACTTTTGCTCGAATAAACCTGATTGTTAGCAGAGTTTCTCTTTCGTTGCATTTTACTTAAACAGCTCATCTTAAACGGTAAAGAAAAAATATGACAGGCAAATTTAATCACTGTTAGATTTTCTTTCAACGTACATCAAAGCAAAATTTTAAATTCGAATTCTTATTTACCATCTATGCCAGATTGAAACCTATGGCTGAATAATGTAGAAACAATATTTAAATTAAAATAAGTATTTTCCCATAGAGATCAGATGAAAAATGATCATTCAGAAAACATGAATCAACAAATAAGAAAAAAGAGAACTCGGTAATGGAAGAGCAAAAAGGTAATGGATTCTTCTTACATTTTGAAAATGTCCAGTTGTCATATATCAGAGATATCGGATGAAATTAATGATGTATCTATCATTTTCAATCTAATATTGTAGTTGTACTTTAACAAATTTGCATTCTTTAATTATTGTATTATTTTCATTGACCAATAAATGGATGTTTTCTAAGATTATGAATCAGAGTAATCACATTAAAGTTACACAATATCTTCCATCCTTTCATGATTTTGAAGTGATAGAAATAGCCTAATCTACCGATATCAACATCATCGAATACTGCCTCCCTCCAGTCTGATGAATATCTCAAATATTGGGGCAGTATTTTAGACGTATGTGTTTCATTCATGGAAACTACAATTCTATATCTGGATTATATCGCTGCGTTAATGAAGTGTCATACAATATCTATTTACAATCAATACAAATAATATTCCACTATGGAAGCATGTTCTGTGAATGTTTTGCAATTGAGAGGTCACCCTATCGGACTACATATATAGTATTACTATTTTCTATCGAACATATTATAAAGTTCATCAAACTATACATATTATTCGCCACATATACAGAATTGATAAGAACAAGTTTTCGGTAACCAAGCCAAAGGAGGTAAAACTCGAAATGCCTCAGCGATAGTTTGAAACTTTTCAACATTTCGATGGCGTAACTTCGGTGATCAAAGTGGAAGTTCTACCACGCCCCCCCCCCCCCCCCCCTCCCTCCACCAACTCAATGTAACCTTACCGGGATTAACATTACAGTACCCCTCGCCCCTCCCTACCCCTCACATGCTTAACATTATTGTAAAGACTGTCGCCATGGAATAAAAGTAGGCGGTGCTTAGTCTATCGAGAAATTTACAATCGGCAGATTGTCTGTTATTGTCCACTACGGTAAATATTTATTCTATTTTCACAATTCCAGACATTGATGTCTGGAATTTCAATCGGTGTTTTGAATTCATTGTAAATTACAAAGGGATTTTTGTCGAATCATTAATCGACATTGATCTTTACATCATAGCTTCTAATCGTTGACAGCAATTATAATTTCAGACTTTGTTTAAATTAAATTGTGCATGAATTGTTGATGTGAGAAGAATATCCATGAAAAACTTATGTTGCGCAGAAGAAGATTCTATTTCAACTTTCTTTGGTCCAGCCACAATAATTATGTCTATTAAAATATTAACTTCAAATGTCAATTATAAAAATGAAAATAAATTTTGTTTGGAAGTAACTTTCAGAGTATTTTTCGGGTCCTCAGTTTCATTTCCCAAATTATCCATTAATATTATTAATAACCTTTAGCTTAAGCTGTTTTTTTTTTTCTATATTTTTTTTGGAGAAAAAATGTCCTCCAGAGAATTTGGCTGAATAGCTTTTTCTCGAAGTGATTCAAAAAGAAGTGATTTAAATGGAGACATGGCAACTGAGTGGAAACTTTTGTAAGAAATCTGAAGAGCGGAAACTTTAGTCCCGTTATTTAAATGCTCTCCTAAAACACAGAAAAGCTTTCCCAGCAATTGGAATGTGACGGTTGCAGTTAGAGAGAGAGAGAGAGAGAGACTTAGGCAGAGTTATCAATATTAAAATTATAACCCCGATCATTATTATAATCTAGCGCACCCGTCCGTTAAAAAGTTTGAGATAATTGATTTAGTTATAAAAAATGTCTTATTAACTATTACTAGTGTACTTTTCTGTTAAGAATAACGGGTTTTCAATGATATTTATTTTGGTTGAATTTTTCACTTATAGTTTCTCCAGATTTAGTTATTTATTGAATAATGGCTACTATTCCATACCCTGCTGTGTTAAAATTCATTTTACAATTTTTTTAATTTTTTTGTTGCTTTTTCGTACTAAGTAATTTGGTTGCAATAAGTGGCTTTGTCGCAGTGAATGGCTTGGTCGCACTAAGTGACTTGGTCGCACTAAGTGGCTTGGTCGCACTAAGTGGCTTGGTCGCAGTAAATGGCTTTGTCGCACTAAGTGGCTTTGATCTGTTGATTGTATGTTGTCCGAAAAGGCTTATGGTGGGGACATAGAAGAATAAGTTGGGTTCCCTCTTAATCTTCTAAGGTCCAACCATAACTTTCTCTCTTAATCTCCTATGGACCCACCATAACTCTCTATTTCACGGTAACTACAATAATCAAAAATAGTATTCATTCAGATTAGATAATCAGAATCAATATTGGTTCTTAAATTAGTTTTTTTTTTATAACAGAATATATCTTAACAGCGACTACATAGAATTCATTCATGATACCTGTATGTATAATGTACCACTAACCAAATGATTGATAATTAAAATGTGATATACAAGAACTAGCTAAATATTGGCACTTTTCAGTGTTAGTTATTATTTAAACGTAAAGCGTGTTATCCGGCTGTTCCATATTTTCGGACTTGTTATAAAGTAATATGCAAGAATTATTATTTATTTCTATTGTAAATATATTATTTTCTATCTTATACGTATCCACACATTTATTCTTGTTGTCCGTGGACCAATTGTCCGTGGATGAATTGTCTGTGGACGAAATGTCCGTGGTCGAAATGTCCGTTGGTCGAAATGTCAGTTGGTCGAAATATCCGTGGACGAATTGTCCGTGGACGAAATGTCCGTGGTCGAAATGTCCGTTGGACGAAATATCCGTGGACGAATTGTCCGTGGACGAAATGTCCGTAGTCAAAATGTCCTAGAGTCGGCCCCACCATAAACACTTTTTTCTGGTAATTAGTTTGGTATCTACATACAGTATTCTTGATCACATCTTGTGTTCAATAAATCCTCTGACTGAGAGCAAACATCAAAGTTTAATTTATAAGTGATGCAAGTACATGAACTTCCCATCGTTGTGAGGGATAATTTATTGTTGAAAAGTATTCCTTAACTACAAAGCTAACCGTGAGAAAATAATAGCACTTACATTGATATTACATAGAATGGAAAAGAAATGCCTGAACATCAAAAAAGAACATATTACAGATTGAATAGAATTTAATTACCTTCATAGGGAATAGAACCCCTGTCCAGCACAGTAACTGATACCTACACTAGCCACTTATTTCACTCATGCACTAATCTTCAATCAAATGTCCTAATAAATTATACATTAAGAGAAAACGTAAAGACAACCTTACTACATATGCGAATGAGCTGATAAAAAATCAAAGGAGATTGATGTGACTCATAGTTAGGCCCTTTTCATACTTGCGTTTTTTTAACACCGCGTTAAAAAAAATGCTCATCTTAAAATGTGTTCACACTTGCGTATTTTAACAACACGTTAAAAATGCTCATATCAAAATATGTGTATACTTACGTTAAATAATGCAGGTGTGAAGCAGGCCAAATTCCACCGTTACATTCATCTAGTAACACGGTACTCTGAATAAAGTAAATATTAAATCAAAATATATTTGCATCCTGCTACTCATAGTATGATAAATATTGAGTCCATATATAAATTAAATTACCCTTCAATATTAAATTATTTGTTAGGAGACTGAAACAGAAGAACATGTTTTATTTTCTTGAATGAAAAATCGCACTGAACAATTAAACATGTAATGGAATCTAGAATCTGTTCCGAGTTATCGGACAGTTACAAAATTTGGATCATATGAGTTAAAATACATATAATAATTACCACATATAAAGAAAATGGTAACTAATATGTATTAGCATAACTTTTAACTTATCTGCAATATCATCAGTACTCATATACCAATTCCAAACTATAACATTTTTTGTTATTGTTACCCCTCAAATAAATAAAAATATAAAATTGCATTTAAAACCATTTCTATGTGAGTTGAGCTGATGAATATCAATATCCAATTGTCAAACAATTTTTCATAAGATTACTGACATTAAATGATGGATTATTTTTATTATTGAATCCGGTAAAAGAATAAAAGTATATTTTGAGAAGTAAGCTCAGTCGAAAAACTGCAGACAGAAGTACAACAATGTCTGTTGCCTAAGGTAGTAGGTACCTAGTTAGGCTCGCCCGAAGTGGCGAGTCTATTTTTTTGTAGGCGAGTAACATCGTCATTTTATTTATTTAGAATTGTGAATATAGGATATACTCCGATTAATAATTGTACTGTTTCTCATATTCGATAATTATATAAGAAAAACATGAAAATTTATCTTTCGTTGTGAAAAATATATTTTATATAGCATATGTTTATAATTAGATTGATTTCAATGATTTGAGTTAATTTTCATTATAAGGCTTGCGAGCAAGCCATCAAAGAAATTAATTTAGACTCATTGAGTTGCCCCCTTCCACGGAAATCTTTAGTAAAAGGCGAAAGATTTATGCGTTCTGAAAGGAAGCCAGAGTGAATATAGAAGTTCGGCGGAAAACCAACTCTCATTCACTGAGAGGAGTTTACAAAAATTTGCACGCGGCAAAAGCTCGTTTGTTGTTTGTGGACTTTAATGATATTTATGAATAATTTAACATTAAAATAATAGGTAGAAACATTTGAACATACCAGGTAGAGCAATAATGTAACATATCATTCAATTTATTCAATGAAATTTCTTTAGTTTCAACCAATATATCGAAATATGAGTTATGTTTGTTCAATTTTATGGATAACTTATAAATTTTACTAAGATACCTTCGAGTCTGAAAATACCTGATAAATAATTATTTTACCTCATGAATATATATTCTAAGTCTCGTAAATAGTAGCAATGACTAATAATAACATTTACCTACACTCTTCTGTAACTAATGCTTCAATTGATGAAGAATTATTAATAACTAGAAAGTTGCGCACAAAATGACGCTATCAATAACTTGCCATGTTTTAAAGTGTGAACAAAGTCGTCAATCAACTGAAGACTTCAGAAGAAGAAACTCTATAGAAATTATCTAATAGCAGTGTTCAATAAATCCTCTAACTGAAACAAACTTAAAAGTTTTAAATTCAAGTGAAGTAAGTACATATATACATGATATTTTTTCCGGGGTAGGGAATGAATAATTATAATAATACTATAATCTATACTTACATTGATGTAATATAAGACACTCTGTCAATAAAGTAAAGTAACAGTTACACCTCAGAGTGAGTAGGACCTGAACTTCAAGAAATGACATGTTAAAAGATGAAGAATTGAATTACTTCCTAGGGAATAGAACTCCTGTCCAGCACAGTACACTGATGAACTGACCAAGCTCTTCAGTCCTGTTATAATCATTCGATCAAATGAGATAATAAATTATATATTAGAAGAAAACGTAAAGAAAAGCAAATAGAATATGCCAATAAACATGTAAACAAATAGAGCGGGAACTCGTAGAACGCATACAGTAGCTGCCGCTTATAAATGATCTTGACCATCCAATTTTCTTTGAGTTATGAAGGAGCTTGACCTTGACCTTGACCAATTCGCTTCCAAAATTCAATCAAATGGTTCCTGGATGATGAACAATCGTCTCGCCAAATTTTAGGCAATTTGGTTGTATACTTTTTGAGTTAAGCGAATAACAAGATGATAAATAAATAAATAACGCCTAACATAACCTTCTGCAATTTGCGAAGTTAATAACTCTTTTTTCGCAGAACTGATAAATTTTGAAGTAGTTTAAATGCACTAAATGGATGATGATGAAAATAAATAAATAAATATAATATACAAAGATTTTTTAAATATTGTTACCCCTCAAATAGAGTGTACAGAATTAAATTTGTTATTGGAGCTGGTGAGTGACGATGTCCAGTTGTCAAATATTTTTTCGTATAATTATTTATTTAATATAATGAGTTATTTAAGTTATTTAATCAAATAAATGAATAAAAGATATTGTAAAAAGAAGTAAGTTCAGTCAAAGAAGGTAATAAAGAAGTACGACAATATTAGTTGGTTGGTTACCTAGGTAGACTCGCCCGAAGCGGCGAGTCTATTTTTTTTTGTAGGCGAGTAACATCGTCATTTTAAACTAATGTATGTTAATATAAATAAAGTGTGTATCGGATGGTTTTTCATTCTCGATAATGTACAAAAACAGATAATTATTTGTCCTTCATTGTACAAAATTTGAGCTTAATTAATAAAATAATGTGAATATTTTACGACAATATGCTTTATATTTATAAGGCTTGCGAGCAAGCCACCAAATAAATTAATTTAGACTCATTGAGTTGCCCCCTTCCACGGAAATCTTTAGTAAAAGGCGAAAGATTTATGCGTTCTGAAAGGAAGCCAGAGTGAAGTGAGAAGTTCTGCGGAAGACCAACTCCCATTCACTGAGAGGAATTTACAAAAACACACACGTGGTATATGTTTATATATTCTGTGTAACAGTAATGATTGTTATAACTTATTTAACTTCATTGAATCAGCCTAAAATTGAAAAATATTATAGGTTGGTATTGTTTTTTTTTGTGTTGCATAAAAGAATTTAAAATATTCAAGAAAATTTCAGTAAATTAGATGAAGAATATTACACTCTATAGTTTGGTCAATTTGATGGGTAACTGACTTATTTCATCAAGACTAATAATTCAAGAATAATAACATCTGATAAATTATCCTTTAAATAGTATTCTAAAACAAAAATAATAATAAAATTATCCGTTAAACGATTTTAAGTTTAATTACACTACCATAAATGTATATTGTTATTATGCAACAATTGCATACCTACAATTAGACATTGTAAATTACTAAATTATTTCTATACCATGTAAGTATGGCAGGAAAGTCGTCAGTAAAGAGATTAAATGAATAATTTTTAATTCAAATTTCGTTTACCCAGGCTGCTATATTTTAGATATTAAAAAATAGAGAAATTTAGCTTGCAAGTGATAATTTTCCGACTAAAAACATAATATTGCATTTATATACGTATGTGCATCCTTCGGCACTATTTTTAGAAGTAATTTATTTGTTATTTACATTTTCACAACATATTTCACCCCTCAAAAGTTGCCAGTGAGATATTTTACATAGAGTTTCTTCTTATTAAGTCTACAGTTGACTGGCGACTTTGTCCACACTTTGAAACATGGTAAATTGACATTTTATTATGTTATTTAACGTCAGTTTTAATAGTAGCTACTCAGGGTTATAATTATTGCTATTGCATGTATCAATACACTTTTTATTTGAAAGACTGACTATTTGTTTTTAATTTTAGATTCAATAAGTTTCATAATGAGGCAACAACTGAGCCTATTTCGACTAGAAAAAGATTATCATTTCGAAAAATGCTACCATAGGAACTTATAAATATATAAGCCAATTTGAAACCTATTTTTATATCTGAAAATTATATTACTTAATAATTGATTCACTTGGCACAGTTTGAAACATGGGAAACAATTTTTTTTTTAATTGAGCTTCAATATTTAATTAATACCCATCTATAATATCTATGATTTTTATTATCAATTATACATATCAAAAATTAATAGTATATGAAAGATTTATAGTTCGCTAATGCACTTCCCATTGTGCAATAAAAAAACTTACAACTCACAACTGCTAGCAAAAGCTCGAAGCCCTTCAGCACAAAGCGAAATATACCTGTTCGTACTTTTCCTGTTTCCGGTCGTTGCTCAGAAATATCTCAGTTACCCATCCGAATTTATTAGAAAATTACCATTTTCTTTAGTATCTCCTTGTTTTCACTGTTAGAGGAGCATTTTTTCATATAGATACAAAATAATCACCAAAGACAAATGATTTCATCTCAAATGACAATTGCATTCATTCGATTTCTGCTGTCTCATATTTATTTGATTTCTGTTGTTAGGGAATGGAATTGAGTTTCCTCAGTACCTACCAGTTCGTGGTATTGCATTTGACACTGTTACCCTCTCACCAAATTCCTCATTCTAAATTTCTACTGTCCAAACTATAAGCCAGAAATAAATTACCTACCTCTTACCATTTCAGTATTTCACTTATTTAGTTGTTTATTAATCATATTTAGCTTTGTTATTATAATGGTCTAAAAAGTACTGCTGTTATTTGAATTTTCACTGTTCCCTTTACCAATATTTACTGTTATCGTATCTAAACCGTGTCTCAAGTACACACTAAATTTTGTGGTCTCTTGAAGGACCTCGTAATCCTAACGTTGAAACAATGCTGTAGTCATCAGTGATTTGTGACAATTTTACTTGTTCTTCTTTATAGTTTGTTCACTAAAATCCGAGATAGTCCCAGTACCATGAATTGATTTGCTCCATATGGCATTCAGTTGTCTACTAAGTACGTGGTATTTGCCCCAAGGTATATAAATATAATAGATGGTTGATTGTTAAAATGTAATTCTTTACTTTAATCCTATACTATATAAAAAACTAACACTATAACTCTATAATTTACTAGCATTTACGTAATAAGCATAAGAATCTCTGATATGATAGTGTTAAATAATTTTATAAGGCTTGCGAGCAAGCCACCAAAGAAATTAATTTAGACTCATTGAGTTGCCCCCTTCCACGGAAATCTTTAGTAAAAGGCGAAAGATTTATGCGTTCTGAAAGGAAGCCAGAGTGAAGAGAGAAGTTCTGCGGAACTCCAACTCTCATTCACTGAGAGGAAAAATCAAACACTCACACGCGGTATACGTTCTTATGTTCTGGGAAGGCAATATCGATAATTCAATCTTATTTAGCATTAAAATTCAATATAAAATGAATGTAATGGACATATTTTTAATTTAGTTGGAAATGTAAATAATATTTGATAGGTAAATAACTCAATAGATGTATTATATTCAAAATGATAATATACAAGAAATTTCGATGGGTAACTTTTGTATTTTAATATTTAAATTTTGAAGAGCACAAACTCCCAACTATTCCATTTATATTCCAATGGATATTCTATTATGTTATTTATCATATTTCCTACGATTCCACACCTTATAGGATTCATAGAAAGATGCTTCTACTAAATAGAGTGAGGCACAAATAATTAGCGAGCTGTTTGCTCGTAGTAATTTTTTGATGAACGAAGTATGGATTTTTTAAATTATATCCCCAATTTAATAATATTGATACATGAATCTAATATTGAAACAAGGTAGTCAATATTGATACATGAAACCAACAATGTTGCAAGATTTCTATAAATTAATATGATATCCAATTTCAATATTGACTCTTAATATAGAAACCAAACAGTGTTTATAATATATTTCTACTGAAATCAACCAGGTGAAATTTTCAGCTATATCCCTTAGATAGATTATAACTATAACATATACATCATACAATGAAAATAATAGAATTTGGTTTCGAAACTAAAAAAATAATACTAACCTGACATCATATGAACATACATACTCAATACCTTTCAATATGCCAGTTGCTGATACTTAGAAGTAGTATCCAGATAGCACACTAATGAATTGAGTGCTAAATTACCTTTAATGAGATCTACCGACGATTCCTTCTGAAAAGTCAGACCGATCTCCCAAAATAATACCTTGACGTGGTAGGGGCTTGAGCCCAATGAAGTAACTGTGCAAAATTTGCTGTGAAATCAACTCTGTCTATCTGCTCGGAATATATAGAATGAAAAAAAAAAAATTATTATGAGCAACAAAATAGTAAGTAGCTTATTTAAAATGAAATTCTTATACGAAAATATATTTTGTCGGTTTTTGAAAGGCGAAAATTGAATTAATGGTTAGATTTAGTGTAACTATGAATAATTCGCCTAGCTAAATTTTAGGGGTAACTTTCTTATTTAGGAATAGATATACAAGATCAAATACAATATAAGACACTGCTAATAAGATTTCCGTTTTTAAATCAGAATTTATTTAATTAATTTCAGTCTTCCATTCTTTCAAATCTATATATAAGTTAATTATAATTGAACTAATCTAAAATTGTTTATAAAAAATAGTTGTGAGTCAATTATATCAATCGTAGGTACGTTATAATAATAAAATATATTTAAAAAGAACTATTAATTTGCACTATGTTAAACTGATAAGAATTTAATGGAGCATATTATAATTCATCAAACATCCTTTCTTGGTGCATTACATTGTTAATGATAAATGTATAGGTACAGTATAATTCAATAATAAATTGTATGTAGTACTTTGATAGTCTATATTTGTGTCCGACTGTACCATCTCCAATCTAGTGAATACAGATTAATAAATTATTAAATGTTAATGGATCTAAGTTACCTTTTTTTATACTGATAGAACATTTTGAATAGAATAATTGAATGGTTGGCAATATAAGAATATTATTTATCTATTGGTGGCGTTATAGTTAGGTAATTTTTCAAATTTATGATGAATAAAAGAAAAATTATTTAAAATTAATATTCACAGTGTAACAAAACTTATATTTTGACATAATCGTTCACTTCTAAAAATAATAACAGTGAATAAAATTGTTAATTGAACTTCATGGAGTAACTTCTGTATTTTGAAAAAGTTTTCAATTATTATAATAAAACAGTTCTGGGAACCTTAATTCGTACCTTTGAACTGAAATTATGTATTAGGTTTATTTTTAAGTGTTTAACTTCTAAGGAAGCACGAAATTGTTCGAATAGTGTGAATCACAAATAGCGCTAATATTTTATCTCCAATAATTTGCATGAAATTTCTAAGTACCTACCTATTTTTGTACATAAACGCATGGTCAAAAGACACCTTTTTTCAGTGTACAGAGAAACACAGTCACTGAATTACTATTTTTTAATGGAAATGATATTCCAATAGGGTAAGTTACGAACTATTGGTCAGTTTCACATCTTCGGTCATATAAGACTTCTTTTCCTTATATGACCAAGATGTGAAACTGACCTATTAAGACCCGTGGAAATTCCACGGGATGAGAATCAACAAAAATGTTTTTATAGAACTGATAATAAAAAAAACACTGTTTTGGACAGAAAACATATAGGATAAATTATGAATTATCGGTCAGTTTCATATCTTCGGTCATATAAGAAAAAACTATATAACAATTGTTATTTAAATTTTATTGTAGTTGGTATCCAAGATACCTGCAGGTATCATGGATATAGCGAGCAGAAGGAAGAGGAAAAAAGAAATTGAGGAAAATACAAAAGGAAACTGAAGAAAAATGGCGCCAAACTAAACAAAACCTACAATACAACAAAAAGAAGGCCTACCTAGATGTAGCCTCGGAACAATGAGGGGGGGATCAGCAATAATGTTTTCAAACCCCTAGTCTGATAGTAAGACCCTTTATTTATTCATATATAAATAGTCAGCTTTCTCTTTTTATAAGTACTCTTTTAACGAGGGTTGGAGAAGGACCCTAGTAATTATTTTGGTGATTACCATTTGTCTGGGGCTCTTAAGCCAAAAGTTATAAAATTCCCAGCAAAAATTGCCTACGGCAAAATTTCCTAACACCTTAAAAAACAACATGAAGAATATCTTTAAATAATCAAACTTTAATATACTTAATTCCTTTAAACAAACCATTAGAACTTTCAAGAACACTAGTACCTATATTATGTGACGAGGGAAATAAAAAGCATGTTCTTAGTTTAATCTTATACTTCGTCTTCGTGTAGCAACATATTAGGTATACCGTTAGTGATGGGAAACAACCTTTTGGATTCGGGACACTCTAGAAAACCAGCAGAAATCTCGATCTGAAACAAAAGGAAGTCAATTGTACAACATTGAGTGAACAGTCAAAAAAGATTTAAATTTCTCATTTGAAAAACTCTATTAAAATTGAACAGAAAAAGCAGACTTTAAACTAAATCATTTTAGATTTCAATCACTCACTACCTAACTATTATGAAAAAAGACAAAACTTGATATGTGAATGTTGTGTACAGTACTGTTTTTCCAAAGAGGAATGTCACAGTTCTTGGAAAGTACGTGTTACTATATGTCAACAAAAGTCAATCAAAATATCTAAAGGTCAGATTGATTCAAAACCTATAATATTAACGTCCATTTTTCGAGCAACGAGACATTCAATCAACTAGCAATTGTTTTTACCAGATTTTGAAGCAATAACTACTCTTATTCTTCTGATGATATGATTGACACAAATAAAAGGCAAATAGCTGATAAGGCACAGCAGACGAGAGCAATTTATAAAAAGATGTTCAATAGGAGATGCTTGAACATCTTTCTGTAAGAATTCAGTAACTGTGTCATATCAGTTACTGTGTCATATCGGCTACCGTGTCATATCAGCAACCGTGTCATATTGGCTACCGTGTCATATAGGCTATGGAGTCATATCAGCTACCGTGTCATATCGGCTACCGTGTCATATTGGCTACCGTGTCATATAGGCTATGGAGTCATATCAGCTACCGTGTCATATCGGCTACCGTGTCATATCGGCTACCGTGTCATATCAACAACTAAGTTATATCAGTTACTGTGTCATATCAGTTACTGTGTCATATTGGCTACCGTGTCATATTGGTTACCGTGTCATATTGGCTACCGTGTCATATAGGCTATGGAGTCATATCGGTAACTGTGTCATATCGACTACTATTCAGGTACTGTGCCTCTCTAGATAGTAAATACATCAAGTATTCATTCTAGTTTTAAGTATTTCCTATACTTTCAGTTGGTAGCTACTCATACCTCCATAAGTAAATGGTGTATTTTTCTCAGCAAGTCCTCATTTTCTTCTAATTGGTCTTCAGTTGGTTTCTCAGCTGGTAAATCTTCATTATGTTTAACCTGAAGTAAAAAGATGTTAAGTTACTTACAAGTTTGACCTTTGAGCAGAGTATCTTACTTTGTCAACCAAATTGCAGAAACTGGTAAAGTGTTCTTAACGTGGTTATATGTTGTTAAATTACTCACACTCTCAGCTGCAGATTTGAGGGCAGTCCAGTCTAATTTGGGAAGCATGTTAACTATGAACTCAGGATTGAAGTCAACCTCAACCTTTGAAATTGTTGGGTCCTGAGACAAAAAGATGTTTTAAAACATATATCAGAAGAAATAGGAATCTAAATGATAAATCAGTTAAATTTACAATTTTTTCACAAGAAGTAAAAATTTTTGCCCAAGAGTAGCTGTACCCTATAGCTACAACGGGCTTAAATGCTTACTTTCTAATGTTCTTTGTACATTTTGCTTCAAGTCCATGAAAATAACTTTAGCCATTAGCTACATACATATTCCTAATTGAAATGATGACACTTTTAAAAGAATTGATTTTTAATCAAATGAATTGAATTAATAACTTATCAGTTTCTTTTCCGTCTTACTGTTAGGTAGCGAAGCTACTTATTTTATTTGTCCGCTCATACTATAAAAATTTATATTGCATTAATCTGTCTGTAAATTGAATTTAAATAGATAGCTAACCATTCTGTTTATTGGTAGCTACTAAATTATTTTGGTAGCTACTAAATAGCTACGTGTTGTACCTCAGCAATAACTGGTGGAATGAACTAGAGTTGGAAACGCGTCATCTACAAATATGATAGAATTAAGTGTTAAGAACATATTTCTTTCTTTTTATAGGTATCGAATGCTATATATCGCTGGTGTAGAACTATTCAATAGTTACTCTTTAATTCTCTCCTATAATATTTTCGGGATCTACAATTTCAAGAGCATATCGTCACAACCCTAGTCATTTACCTACTTTCCACAGTTCAAAGTATGGCGAATAACTCACCTTTATCAGGAGAGGATATCCTTGCTGAACATTCTTCAGTCCTTTACTTGTGAGGAGGTTGTGAGTGATGAGTTTCATTGCTAGGATTCTTGTAAGAAAAATACTGACGGAAATGAGAAGGTACCTACAATTAGGCGGCAAACTATCTAAGCAGCTATTGGGCGAAATGAAGTGATCAGAAAATTGAGAAAAGATATTCAACTTTTTAGCTAAGTCCTGAAATAACTTGAGCTTGTAAAAAAAAACACAATATTTATGAAATACACAATTGTGCTCAACTAGCTAACATATGAAAGAGTACACATGTGTTCATACGGTCGTTTAACGAAATTGTCTCAAAAAGAGACTAAAGTGTTAAACAACCTAGCAAATAGTTTATGTATTCTCCAAAACAAATCTACAAGAAACTTTTGGTATCAAAATTCAGCCAGAAAAGCATCTTGATCATTTGTTGTTATTAATCAAAACCATTTAAATTGGAATTAACTACTCCAATTCAATTTGTAAAATGAAGATGGTTGCAGACAATGAATTAGCTATCAAAATAATTTAACGACATGTTAACCATCACCGACAGCTCAGGACCCGAGGTTTGCCACACCTCTGCTACGCGGTTGAAAAACTGGACACTAAACCTCAACCTCGCAGCCCTTAAGGTCCTACTGAGAAATTAGAATTCTTAGATGTTTGAGGATATTGAAAGATTAACATTTCCTTAAGATATTTACTCCATCATCCCTCTAATAGTCAAACTTATACTGGTAGTATGAATCGTCAAACTGGTGCAGACGGATGTAACCGTCCTCTCCTCCACTTGCGTAACCTTTTCCGGAAGGATGAAAAGCTAGAGAGTTGATAGGACCGAAATGACCTTTCACACGACCAAACTCCTCTTCGAACACCAAATGGAAGAATCTGGCATCGAACTTTCCTACACGAGAACTGGTCGTTGTGACCTCCATGGCCTCCTGACCACCGCCTACAACAACGTGAGGGTAGGAGTCGACGAGGGGAGAAATGGCCGCAGAGTTGACAGGTCGTTCTGTTTTGTAGAGCTTCATGGGTTTGAATGATTCGAGGTCCCATAGTCTTGCTGTGGTGTCTTTGCTGGCTGTGATTATCATTGACCCATCAACATTCAGTTGCAGATCATTAATTTGGGCAGAGTGCTCTTTCACACTATCGATCTGAAAAAGAATATAGAGGTTAGCTAATGAATGAAATATCAAGAATTTATTTTCAATTAACTATGGCTTAAAAAGGATAGCTACCTAAATTCTATTTATCACTTTTGTCAACTAAAAGAATTTCTAATGGATGGGTTCAACAACTTACAATGGTAAGAAATATAAAAAATGGTTTCATTTAGATTTTAAAAGCATAGTTAACAATAATAATTAGCCATCACTAACTAGGTAAGAACAGTATTCGGAAAATTTCATCATTTGCAATAGGCTAACTAATAATATTAAATAAATAGACTAATAATATTTAATACTAATAGATATTCATCACAAAAAGGGAGAGGAGGGAATGAAAAGGATAAATCATCTTTTTTGATTAGATAGCAATTTAAAGAAGGATTAGCCATTTTTTAATTTAGTAGCTAATTATATATATATATTAATGTAACTACTGAAAGAAATCGCATTATTTGATATATTAGTCAAGAGTCGAAGATCAGCTGCAATTGATTAGTTTAAAAATGAACCTAACTATCAACTAGCAAGTCTAACCCACCTTCTTCCCTGTGCGTGCATCCCACTTGATAATGGTACCGTCTTCGTGTCCGGTGACTAGGATTTCATCCAGGTTTCCCCAGACTGTGGCCAGTCCCTTGGCATTAGTTGGGGTGATTTGCATACACATTGCGGATTTGTCTGAAAAAAACAAATTGGATGTAGCTAACATAGGTACATAGCTACTCAGGAAATCATCACCATTGTTTGCTAAATTGCAAGATAAAGCACTTTAAGCAAGCTAAGCTTATAAGTGCCTACATTGCAGTTTGAATGAATAGCCAACTACTAGCTAGCTCTAGCTACAAGAATAATTATCCATTTATCATAGGGCAAGTTACACATTGTTGGTCTGTTCCACATCTTCGATCATATAAGGAAAAATGATATATAGCTATAATAATAGTTATTTAATTTTTATTGGTATCAATGATACCTGCAGGTAGCTATATGATGATTGAATATAGCTACCAATTAAAATTAAATAACAATTATCATAAAGTTTTCCCTATATGAACGAAGATGTGAAACTGACTGTCAATTCATAACTCACCCTAGCTAGCAAGAAATTAAAATTTTACGTAGGTAGTTACCAAATGTTATTTTATTAAGGTCATTGAAATTATGATAGTAGCTACTGTAGAGTATAGGAAAATGTTTTTCAAACTAACCTTCTGGATCACTTTGCTTTTCCCTCAAGTCTGATATTTTGAGACATGACTCCTGTCCCATCATTTTGTCTGTGGTGTAAGCAACAAGAGAGCCATTGAATGAGAAACACACGCTTCTGACGGAAGACTTTTCTTGGACTGTGTTGAGGCAAGTGCCATTTGTTACGTCCCATAATCTAAACGATAGAGGAAAATTAGTCTAGGGGGAATATGGATAATAATGTGAATGATTGAAACAATAAAGTGACAAAAAAATTCCAATAACAACATCATTGATTGCTATAAAAAATTTGATGAAAAATTATAATACAATTTTCAGATGGAGGAAACAGAGCCAAACTTTAATTACTATATGTAATAGCTACCTTTGAAGTTTATGTAAAACTAAATTAAAAATTTTAACCTAATTTGGTTCTGAAACATGAAATTTTAACTATTCTAAATAGATATTGCACTAACAAAGAACCTATAAAATCATTTAGCAGTAGCTGCTGCTTACTGATAAAGTGAACTTAATAATTCAGTAAAAGAAATTGAATATGATGTCACTGATGTGTAGCTACTTTAAACCACAATATATCAATAAGCTACTGAATATATCAGCTAATTACCTGACAGACTGATCAGCAGCTCCAGAAACAAAGTGGTTTGTGTCGTAACTGACATCTATGCACCAGACTGTACCAGTGTGACCCTCAAAAGTACCGAGTCTCTCTCCGTTGATTGAGAACCAAACATTGGGAACTGGATCTTTGGAGGCAGTGAATAGCAAGTCACCATCTGTGTTGTATTTGATCTGAGTAATGGCCCTCTCGTGACCATGCAACATAATAGGCTTCTGTAGGGAGGAACAGTAGCAACATTAGTGTTCAGTCATGGATGCAAGGGTACATAAAGGATATGATATATCAAACAAAGGACTGCCAGTAGTAGTGATGGAATAATAAATAATTAAAGAGAAGATGTAAGTAATGGATTCAAGGAAGAATTATTGTAGTTCATTCACTGTAAAATGTAGAGCAATTAAATATTTTGAAACTCTACAAGACAAACTTGATCCAATTTAGGCTAGTACGCAATCATTCAGAACAAGAGTGAGGTGGTCAGCCAAATTTAAAAAATTAACTAATTTTAGCTCTACAGCAGCGGATTCTTATAGAGTTTCCTTCGGGGACCCCCTGCATAGAAAAAAAACTTAAGCTGTTGACCCCTGAGATAAAATGATAATTTAGCACCTGTAGCTACTTGGCCAGTCTGCAGAAACTGGTTAAGTAATCGTAGAGATCCCTTAATCTGTTCGTTGCAAAATTAATGTAAATAAAAGAATCAATTCAAAATTGTTCGGAGAGAATATCCAAATATCTCCCATATTCTTTCAGACTGGGTACTTAGAATATTTTATCACAAATTAATTAAGTATTTAATTTAATAAATTTGTAGGTGGAATATTAAAACTACAAATGTATTAAAAATAAATTAATATATAACACTTGGTATTTAGTAATTACTAGCTACTACTTGAAAGCTATGAAATTAAATTAGGGAATGCTATTACTAGATTTAAAATGGCTTTTAATCATTTAACTATAATATGTAGCAATTGGTTGCAATAGTTATCGACTGGATCGTTATAGACTTAAAATTTGTGAAAATAAGTATCTTTCCCATATATAGACAACTGATGAGCACTTTAATTAGATTATTAGATTTAAAATTAAAATTGGCTACTCAGGAATCCTGAACGGCAGAACGCATCTTTGTTGAAATGTAAACAAGCCGCCATTTTGTTTTGATATGGCGCTATGTATATCAGTTTTCCGTTTTCTGTGAAAGATTGCAATCTTTTGTTATGAATGATGTTGTCAGTTTAATTTGATGCTCTCTGACAAATTATCAGAAAAACAAAACAAATGAATAACTATGAAAGAAAGTCTATGGAGTTTTCTATCAACAACGGTCTATATTATAGTAGACCATTGAATATTCAAAGATGGCTGTTTTAGTTCTCCTTAAAAATTTATTGTAATATAGCCAATGACATCACAGTATGCCTCTCTGTGATTGGCTGGTATCAGATCAACAGTTGTATGCCTCACTCTGATTGGCTGATACGCTCTCAATTATTTACCTATATATATCAAGGTATTAGTATAAGTTGGCAACAAATTATTTGTTAAACATGTCTCATTGAAGAGTAGATGAGCCTTTACTTTTGATTTGTATTTGGTGCACAAAATTCCACTTAATTTTTGAAAATGCTGAAAAAATCCCCATACCACCATAAATTTCCAGTAATTTGGCTGATCCACCAACATTTTCCCCATTTTTCCACCAAAAATTAATGGTAACATAGGAATAAATAGTTAAAACCTCCACTGACTTTGCCAGAATATTATTTTCAATGGAAAAAAATTCCACCGAAAAGTCGGTGGAATTTACCATGAAATACAGTCTGGGGTAGGTATAATAATATAGGTATTGATGAATGTCGACTTTCAAAATTGGAATTGAATTTTGACGACTGGCGACTGACTGCATTACTAATTTTTGTTGGACTCTATGAATATTCTCTGAAACTAGGGGCACACTTTGAAACATGGGCATAAGGATGTTTTCAAGTATAAAATCTTCACTAGGAAGTCCTATTTCTTCTTCAAAGTATCTTAAATGCCAGCAGCCAGTCTGCAGAATATGGAACATTTTTCCAAGGCTCTCTGCAGGAGTTTTTGATTGAATTTAAGAAATTT
Source organism: Caprella mutica (assembly GCA_947561585.1). Taxonomy (NCBI): domain Eukaryota; kingdom Metazoa; phylum Arthropoda; class Malacostraca; order Amphipoda; family Caprellidae; genus Caprella; species Caprella mutica. Next base: position 218,864 of record CANNZV010000376.1, on the reverse strand, counting down.
GAGATCTCTGCGGGAGATCTTGAATTAATTCCTATGTTACCATTAATTTATCTGCGGGAGATTATGAATTAATTCCTGTTATTATTAATTTAGCTGTGGGAGATTCTGAATCTGCTACTGAGAGACGAGAGTCATAGACTAGAAAGTAACAGTCTCTAAAATTAAAATCTCTGCGGGAGCCAGTCTGCAAAGCACGTCCATGTCGCCAAAGATCTTAAGAGACTATATTGGAGGGAAAATTCATTAAAAACAAGATCTTGGTGACTATTTTCTAAATAATTCCTATGTTCACATGTTATTATTGGAGACATATTGAAGAAATTTGGCCATTTTATGATTTTGGAGACAAATTTGAAATTTTTTGGAGACCAATTGTCCTGAAATTTAAAATCTTGGTGACAGATTTGTCCTGATGTGATATGACACACTTTGCAGACTGCCGACTGGTACGGGAGAAGAGAGACATTCTGCAGACTGGCTTAAATATGGCGACCTTGATCCATTTTTTGTCCTGTCTGCAGAAACTGGTAAAGTGTTCGTAGAGATTCTCACTCTGTTTGCCAAGTAAAATAGTATGTCTCATAAACTCGCCATTTGTCTCTCCAGCTCTCTCCAAAATTCAACAAATTCTCTCCAAAATGATCAAATTTTCATAAATTCTCTCCAAAATAACATTGTAGCATAGGAGAAAAATAGATAAAACTCGCCATTTACATTTGAAGGGCTCAAAATAACTGTCACAAACTCGCCATTAAAATGGCGAGTTTAGACATGCTTTATTACTTGGTCTGTTTGTAGCAAAATTAATGTAAATATAGGAATTAATTCAAAATTGTTCAGAGAGAATATTCCAAATACCTATCTCCCATATTCTGTAGAATGGTTTTATTTTTAGTCCAAAGTGACCAAACTTGTGACTTTTAGTCTGGAAAAATAAGTGCTTTCTGATGAACTAATTACCTACTCTGTTGGAGTTTTACAGACTTCAAATATTAATGGTAGATTGCTAAAAATTGTATAATCTGCAGCATTTAGCATATAGAGTTCATCTCTTAGCCTAAGCAGTTTTCCAGACTGGTAAATTCCTGCCACACTTTGAAACATTAAACATGGTTCATTTATTTATATCATTAATTTTACTGTGGCAGATTTTGAATTAATTCCTATGTTACCATTAATTTAGATGTGGGAGATTCTGAATCTGCTGCTGAAGCAGCGGGGGAAGAGACACATTCTGCGGACTGGCTGAGAACAGAAGTCATTATACCTAGTGGATTTCTTGGAGAACAGTGACTCTGAACACTTATTTCAATGCCTCAATAGTCACTGGATAAACTTCACAATTTAATGCATCTTTTGCAGACTGGTGACATACTGACATTATTACTGACATAGACATAGTTAATAGAAACAGAGACAATGAAATTAGTATTTCACCCGGCCCCATTTCGAACTTTCTAAATACCTATTATCTACCTAAGTACCTTAGTAATTAAATTACAAATAATTACACCAAAACTTACCATTTTGGAATATTTTAATACACCACCTATACACTGAAATATTTATATATTTTCAACTTTTAATACTTTTGTTAGTATATTACTTATAGAAACCATCACCAACGTGTTATGTGAAAGAAGAGCGCTGCCATCTTTTTCTATGTCCGAACTTTGAAAGTGAACTGAAAAGTCGCTAGGATTGCATAAACAAAAGGGACAGTAAATCTGAAGATTTATTTTTGTTGATAAAATGATAGAGAATAATAAATTAATTTTATTTTATATGGTAAAATTTATCTCAATCAGCTAAAGATTAGGATTTCTTCCAAGATCAAAAATTATAAATGCTAAGAAAAACTATTGAATCTTACACCAAAATATGGAATATGGTTTCGAGATGGCGCACCTGAACAAAATGTGACATATATGAACTCGTGTTTTATAGTGATTAATCACTATCTGGACATGTCGTTGTGATATTTCTCATAATTATAAATTCATTAGTAGGTACATTACATCCTCAAAAATGCCTTTTTTTATCTATTAATTGAAGTCGATGTGACGAAGTGGACCAAACAAAGTTGAAGATATGGCGCACTCTGAAAATTAATGAAAACTTTTTTTAAATATGTTTTGCTTTGAACTTTTAATGTGTTTTATAGTAAATATCAATTGTTATGAAACTCTTTTTAATAATCATACCTACCTATTCTTTTAAATATATATTTTTTTCTTATTGGTTGAACTAAATCTTTTATCTCATCTCTGGTTGATCCAAGGCTGTTTGTTGGGAGAGTTTTAGCCGAATTCTCTGTCTCTTTGGGCAGAGAACTTTTACCATCAGTATTTGATGTTGACTAAATAAGATAGTCTTTTTCTGTTGATATCAGTTGCCCAATTATCTACATTATAATGCCAAATTATTTACATAATATTGCCAAATGTAAATATTGCCTTTCAATTTAGTTAATGTGGATTCTGGAATTTAAAAGCTTGCTGTCATTAAACAGGCGAGTAGTTTCTCGTTTATATGTTCGAACCATATTACTGGTTAAATTTTATTAGCTAGGTACTTAATTTTTCACGATTAGTCTTATACACAATTATACATGTACAACCGTTTGGATATTTGAAACAAAAAATAGTTTTTACATATATATACTATGTGAAGTTATAAGAAATTTCGAATAAAGTTAAGTTATCTAATAGCTTTTCAGTCAAGCTGCACGGCATATCTCGAAGATGGAAAGTAGGCCTACTCTCAAACTGTTGAGCTATATGCAGAACATATGGAATAAGAGACACAGACACATGGACAATTCATAACAAGAGTCACACTCCAGATAGCAACTCACAAAACCTGGCTTAATATCACCTTGAATTAAAATTGAATTGACAACACCTTGAATTAAAAAATGAATTGACAACACCTTCAATTAAAAAATGAACAGCTAAATAGTCAGCTATATATATGGATGTTTTATTTATCTGATTATTATCCCCGAACGAATGAAATAGGAATATTTCGCTGATATTCTCAGAAGGTAGCTACGGAACTCGTTTCACTTTGGTGGTTTATTGGCTTACATTTCTAAATGTCAAAACTCAGATAATATACATCTAATTGGCTAAAAAATTTGAATTAATTTCTATGTTGAAGTATGTTTCTATGATAATTTTGGCTTGAAATCTTCAAAAAATAGCCAAATTTGGCTAGCCTCAGAATTTTAGTAAATTTTTTAGCTCAGAATAATTTAATTACTATCTCTCCAGCCCGCTGATCATGGCATATAGATCCAAATCAATTTCCCATGGATCATATGGACCCAATTTTTTGTTCAAATACCCATTTACCGCATCAAATTACCTATTTACCGGATCAAAATACCTATTTATCGGATCAAAATACCTATTTATCGGATCATATACCTATCTATCGGATCAAAATACCTATTTATCGGATCAAAAAACCTATTTATCGGATCAAAATACCTATTTATCAGATCAAAATAGCTATTTATCAGATCGAAATACCCATTTATCAGATCAAAATACCTATTTATCGGATCATATACCTATCTATCGGATCAAAATACCTATTTATCGGATCAAAATACCTATTTATCGGATCAAAATACCTATTTATCGTATCAAAATACCTATTTATCGGATCATATACCTATCTATCGGATCAAAATACCTATTTATCGGATCAAAAAACCTATTTATCAGATCAAAATACCTATTTATCAGATCAAAATAACTATTTATCAGATCGAAATACCCATTTATCAGAACAAAATACCTATTTATCGGATCATATACCTATCTATCGGATCAAAATACCTATTTATCGGATCAAAATACCTATTTATCAGATCAAAATAGCTATTTATCGGATCAAAATACCTATTTATCAGATCAAAATAGCTATTTATCAGATCAAATTACCTATTTATCGGATCAAATTACCTATTTATCGGATCAAATTACCCATTTATCAGATCAAAATACCTATTTATCGGATCATATACCTAATTTCTTGATCATCATTCTAGCAAGTGATAAAAATATCGATACTTATTTATGGGATTGACTATTTTTTACCTTTTGGAGGCCTGGTTTGTTCCAAATAACTCCCATTATTTATCACGTAAAAATACATATTTAGCAGATCAAAATATGTAAAGACTGATTCAGTGATTAGCATATCAAAGTAAGACAATTACGAAATAATATATTTTCTCTCTTTAATCAGTTCCTCAAGAGGTATGATGACATGTAGGTATGTTTTACGTTAAAACATGCCTAAAATTATATATATAAAACCCATCTACATAACACTTTATTGTTTCTAATTTAAGTTACACTAATTTATTACTAATTCAATTTTGTATCTTATCATTCTAATATGAAAATAAATAAATTCAAAAATACGTTTTCTTCAAATTGCATTTATTAGAAAAATTATATTCATCCACTTTATAGCTAGGTAGGTATAGAACACGAATCAATATTTTGCATATATATCAAAAAAAGGTTTTACCAAGAGAAAAGATTAAAAGTCCCCTCCACTCAATTTTTTTATAACTCTATGCTGTAGAACTAAGGTTACTGCTTGTAAAACTGCAAACCATTTCAAATTTGGTTATGTACGTTTTTTTGTAATATGTAATTTATGTTGTTCAGGTTAGTATATTTTGCACTTCCCTCCTACTTTCTAAACAAAGAAAAAGACCAAGATACTTTGGAATAATTCAAAACCATTATAAAACTGATATACATATTATAAATAGCTACCCATACCGGTACCTATTACTCTAAACATCATTAGATATCTAAAAGTATACCTAATTACCATTAAATTTACGTTAAACATGATATAGAGTTTGTATATCGCTCCCTTATACATCTATTGAATCTAATAGAAAGTCGGACAGTGATGGTTGAGTGTGACTATTTCTTATATAATTAATTACGAAGCGAATACTTGATCAATTTCTTTTCTGTTAACTGCGATATGTTGTATAACCTTAGCTCTACAAATTCAACACAGAGTATTTTAAATTAAAGTGAAGGGAACCTTGAAGTGAATCTCTCGTGATTTACGCAATGATATCACCATAACTGTTACCTGGGTAGACATATAGAATACGTTCCGAATGACCCGACGGTTCCTTATTTTGATCATATAAGAAGAAAGCATATAATGATTATCATTTGAGTTCTATTCTAGGTATAATGTATTATAATATACTTATAAGATCGAAGATTTGGAACCGACTGTCGAAATTTACCATATGCAAACATTCTCTATTGAAGTAGATTTTAATGCCTAGAATTTTAAATTTTGACTGAATAAAAGTTAATTTTCTTGAATTATTAGGTAAGTACCTACAACATACAGAACAAAATATCATATATTACATACTCGAACTGTCAAGATTCCATTCAAACCATCATACTATAAAGATAAATTTTTATAATGATTTTCAGAATGATATTAAATTATATAAATACGTAATATGATTAGAAAACTAAATCAATGATCTTTTCTACAATGAATAAGATTGTGATTATTAAATATGATTTAGATTCTACATTTTTAGAATTAGCAATTATTGAATTTCACCCTCAATTGTTGCCTAAATAAGTAACAATCAAGTACTGAAGTACATAAATAATATATATTTATACAAATTACTCATTGTAATTCTACAGAACAGTAAAATCTAATAATTTTCCAAATACTTTCTATTATGATAATTGCACAAGCATTACATATAAGTTCTTCATTAATTAGAATATTTCTTTCTTAAAATTGAAGCCATATTCGTCACATTTGTAGCGCAAAGTTCGTCCCAAAGCTGGAGGTCCGCAGTAGAAAACTGTAATTCGACCCTTATCCTCTTTCTTGAGCTCTTTGAAAACCTGTTAAGAGAGATGGATAAGAATTGATAAGTCATTCCTGTTGCTCATTAATATGTCATCCAAGAAATGATTCAATCAGATCATACCTTGTCCCAATTTGGACGGCCGGCATTCGTGCGAGTTTTCAATCCGGTGATGAGATCTCTTTTGCCCTTTTCGTGCAGCAGATCGAAAGCCAATTGAAGACCTACAGCCTTCATGTCAGTTTTTTGAAGGGCGGAGGTGATGTACATGTGCATGTCTAGAAACCTCTCCATCACGCCTCCTTGCTCCGCCTGCTCGATCTCCAACTGTGAGAGCAGATTAACAAACCACTCGAAAGAACGCTGATCTCTATTGATCCAGAAAAAGTCAACCTAGGTGAAAACAGAACTCATTTTAGTTATACAATATTTTAAATTGCCAATATCTCCTTTCTAGTTTTATAATATTAACTTATCATGAACAAGACTGGCAATTTACCTTTCTCAGGTTCATTACAGATTGTGGAATGTCAGAGGAGAAAGCGTGATCACATTTGGGACAAGTGTGTCTTGCTTTCCAGTACTTGTGCATGATGGACTGCAATATGGAGGCGAATGGCGTCACACCAATTCCTGTTCCGATCAACACGGCATGTTGAGCTCGGAAAATGTGACTTGAAGGAGCTCCATAAGGACCATCAATATATATCTGAAATTAGTAACACTTTATAAATAAATTGCATTTTATAAGTGTGTGAAAGCAACTTAGTTGCCAGCTTTCTGAACTGATGCAGTGATGTTTATATGACGTCACTGATAAGTCAGCCAAAGCTACATATGTGCAACCTAGTTGCGAGCTCTCAGAACTCTCGTACGGTCTCCAACCTGCCCCTACAGCCGAACCAACGCCACATAAGTTGTGACCCCACATTCTTGATAATGCTACTTGCATTATCGTGATAATGCTAAAAGCAGCTACTTGCTTTCTGTAAACTAAAAAATAGACACTGCGTAGTTTACTTCTAAAGAAAACTAACGCTAGTACAAAACAGGAACTTACACTGCCTACCTTTAGGTAAGTAGCGAAACGTTGCTTTTAAACAATTTATTTCCCATTCAAAGATGGCCTGAGAAACACGGAGAAAAGGACATATCCTCCTGTACGAATCCTTGAGTCTGAATGAATCTCAAAAAGAGCCACGAGGCGCTCTTGTCAATCATAGTTGCCAACCATGTGAGAAGATAGAAACCTATTCTCATATACAACTAAAAAATCAACATAGGACTATATTACGATTCTTACCTCCAAAGGCTTTCCAACACAATGACCTAAAGACTCTGCTTCTTCCAATCTGCTTATCCTTCTAGACTTCTTTCTCTTTCTCAACGCATTTTGAGAGTCATCTTCAACGGAGGTTAGTTTTGTTGTCGCTTCAGTGTTCGTCTTGTCAGAAATATCTGTAAAATAATAAATGAAGATGGTTGTGTGTTAGCAGAATGAATTTATGAATGAGATACGTCACCTTACAGGAAAAATGAGATACAGATCAATTTTTTCTACCGACATAGATTCATTCATCCTCACTATTTACAGCAGACTCGACACTGGCGATAGTCACATTTTTGCTTTTCTTTCTCATCTTCTTCTGTTTCTCCGATTCTTCACTTTCCCCATCACTGGTAACTCTCAAATCTCTATTGGAGTGACTTGCGGATATTTCTAGTTGGGAATCTGGTTCATCTAGAGTGGGCATGTCTAATGTAATCACCGTGGGCTTGACCCTCATATACCTGTGGGGTTGATTATTATTATTCAATTTTCGTTCGTGATAGCAAATAAAGGTAATTAAGTTTGTGTATTTTGCAATAATGTAACAATTGTTTTGATAAGTGTCTCAACGTTGGTGATAGTCTAAGGCTCTTAGCTCTATAAACACCAGTGAACAAAATACTTTTATAACAACAACATTTGTTTTCGACTTATTCAGTTTGACCACATCGAAACCTACCTCAATTGTGTATGTCGAAACCGTGAAAAAGATATAGATTGGAAAAGGATAATGTACCTGTAAGTTTGAGCAACTGATCTGTCAGCAGAGTTGAGAAAGTGAGCTCTTTGCAGCGCTTCTTGCATAGCAATTGTTTGCGCCTGACGTAAAGCAGTTCTATCAAATTGTGCGTCAGATATCGTGCGAGTTCTTAAGAGTGGAGGCCTGGGGACATTAAAAGAAATAATTATTTTGCACGATTTTAGGTCAGAAAAGATATATAACAATAGAAATGTTGTATACAGTGCAGAGACCAGCGAAGAATGGGTGGGAACCTGTGTAATCATCCATGTCCCACCATAACTAATCTACCAGATAACGAACGAGTTAACTTTTTGAATATGGGGAAATGAGTCTTATTCTCCTTGCGAAGAATCGCAACCTCCTAAAGTATTTAGTTATCCTAAGTGGAAATGAGTCACCTACCACATGCTTATACCAGTTGGAAATAGAAATATATTTAAATTTGCATCATTAAAATTTTTGAAGGGCTATGTCTCAAAATCCATCCATCAAATCGATACCAGCTTACACAATGAATGTATTTTGGATTCAATGAGGCTCATAATATGAACATGTCCATCAAATTATTAGTCAAGAGAATAAGCAGTTGGTAATTGGTTCATTATCCTATAGCTCTTCAGTCTCAATGCACTCACATATTTGCCTTCTCCTCTTTACTCTTCTTCTTCATAATATTGGGAACAGAGAGAGACTTCTCCAATATCTTCTTGCGCGGAATTTCTTTCTTCACGAAGAAGTTTGGTGTAGACTGCACCTTCTGAGGACCCGGTTTTTTCGGAGTGACTGGCGGGGCGGCGTTTGCAGCAACGGGTGTGATGGCGGCGCTACTGTTACTCGTAACTAAACAGGAAAATAATAGAGATCTATATTTTAAAAAAATTGGTTCTTTGCGAAAAGTGACATACATAACACAAGGGTACTGACCTGTTTTCACTCCAAGTTTAATTACAATTAAATCCATTTTAAATGGTCTACTTCTTACCGTGATTATATTTCAATTTTTCAAACATTAATTACTAAACTAATTCACTAATAGTATATATTGCCGTGGAACAAAGAGTCTGCATTGAAAGTTAACGGAATGAGATTTAATTGTTCAAAAATCATTAGTGGTTTTATGACACCAGGCCAAATTATCGACCTTTATATTCCGTCTAACATGAAACATCAATTTTATATAGAGAACTAGAATGAAGGACTAATAGAAAACAAGTTTGATATTTCAACTCGTCATAAAATTTCAACCAAGTGCAATATTCCAAATGAGCCTATAGATTCTAAATTTGAACATTTGGTCACGGTTATTTTAGTGTCTACAATTTCAATAAGAAATATGTCTGAAAAACTAGTCTCATCACTGGCCTGAAGTTCTAAACAAAAAGTATGCCAAAAAACCCTTACCTGATTTGTCTTTGTTCAACTGCGACAAAAATTTCTCCATATTCTTAGACTGTGCGTCCGTTTCATCGCCTTCGAACCCCATGTTTATTATAGCCTTTTTACGCTGAGGAGTTGATATGGGTGATGGAGCTGAAAAAAATAGAATTTTTGTACTCCAATATGTTGTTAATCATTTTGAATAATCTGAACCAATATAGCAATTTGTTAAAAAAATCATTCGATTCCAATCAGATTTCGGCTATGAATTAGTTTTTGATGGTTACAAATTCAAACATTTAATAAGTTCAAGATGTTTTAATTTCGTTCATGACATTTACATGCAACAAATGATCTAGTTTAGGTAATTGCACCAATTAAGATATAAGTTTATGTTTGTGTTACCTTCTTCGGTGATCGAATCCAATGTTTTGATGTCAATGGTGATATGCGGAGGATCGGCTGGCTTGCTAGTTTCTGTGACCTGTAGGGGAATTTGCTGAGCTGCATTTGCTTCAATGATCTTTTCACATTTCTGCTGATGAAGCTCAAAGTACCGATGAAGTCTGTTGGTCCATTCACCGACTGCTCTAACGTGAAGCCACAGAGCAACTGAAAACATTGGTTATTATATAATATAACAATCAATTATCTTGAAAGTATCATTAGAAAACTGTATGGACCAGATCTGTTAAGGAAAACACTACAATATTTTATCTATTACCGGTGATTCAATAATATCGTAGAAGCTCACCATCTTGTTCAGGTGCTGAGGAAATTGTGAAAGGATGCCACTCGTATTTGGCAATTGCAGGAATGTTCACGAAAACATAATCTCCGGGATGGAAGTGGAATTGAGGGGGTCTTTGAATTACCAAGTTGATCACTTTTGATGGAAGTAATACTCCTGAACTGAAGATATAGGTAAGTTTTATTCATCAAATCAGATTTACATATATTCAAGTGAAAGTATTTTCTTAAAATGATTTTCTCTTGTAGAAATTTGAGTGGAAGATGAAATATATTTTCTTTACCTGATGTAAGTTTTCCCTCTGCCTGTTCTGGTTTGAATAGTCTTGTGAGTTTTTTCTATCAAGAAAACTATTCCCGGAGCTATAAACCACTTCCAGAAGTTAGAGCTGTGAAGAATGGTGACGATGAAGAAAACAATGTACAGGAGATGAGTCCAGTAAAAAACCTGAGGAAAAAGGACAAATTGAACAATAATTAGAATGGATTAACAAGAAGTTATAAGACATTCCATTGAATTTAGGGTTCATATATGTACAAATATTGATAAAGATATTTTGAATTCTCGATACACTTAGATTTTTCTCCTTACCTCGAAGTAGCCTGATTTTCTGACGAAGGGTTGGGAGCAGATTACCATCAGTGTGAGAATGAGCAGAAGAAGAACTCCAGTTGGATTTGCCCATCCATCCACAAGTCCTAAATCCTGAATGCAATCGGTGAACAAAATGGCTACCAGACTGCATCCATTCTCATTTATTTCTCCTGGACCCGTTGAATATTGCAATATGGCGCCTGTGAAAAAGGATAGAATGAACTTTCACTTTTAAAACCTATATTTGAAAATATACATCTTAGATTGATGATTAGGTATAAATGAAATCAGAATCCTATCGGAGAGATAGAATTCGCTCCTTTCAAATATTTTAGACTATTTGTAATCAAATTTATATAACAGATTCTTTTCTGTATCTAAATCATATATCTGATTTAGATGGAATTGTAACTCACCGAAATTACAGAGGTGCATCAGCGCATGAATTAAAGAGAGAATAAAGATGACCCATCCAACCATCTTGTGGAGGTAGAGATGATAGTCCAGTGGAAGAAACGAGCCAGCTCCATGCGCCCGTAAGAACGTCAGGCATTGTCTTAACATCAGAACCAAAGTGAACATGCAGTTGAAGTTCAAACATTGACCTGTGAGATTTCAATTATACATTAACTATTAAAAATCCTTATTGACAGAAATTTGAATTTCCCACGAATGTGTACTCACCGCAAGCTCTAGCAACAATCGTGAATCCGTTACTCCCGCTGTATTCCACAGCTCTTGAAATGAAGAGGCTCAAGTTGATGCAGAAGTACAAGACCAGGAAGGAAAGGTAAACGTAATTATTTTTGATGTACGGAAGTGTGAGTTGGTAAGGACGAAGTTTCTGCATCTTCACCCAAATGGAAGACTTATTTTCAGCAGGCGGTGGAGGAACTAACCATCGGTCAATACTGAAAGAGAAGAAATTGAAAATATCCTCTTTTTTCATAGAAAAGATATCAAAACTAAGCCATTTTGAAAATAATGGAGTTGAGTGACCAAAATTGAAATATATATAACAGAAATTTATAATCACTACCTGATAGAAAGATTTTCGATAAGGCCATTGTGTTTCTCAAGCTGAGCTTTCAGTGACTCATAAGTGATTTCTCCTTTCTGGTCAGAGTCTGCATCTTCAAACATTGCCAGCGTTAAATCCTCAATCTGCTCCTTGCTGAAAGTCATTCCGTTCTCTTCCATACATGCCTGTAGAACTTGCTGTAGTTCACTTTGTTGAATTAAACCATCACCTGAAAATATTTGGGTTTGTTGAAATGATGAATTACTTCATCTCTTTGAAACCAGAATATTACCCAATATATTGAAATGACTAGGTTCTCCAAAATGTTCAAATTTCTTTCGTATGGTAAGTATTCTAATTACTTCAATATTAAAGAAGAATGTTCGATTTTTGACCATATTGTTCGATATGGCAACATACATCATGTTAACAGTATAGCAAGCTAAAAATATCGTTATTCATAGCAAATGATTTCAATTCAGTAACGTCATCTTACCATCCAGATCATAAACTCTGAAGAGGAATTCGAACTTGTCTTCTGGAGATTTTCCAGCAAATTGGTGCATGGCGTCCAGAAATTCAGACAGTGATACCGTGCCACTCTTGTCCCTGTCGAAAATTTGGAAGACTCTCTCGGCGAAGAAAGACTGAGATGGAAAACTCAATAATTAGATTTCATCATCGCTTGTAGTTGGTTACCAATTATTATTTAGATATGGTAACGTTGCACGATTTGGCCACTTAATTATGTTCACAATTCTCGGATTATGAGTGGTAACATAAAACATGATGGATCGATAGAAATGTTCTGAAGGACATATAAAACGCCAATTTCTGACTACTATGAGTGTCCGGCTATTAATATACCCAATATATATTAACTTATAAGGTGTTCTTCGCGGTGACAGGACAATAAACCCCCGTGTAAAAAATCCCCCCCGGTCAAAAGCCCCCCGTGCAATATACCCTCCGGAAAAATACCCTCGGACAAGAACCCCCCAAGCAAAAAAACCCCGGTCGATATAAATAGCATAATTCATTTTAAATAATTTTCATTAATTTTTTATTTATAAAATTACTATATGCTATAAATATAATGAGATATAGTGCACCTAAGGTTAGGTTAGCGGTCCGATTGGGGGGTTTGGGGGGGGATTGCCCCCTCCCCGGACTGGTTTGATAGTGACAAAATGTTTACTGTACTTATTTCTACTATAAAATAGGTATTTGGGTATACCTTATTTTGCAAAAAAATTGTCGTATTTTCGAAGAAAACGTAATAATTATTGGTTCGCATTGAATAATGTTTAATATATTAATAAAAATTAATTATACTATTTATATAGACCGGGTTTTTTTTTGTCCGGGGGGTTTATGCACGGGGGTTTTTGACTGCGGGTTTTTTTTTTTACACGGGGGTTATTGTCCTGGAATCGTTCTACGCCTAGATACGAGTTTCTAACTCTTCTGCTTATAAATAAAAACGAACATAAGAACGCACTTCTGAGACTCTGCAATATTCAAGTTAATATAGCTTGCCAATGTTAGATTACATACTCTATATACTATAAAACTGATTAAATACTTTTTTATGGCATTCATACACTGCACAAACAACCATATGAAAATCCAATATTTACAAATAACTGTTCAACCCGCTGTATAGTATATAGACTTATAGAGTGTGTAATCTCATATCACAGGGTCACATAAGTGCGTTCGTATGTGCGTATTTCACAACAAAACTAAAATTCATCTTGATATGAACCTGCGCAATGCATGGGTTTAGAAATTTTAATTTTACATTAGTTTTTTTTTCTACAGTTTTTGATGAAAGATGAATTGAGGAGAGAGATACGATTGAGGAAAACATTATTAAACACCACTTACATTTTTGGAATTTACAATTTTCTTGAAATCATCATAAGAAAGTTCTTCTTTGTGGCCCAGAGCTTGTCGAAAAAGTTTTTCTAACCATTCCAAATTTTCTTTCGTGAAACCAGTTCTTGGTCTGAAAAAAAAAATCATATTAATTTAAGTTTTTAAGCTTTTATTTCTATTTACAATGTTAATAATTAGAAAAAAATGATGCAATTATTAACCAAATTAATGTAAGTTATTAATAGCGTATGGGAAAACTCACCTTTATATTTTTATCCAATTTAATTATTGTTTTTCGTAATGAGTTAAATCATTACGAAGTGATTGTATAATTATTTAAAAAATAAATAGACGTAACATATAATCCGTTCAAAATTTATCTCATTTTAGGAAGCCTGATCTGTTCATTTTTTTTTTTTCGTTTTATTACTTCATGTGCCCATCTTGAGTAACTACACAATGGCAGATAAGACACAGTAGACGATAACAAGCATCAAAAAGAGGTTTAGTTTTCGATAGGAAGTGACTAGGAAAGATCTTTACAATGTATTGTGTCATTGATTACAATATATAATTTAAGGTGCTATTCCAGTTTGTATACTAATTAAATGTAGTAAACTGAATATCACGGTAAGTACACCGTTAATATTCTTCCTAGTCACTTCCTATCGAAAACTGAAAGTCTATTTGTAAATTACTATCAACTACCTCGTATTTACCCGACAATTACTGCTTTAAAACAGTATACACTCCCTATCATTTAATTCCTTCCAGTACTCAGAAGGCGATACAGGATATGTAAAAGTGTGCGTCTATAGATACTATATTAAAACTTATCTCATTTCAGTTTATATAATGTGATTTATGCATTAATTTAAAAAAATCATAATTCTACATCTTTAATTATATTCATTCTACTACTTAGTGACTGGGGAAGAAAGGATGATTTTCAATTGATTGTTTTGAAATTTTTTAGTTTTAATAGATGGTGCGAACGGTTATGTTAAAATAAACCTGATGCCGAATAGAAAACCCAGTAAACTCTGATGTAAGAATTAAACTGCAAGTATTTCTTTCCTCAGAAATAACGAATTGTAAGAGTGAAACTCTACTTATAATATGAAATGGAACGTCAACCACCCTGTATTTATATAGGTTTGAAATTTGTTCAAATAGGTATGTCAAATTTTGATGATTGTTTTTTATTCAATTCTACCTGAAATTCAACAAAAGACTTAATAGTTTCGTCCAGCAAACCACATTTGTATCAATATTTATTTTGTTATTTTGACATCATTGCAGCATATTCAGATTGCCTCTTTGTTCTATTTCTGTAATTTATATTTAACTGACAAATATTTGAAGTTACACCCTTCGAATTATTCTAATTACTTTTCTATTTGGATGAGATATCACTAGATACCATTCACTAATATACACCTTTCAAATTAGCTACAACAATTCTGACGTTAAACTTTATTCGACTGACATTAGTTGACAGACGTCCACCCAACTTTCATCATCTAATTATAGCTTAGGTCAGTCTACGCTAGATTGTGAGCTAAGCAGCTAACCGTTTTCTATTCAGGGTATCGTTTTCTATTCAGGCGATAGTTTTCTATTCAGGCGATAGTTTCCTATTCAGGCGACAGTTTCCTATTCAGGCTATCGTTTTCTATTCAGGCGATCGTTTTCCATTTATGCGATCGTTTTCTATTGAGACTATCGTTTTCTATTCAGTTGATCGTTTTCTATTCAGTTGATCGTTTTCTATTCAGGCTATCGTTTTCTATTCAGGCTATCGTTTTCTATTCAGGCTATCGTTTTCTATTCAGTTGATCGTTTTCTATTCAGTTGATCGTTTTATATTCAGAGATTGTTTCTTATTCAGGGTATAGTTTTCTATACAAATCATCGTTTTCTATTCAGAAGATCATTTTCTATTCAGACGATCGTTTTCTATTGAGCTAATCGTTTTCTTTTGAGGTATAACTTACCTAGCGTAGGTTAGATTGGCTATGAAGTCCATAATTTCTTGTCGAGTCACTTGATCTTCCTCTTTCTTGTTAATCAGCTGGAAAAGTTTTTCCAGAACCTGAACAGAAACAATTTCTTTATTAGTTTAATGTAAGAAAAATAAATGCTTTGAACATTTAACTTATTTTGAAAAGTCAAGAGCAATTTTAACATAAAATACATTACCATGGAAACTATACATATTTCTTATACAAAATACTGCTGAAAATATCAAATGTTTATGTGAATTTATGGGCAATTTACGATTTGTGAACAACAGAAATGTTTCGGAAGAGTTTCACAATTTTATCTATTGTCTACATTTATTATATATTTATGATGTGATTTATTGACTTAAATAAATTGTATTCTCAGTTTCAATTTTTGAATAAAAATATATGTAAACGAAATTTTTGATAGCATGGAAATGATGGTATAAATTAGAACTGATTTATGGCAGACTAAAATTTGTTCTCTTTGTGTGGTATTTCTCTTACTCAGAACTATAGAGGAGTTCTAGTGAACTATGTACCATCTTAGGCCTATTCTATACTAGCAGATAAAACGCCACGTCTTCACCGCCCAGTTTAAGCCTCTTCAATTAATCACGGTTAAATGAATGGAAGGCGGTAGAAACGCTGTTACAGACTGCAAATATGTTTTACATTCATTTAACCGTGATTAATTGAAGAGGCGTAAACTGGACTGTGAAAACGTGGCGTTTTATCTGCCAGTACAGATTGGACCTTAGGTATTACCGTACTAATAAATATCACCGTCTTTATACCTTAGTTTACGTCATAACTAGGGTTCTGACAATATGCGTTTAAAATGATAGATCCCGAAAATATTATTGTAAACGAACTGAAAGGGTGTTTAATTTTATACACCGCTGCATGGTGTAGAATTCTCACCGTCTATAATATTTTTGTGTGATCTATGATTTTAAAGGCATATTGTCACAACCCTAGTCATAACTCACCCCTCTCGACGATAGGATCTTTGTCAGAGTTTCCTGGTTGATTTCTTCTTCGTCAGGACAGAGAGCGTAAGTGAGGACCTCAATGAGTTGACACCATTCCTTGGACCCCTGGTCCCTGAGAAGAAATGTGGTATAGTTAGTGTACCATGGACCTCAATGAGTTGAGACCATTCCTTGGACCCCTGGTCCCTGAGAAGAAATGTGATATAGTTAGTGTACCATGGACCTCAATGAGTTGAGACCATTCCTTGGACCCCTGGTCCCTGAGAAGAAATGTGATATAGTTAGTGTACCATGGACCTCAATGAGTTGAGACCATTCCTTGGACCCCTGGTCCCTGAGAAGAAATGTGATATAGTTAGTGTACCATGGACCTCAATGAGTTGAGACCATTCCTTGGACCCCTGGTCCCTGAGAAGAAATGTGATATAGTTAGTGTACCATGGACCTCAATGAGTTGAGACCATTCCTTGGACCATTGGTCCCTGAGAAGAAATGTGATATAGTTAGTGTACCATGGACCTCAATGAGTTGAGACCATTCCTTGGACCCCTGGTCCCTGAGAAGAAATGTGATATAGTTAGTGTACCATGGACCTCAATGAGTTGAGACCATTCCTTGGACCATTGGTCCCTGAGAAGAAATGTGATATAGTTAGTGAACGCGGTGACCGGTCCTTTCCCCAATTCCCCAAAAACTCTCTTTCGCCCCAGTGTTATGATATAGTATTTATATGTGGAGAGTCTAATATTGAAAAGCTGATATTAAGTAATTTGATAATTACCCAACTGAAGGAAAAAATGAAAAGGGTCTATTTATGTAATATGTGCTTAATGAGTTTGAGTGGTACATGGATAGATTCTTTACCCAATATGGTATTTATGACTAAAGAGAATTATATAATCGTTTGATATATTTTACTCTATTAAATGAATAATTTGTAATAATATACTATTATATTCAATAATTACATCCTATGAAAGCTTGATGTTTCTCGGTTTTTATTTGACAGCAAAACATTTGATATAAAATCAAACTTTGGATGACTGAAAGAAAATAGGATATGCCATGAAATTTATAAATTATATTTATGTAGAATAAAATAACAAAATACAAAAAAAATTTAATTGAAAATTATACAATAATGTCTTTATATGAGAGTAGATGTGGAGCACTCTGACTCTGAATTTTAAAATCCAAAGGAAATACTTTAAAGGGACAGTACAGTCATATTTTGTTTTAACAATTTTAATGGCAAACGATTGGTTTGTAAGAATGGAGTATCCGTGTAGAATTGCAATTATCTATAAAATCTAATCATGGAAATATATCATTTTATATATAATTGATTTCTTACCAAGTGTTAACGGTAGATGGCGCCTCAATCATTGGCACCATCTTGTAAACAAACCAACTGAAAGAAATTTCTATCTAGATTCTAGCTCAAGTGAAGAGATTGCTTTATTTTTCAATATGCCTACTTGTTTTCGAATTCACATAATCTTATCAACATTTCGACGCATTCAAAAAAGCTTTATTACTGTAAACATAAATTAATATGAAAACAACAAACCTACTCACGCACATACTAATGAGTGCAAGTGCTACCGCTAGGTTTCGCCAATTTCATTGTATATTTTTTATATGAACATTTTAAAAATTAACGAACATTCAAATATTACTTAACTAAATATTCTGAATCGATATGAAACCAATTTGCCGAATTTTTTATTTTGACATATACATCCCTTTAAATAAATATCAAACATATAACCTATTCTTATTTTGTAAATACGTATATCACCCCCCATTAATAGTTTATTATTTTTAACGAGAAAGTACACTATAGTAATTAAATAAGTATGATAACAGTAACATATTTTTTGAACTGTATTTATACTTGATATTTAGTCGGTAAATTTACAGTCGGCAGATTGTCTGTTATTGTCCATTACGGTAAATAGTGATGGTATTTTATCGTATAATATCGAAATTACAGACAGTAAAGTGAGAGTAAATTTTCAACTGGGAAACGACATTTTTAAAGAATTGGAAAAAATGTCCCCATACAATCTATCCCTCGTTCTAACTTTTCTTCACTCATATGTATCATCAAACCATGACTAATGAGTTTAATGAGCTAGAGTAATCATTAATGAGCGAGAAGCTCATGATATATTCCCATACAATTATGAGTGACACTTTTAAAGGGAAGAATATTTATTTCAGAGGCAATTAAGCATAAAGTGGATACAAAAATTCCTATTAATAATTATTCACAAAATTCGAAACACTTTGAAATTTATTTTAAACTAGTGTACTTTCCCATTAAAAATAACGGGAAATACCAATTTATTACCCGTTATTAGGTTACTAGCAATCAATTCAAATAAAATTAAAATTTTCGCATAGTCTAATTTATTTTATAGAAAAGATACAATTAAAAATTGAATAAAAACAGGAGAATTTAAATATCAAGTCAATATATTCCCGTGCGTATCATAGTTACATTCTTCATGTTTAATACCCGTAGTGTAAAAGCGGACACCAAATAAATAAATAAACACTACGGATATTATCAGGATAAATACTTTTAACATGACCCTATTGATTTCAAGTGGTGAGTCAGTGGCCAAAATAATATCGCGTCTTGCGGGACGCTAAAATCCTTATTTTTGGGTCACGTGACTGGCAATCTAGCGTCAGTTTAATGGAGAAATGATATAACTGAAACAAAATAAGGTTTTACACCGTCTTCCTTAGCGTCCTGCAATCGCTGCAGCACTTCCTCTCTCTAGAGTAGTTTTTCATAACTCTATGGCTATTTTTTACTGTGACGCAAAAGCTCATTTTCCTTCAGAAAGTTTCCTTCAGAAACCCCTTTACCGTTTTATCTAACCCTGAAAATAGTAAAATTTTAGAACATTCTTTCGACCATAATCATCCATTTTCAGAAAAAGATTTCAAAATTTTATCTACCTGCAATACTTTAGATTTGAGGACATTGGAATCAATTTAAATTTATGATCAGAAGCCCCAACTCATTTCACAAGGGGCTTCTACGGAATTATTTATTTTAAAATGATTTATTTTTTTAAAAGCTCATTTAATTTACCTGAGTTTCATATTTCGGTTGGTAATAAATGGTATAAATTAAATAGAACCAAAAATGGTTCATTATTTTCATTGATGTCTATACTATTAATTTCCCTCGTGTGATTATTTATTTATATATTTGCTGTCCGCTTTTACACTACGGGTATTAAACATGAAGAATGTAACTATGATACGCACGGGAATACATTGACTTTATATTCAAATTGTTTCTATTCAATTTTTCAATGTATTTTATCCATGAAATAAATAAGACTATGCAGAAAATTTAATTTTAATTGAATTCATTAAAAGTAACCTAATAACGGGTAATTTATTGGTATTGACCCGTTATTCTTAATGGGAAAGTACACTAGTTACATAAATAATTCGAAGAGGTTCCTAAGGAGTTTGATAGTTTTTTCGTGTCGTTACCAAAATATTTCTCCATTTCACACAGCTTGTTGTGCATTTCGCCCAAACCAAAGGCGCCTCAAATTACGCTGCGAATGTGACAGACGCGGCGAAATAAATAACAATGATGGCGCAGTCTAGAGAGGCGCGTTTTCGAGAGACGCATCAATACAACAAAACACAATGGGAAAACTATTGCAAAATGAAAAAGCGAAGTAATATACTATACGCACTCACGTCAGTTAAGACTGTGTATCCCTTTTCACATGTTTTATAAGAGGTCCTACCAAAACCTATTCACTGGGTACTAAATCAAAGAGTTCACTTACAGGTGCTGATATTTAATAATTGGGACATTATATAATATGCAACTTCATTTGTTTTTGGAGTTTTTATGGCTGAACTACATTACTTTGGTTGTAAATAGACAATAATCAAAAAATTGTAATATATCCTGACTCAACATATTTGATATGAGGTGGTCAGACGGACTAGCCTCGCACTTTCAAGCGGAAGCAATGATTATACTTTCCCACTCTATATGTACCCTATTGTTTCATTCTAGGTAGTTAGGTCTAGAGTGACTGTGAGTTAAAGGACTTATTTTAGGTGGTTAGTCATATAGTAATCGTGATGACTGAAAAGGTTAAAAGAATTAGCAAAGTTCTTCGCAACTCACCATTTCTGTTGTTCGTCATCGAAAGAAAGTGACGCTCCATCACAGTATTTGAGCAGACAATTCGACACCTCTTGCTTGGTTAATCTTCTCCTTCCTTCATCCACACTCTCATCAGTAGATTCGAATTGTGTTGAAGATGTCAGCAGGTCGAAAGCCTCGACTGAAGTCTCGCTCTGCTCCTTCATCATTTCCTCAACTTATTTTCTATTCACTCATATTTGAAAATCATTTGTAAAACTTTCTTTTAAAGTTTTCTTATACCTAGAATATATTGGCTTATTTTGCATAAACTGTATTTACTGTAACTTCGTACGGTGTAAGAAATAGTAATAAACACAATAATTTATTAGTCCAATTTTTCGATCATACATCACAAAATATAAAGTAGTTTAACATTTTAAGTCTATTTTTTTAATTGGTAAATTATATATTTTTTCTTATACGATCAAACACAAATGTTGAACTTTTCGATATCTGGAAACGTACCATATAGTATATTAGCTTATATAATTTTTTTACTAAATATCTGGTTGGTGTAAGAAATAGGTAAATAATAGTATTGAATCACTACCGTATCCAATTCAATTACCAAATTACCTCAATGTTATTATATGTACATATTTACAGAGTAACTAGAATCATATATTCATATTATTTATGTTTTTTTGTTAAAACATTATCTTTAAAAAATAAACTTTACCAAGTATTCTTTTAAGATTTAAATTCAGATAATAGTTGCATGTAATTATTAGAGTAGATTCACGTGGGTGTTAGCTATTGCAATTTACTCTGAAATGAACCCAAGATGAAAAACCTTGTTGCTAAGATGTCTACCCAGTCGGAAAATTTACCATCGGCAGATTGTCTGTTATTGTCCATTACGGTAAATAGTGATGGTATTTTATCGTAAAATATCATAGTTTCAGACAGTATCGTCTAGATTTTCTTTCGGGAATGTCCGACGAAGACGATAGTGTTTTAATTTATGATAAATTACGATTGAGCTTTCATCAAATTATTTACCGTCGTAGATAGATTATCTTTTTAGCCTCGATTATCTTCACCGATGATTAGCGTTCATAATTTCGCGACAGGGTTTCGTTCTGCATTTAGACGTGATTACATTGAATTGTGACCTCTGAGAGCAGTTTCAAAGTATAGGAAGGGTACTTTGGTACCAAAATAGAGTCTTCTGAAGGCTGTACCTAACACTACACTCTGGCGTACCAAGCGTGACTGATTACTGTCACGCGATCCGCAGTCAATATCACTATCAGATCGAAACGCTATTTTCATAATTATTATTTAAGTCATGACAAACTATTTTAATAGAATAATGCACTTAGCTCTTTATTGTTCAGCAAACAGGTTTTGGTATTCAGTTTAAGTGACTAAATAGGAACACCAGAACTGTGTAGAGTTAAAATTCTTGAGAAATATCGTTCAAATATGTTCATAACGAATGTTTTCTTTCACAATAAATACAAAATTATTCATTATTTTTATATATAGAAATATTAGCTGCATACTTATAAATGAAAAGTTATTTTACCAAACTAATTTTGGACGACTGAATTAAATTAATGTGAAATATCAATTTTTTCATAACTGTAGAAAAGGAACTTTTGAGTTTTATTAACCAAATTATAGGTATATATCATTTATATACGTATGGCAATTCGTACATCTGAATATGATTATTTCCTTACATAGAAAATATTTTTTCATATCTTGATATAGGTTTTATCCTCGCCGTTAGAAACCTATATAGTAGGTAGGTACTATAGCTGTATCTTTACTTGTTTATTTGAACAGTTGATTAATTTAAAGTTACATAGCTCAATTTCAATGCAAAATATCTTCTAAAATGTTTATAGTTTAATTTTCATTCTATTTACAATATATATTATTCAATAAGTACCGTACCTAACCTATAATATGTAGTTGTACCTAATCATTGCCAGTTGAAAACAAAAATGGCCGCTAACTCTTAATTCCACCACGCGAGGGCGCCACTTTAAAATTTACATTTAAAAAAGAATTCAATTGAGTATCTAATACACTAATGTTACTTAATTAATGCTCTGAATTGATTCAGTATCAATTTGGCGGATTTATAATTATTTTAACAGTGGATGTTTAAGGATCGATTAAAAAAACCCTGAAGTAACGTTGAAATCACCAAGTGAAACTTGGATTGGAATCCTTAATAAATTAATAATCTATTGTTTATAAATAAACAGGAAAAGATGAAATTTATTCATGATTATTTATCATTATTATCTTAATTCATATACCAATATAAAATTGATTTTAGACTTTAGAGGCATTAAAAGACATGGGTGGAGACATAGAAGATTAAGAGGGGAAACTTTTCTTGCGCTCCACCAGTACCAAATATTTTAGATTTAAAGTTAATTTATACCTTTTGTATAATTAAAAATTTCTTCTTCACATAGTCAGACTTATTTCTAAACAAAATTTATTCTCTTTAACAAGATATATTTCGCTAAAATGATGTCATTCCATTTCAGCTTTCGAAAGAATGGTAAGTCACCCAAGCTGTTGGTCAGAAGAAGGTGGTCAGAACTAGGTTATAGGTCACAGAATTAAAGTGCATTGAAATGCAATTCCAGTAATGAGGATATTACAACATTTCCCTTTATTTAAAATGTCTGCAGCATGGAACAAAGGAATGGGAATTTAATCCTGATGCAACGAATTAACTTTTGGTAGGAGATATTTAAATATATTACCTTGTTTTAAGCTATACAATAGATGTTAAATGTGGTGTAATAAATATACTGGAATGCTTGCTTAATTGTGCAAAGTGAGAGTGATTTCTCCTAGAGAACGAACTGCAAGATGGATGACCATAAACTGAAAATGTTATCTCCAACATTTTCAGTAGGAATATGTAATTAAACTTAAAGTTAATTGAGATGCATCATGAACTGAAAGAAGTGAATGTAGTAGTGATGCAAAATACATCAGATCGTAAATAAAAAAAAATACGGCGTGAATTTGTAGATACCTGTACGCACAAGCTGTCAAATAAATATTTAGAAAATTATCTACTAAATAATCAAGAACTATTTAAGACGAGAAAAAGATTTTAACCATTGCAAGATCTTATTAACATAAATATAGAAATTAAGTGGAGTAACCATTCAAATTCATATATTGTTGCAATTTCCATGCATTCAAATCAATATTAAATGTTATTATGAACTCCACGTTCTCATGAATACATTTGAAGTTAATTATCTGCATTAAAACAATGGGTAGCGGCTTTAAACAAAACACGAGCTCATTAAATACAAATCTGACGCTAACGAGTAGTTGGTAATCAGAATAATCTCAAGCATAAAACCATAGTTCCATGCACACAAATTACAATGTGCTCTGCAGAACGCATCACTTAGAGCATAACTATTATTATACATTAGGAATAGTAGTGGGCCTAAGATGGACCCTGTGGCACCACCCGCTTTCAGCACTCAGTGGGCATAATCTTGCCAGTTGAACTCTCTTGTCTGATCTATTTCCATAACTCAATGCCAGATTAACTTGAGAAACATAGCTATTTGCATATATATTTCCATGAGATTGTTATTTAAGAGTCTAGAGATGTGGTTCTGGACTGTTATTTTGTGATTTGCATGTTCAATGAATAGCTTTTTTTTCATCTCTGTTGGAGGATATCGTATTTTCTTTATCATGATATTAATCGCTTTTTGAATAATGCGTATACAATTATACATGCATATTCGTAAAACATAATAATTGAAAATTAAATTTAGTGATATGTAGGTATATCTAATTTGAAATGCTTTCTGGAATTGATAAGTTATTCGTTACTTCAAAGTGAACTGTGATTTCAAAACTAAGTGCTTAACAATCATGATACAATTACTACTTCTACATCATTACAAAATAGGACTTTATCACCAATTTTGGGGGGAAATTTTATTCAGAAAACAGTAAAAACAGAGAGAGAGAGAAAGAGAAGGCCACAAAATTACCAGATTTCTTTAAAAAAGAACCTGTCTGCCTACAGTTTGCCCTAATTTGCTGATGATGATTTGTGGACGGAGAGAGCAGTTTCTGAGCAGTTTCTTACTGCCCTGTGCGACCTGTAATCATCATTGGCTACCTATGACTCCAGTTAGCCCCTAATGACACGGATGCAACCCATTATCACTAGTTGGCAACTCATTATTGAGTATAAACTTCATGGCAACCCTCCCTAGTGTTGAATTCTTCCAAGAATATAGATATTTCATCACTTCTGTATTTTGACAATAATATTTTGGAGGTAGGTTCTGGAAAAAAGTCAACGTAATAGTGAGTGTAAACTATTTAATGTTGGTACAGTGCATTCTTGAAATGGAGCTTTGAGCCCATAAAATTAAATAAGAAGTGAATATCATAAATAAATAATATTGAATGCATATTATGAATTAAGGCAGTCGTTATTTCAATGTAAGGTTTATAAATTGTAATTAATAACTTTGTAAAAGGTTTCGGTACCGTTATCTAATTTGTCTAGTCGTGTTAATACCATAAACAGAAATAACATGACTAAAAATGATTTTTATATCAACAGATAAATAAATTATATATAAATATGTATACATACATTATGTTTACTATATCCTTTATTGGTTGAAATTTAATTAGTTTCGATTAATATAAATAAAATAACTCGTTTGATGGTTTAAATTCTTCTACAAATATGTATTTCAGTTCGGACAGAATTTGACAGTTTGAATAAAAATCTCAAAATGAAAACTTTTTCAGGAATAACGTAATATCCAAAAATGTTTCGTTATCGAGACTTTATTGATACCCTGATTCTAGTTTTATTTTTCACATTCACACGCAAAACTAAAATTATTAACAAATCTGTTTAGTTTCTCAAGGTACTGACTTGCATGTAGTTGTAAAAGGACTCCTACCTTGATAGTCACAAGTTACCTCCCTATCAGATGGTTAGTAGTGGACAATTAAACCTAACAAACCTAAGTAATATTAACTATTATAATGATATTAGATGTACAATAATTGTTCGAAGTGTCCGACACCAACTAAAATCTATCGAAATACTAACTAATCTTGAGAACTATAGTCAGTTTTTATAAAAGCGATTTTCATGAAATAATGAATATTTGTTTTAGGTTAAATTCACTAAGTATGTCGAAAATTACCATAGAATTTGGGTTTCAATCAATATCTTTTTTGGACTTATTATTATTATCAGGTAGCAATGATTCTCGGGCCAATGTTGTCCCAATATTGCCAATGTTGTCCCAATATTGCCAATATTGTCCCAATATTGCCAATGCTGTCCCAATATTGCCATTGTTCTCCCAATATTGACAATATTGTCCCAATATTGTCAATGCTGTCCCAATATTTCCAATGCTGTCCCAATATTGCCAATGTTCTCCCAATATTGCAAATGCTGTCCCAAATATTAACCCAAGAACCGTTGCAACCTGGGTTCTGTAAAATTTATGTGTAAAATCACAGTGTAAATTTTGAGTTTTCATGTGAGCTGTCGAATTTTGTCGGAACTGAAATGAAAAACCCTGCTTAGAAATATTTATATATTAATTATGAAATAATTCAAACTATATCGTTAATTTATCTTCCATTTCTCTAAATTATTATTGCCATTCCTGACCTTAGGCTTATCTGCACATTTAACACCTTCAACTATCTTGCATATGTCTGCACTAAGTATAGCCGGAAGCTATGGATACTATGTAGAAATGCTATACACGTATGAGAGTACGTAATATAAATAAAGAAACTAAATGAACGAAAAACCAGTCAGAAAATTTAAGATTGAATGATCGTCTGTTATTCCTGTTAGATTTTTATCATGGAATATCATAAATTTAAACATCTTTGTGTTTATTTTTTTTTGTGTACAGTATTGAACACCTTTATAGTATTTTAGTGTCCTGAGTAAGAGAACTACCCTCAATAGTGAGCAAATTTCTTTTTGTTTGCCATGAAATGGCAGATTAAAAAGAATTTGTTCATTATAGAGGCTACTTCCTTACTCAGGACACTCCAGCCATTCACTTTATACAGAGTGACACAAAAAAGAGGGATGGGAATAACCGCTTATAACTCAGAAAGTAGTACACTTAGAAATATGAAATAAAGACCACAAGATAGAGTATATCGTCAAGACTTATGTAGTTCGTAACAAATGCTCTAAATGAGCTCCCTGCTGCTCAATACACAAGTTCATCCGTTTCTGATAATTCGATATCACCGCATCCAGGATATCTTGATTCATTGATGAAATAATTTTCTTAGATTGTATCCTTCAGGTTTCCAATAGTATCTGGCTTTGCTCTGACAACATTCTCCTTCATATTCTCCTAAAGAAAAAAATCCAAAGGAGTCAGGTCGGTGAACCTGGTTGGCCAAGGGAAATACATACGATAGAAGATGTTGTGGGTTCTAAAATGATTTGTTTGCCAATTTTGTGCTGACGATTAGGTCTGAGTTGTTGCTCCGTCTTGTTGAAACCAACGGTCAATGTTAGTTTAACATTTCAATATATGTTTAACATTACATTATAAGTATCATATGTTACTGTGCGTGCATTTTCGTCAGGATCTTGAAAAAAATATGGGCCAAAATCTCGGTTAGAACTAAGGCCGCACCATGACGGCTACCTTAGACGAGTGTATAGGGTTCTCGATACTCCTTCGGGCTTTGTTGGACTCCATATACGGAAGTTTAGAGCATTTGTTATATTATAGATAAATCTTGAAGATATACTCTATCTTGTGGTCTTTATTTCATCTTTCTAAATGTTCTACTTTTTGAGTTATAAGCGGTTATTTTCATCCCTCTTTTTTTGTGTCACTCTGTACAAGATTTCATCATAGCGGTGTTTTACTTTATATTTCTGGATATTGTCTGAGGTATATTTCAGGATATAGCGTTAATATATTTTATGACGTATCACATAGCCTAGTTATATTTCACGATATAGCTTTAGTATATTCCAGGACATATCCTTAGTATATTTCAGGATATAGCTTTAGTATATTCCAGGACATAGCCTTAGTATATTTCAGGGTATAGCCTTAGTATATTTCAGGGTATATCCTTAGTATATTTCAAGGTTTAATCTTACTATATTTCAGGATATAACTTTAGTGAATAACATGTAATTCAATTCTCTATGTATCATTTTGATACATCAATGATATTTTAAATATATTATGAAAATATCTCAAAAAATTGGCTAAAATATCAGATCCATCCAAGTAATTTTAACTTTCCACTCTCACACCTCTAAATAAGAATTAGGTAATTAGATCGTTAAGCAAATTGCATAGCTGTTCTTCTTGGATTGTTTTATTTCAAATTACAATGTTAGTGAAATTAGACATAAAGGTGAATGTGAAGTGTTGCTGCGATTGTAATTTGGAACCCTAGTTACAGGGTTGAAATTAGATGGATTGTACCTGGATGTGAGTGTATATGTACATATATTATATAGGTCGTAACTTGGGGCTACAGAAATAAATTACTGGTGTAAAGTGCATTGCAGAAATATGTTAGAAGTTGTATGCCCCTTCAGACAGTTTATACCCAGTTGGAAAAGTTACCTTCGTCAGCTTTTAAGGTTCATTAAGCTTCTGCTGAGAGTGTCGAAGATCTGTTATTTTATTAAATATTAACAATTGAATATAAATGTGGTAGATATCATAGTTACTTATTACTTAGTTAAAATTTAACAGTCTAATCACATCTTCCTTTTGTGGTTTTTAGCAAAAAAAAAAAAAAAAGAGATTTGAAGATTTTTGAAAAATTATTTATCTAATGTTATAATTTTACGTTAAATAACAAGAACAATATGATATTAAATTTTTTATTTATTATATTTATTTATTTTCATTATCTTTTTTTCCTCATTTTTAATATTTAATATAGCAACATATTTGGAAGAATAGCTTTTACGATCTCAGTCGAAACCGTTACCTAGCTTTCTATCGGTGATTATAATCGATTATAAGATGATAATCTATATACGACAATAAATAATTATCGTCATTTATCGTCCATAGATTTAAAACCACTCTCAGTCTATCGTCTTTCGTCCTGGAAAATCCTGAGGATAATGTCTTTATTATGATATTTTACGATAAAATACCATCACTATTTACCGTAATGGACAATAACAGACAATCTGAAACTGGAAATATAAAATCAGAATCAAATTCTTATCGCTATATATGTACCATTATAATACAATAAAATAATTCATTTATTATACTTGCATTTATTCATAGAAATTTTTAAGTTTTTTCTATATTTTAAATAAAATTATAGACAGAATATATAGTAAATGAATTGTTTAACTATTGCTGGTATGTTGATGACTTTTAACGTTTCTAGTGACTTATTCGTTATGTAACAACTAGAGTTGCATCTTTTATTTATCATATATTCATTTATATTTTATTTAACAAAATGATGCCATATAATTTGACCAAGGAGTTAGGGTGCCAAGATATACAAACAAAATATTTAAAAATACAGTATTGTGATTTCTATGCCTGAGTACCTGACGGATGTGATGTCAGATTCAATTTAGTTTTTTTTTAAATGTAGTTAGGTTGCATCTATGATTTTATAGTGTACTCAGTCACATTAATTTTTTTATCCTCAATATCTAAATTTAATGTTCTATGAAAAATGTATTTATATAATTAAGTAAGTAAAGCAAGTATTTTTACATTTTTTATTATTATATAGGCTTATATTCATATCTTCTTTTTCATTTTGCTTATCAAAAAATATTATCATTATTACAATAGAAATTGGAACATCAGCAATTTTTTTTGTTAATGAAAAACTTTAATTATCTCTCATGTTCCATCAATACAGCAATGAAATGTTCAATACAGCCATCCATCAATAATACAAATAATCAAATAAAATTGAGTAAAAATTAAACTGACAACAGATTCTAATGCAATTATATCTTTGTGTATAGATGTTAAACCAACACTGAGTGTTCAGTCAATTGTTGAGAATCACATCTTTTGTATTTAGAGTTCAGCCATTTCGACTATATAGGATTTTTTACAAGTTATTTGAATGCTGTTTTTCCAATTAAATAATACTTTTGTATGATGAACCAAATTGAAGAACAGTTTAACTGATGTCTCTTCATGCACTAGTTTACAGAGTTGGATCAGATTCTACGAAAGGAAATGCTCCATTACACGAAGATGAAGAACAATATAATGGTCAAACAAATCTAAGTGAAAGTGATGTCAGAATACGGATTGAATTGTTTTTTAGATGAGAAGTGTGCATATATTATATGCATAATGGTAATGCAGCTAAAATACAGTGTCGAGATAAGTATGAGTTACTGGATCTAGCAGTGCATTGTCTGGATCGAAATTACCTACCTGGGATACGTATCAACGGCAAAGAAAAAAAAAAAGATTTGTGCTATATGTTCTTGGTATCCAAGCAACAATTTGTTAATGGTGCAGAAAGTTGAATTGCAATACTGTAAGTGAGATATTGATATCATTTTAATCTTTTAATTTGGATATCTATTTACTGGTGATACCTCAATCAATACTCTTTTTAACTTCAATTTAATACTTGATATTGAGCTATGATTATGTTATCCTACGACAGTATAAATATTATATTACGTAATCTTGTTCTTATAGAATTTTAAGCCTAAGAATTGTTTTGATCCTTTAATTCACTCTTTAATAATTATTGATGTTTGTTTCAACCATTCACTGTGTACTTTAGTCACTAATTTCCATATTCATGTAGAATAGCTACTGAGTATAGGTATTATGTAATCTGGTCAATTAGCAAAAGAACTGCTGACAGTGCTTATTGGTGCAGAAAAGCTACTCCGTGGTTACATTCACTTACCAAGAAATGTGATGAAAAGGGACACAAGACAGTGGCAAGTTCATGGATGCAGAAAAGCTACTTTGTGAATGCAGTCACTTAACATGGAATGTGATAGTAAATGAATCCTACGAGTCTACCTAACACAAAATATAAGAGGAAAATGAAGAGGTGAGAGTAAATGAATCCTACGAGTCTACCTAACACAAAATATAAGAGGAAAATGAAGAGGTGATAGTAAATGAATCCTACGAGTCTACCTATCACAAAATCTAAGAGGAAAATGAAGAGGTGATAGTAAATGAATCCTACGAGTTTACCTAACAAAAAATCTAAGAGGAAAATGAAGAGGTGATAGTAAATGAAGCCTTCGAGTCTACCTAACACAAAATCTAAGAGGAAAATGAAGAGGTGATAGTAAATGAAGCCTACGAGTCTACCTAACACAAAATCTCAGAGGAAAATGAAGAGGTGATAGTAAATGAAGCGTAGTTGAAGAGAATAACCCTAGCGCTATCCTTTAAAAGTGTGAAATTAAAAATTTCAGTTTAATATCAAAGTTTTCACGTTTGTATTTATCTAATAAAATTAATACGAAGTTATTAGAAATCACCTTATATTAAATAATAAATATTAATATTAATTGATTTCCAAGCCATTTTGAGAAATTTTTTGTTTACTTACATAACTGGAAAGTAAATCATAGACTATATTCAAATTGCAAAGTCATGAATGTATTACAATAAGTATAATAATGTTTTAATTAGCCTTCGTATGAAAGAAAGAAAAGATATATTTTAATGAGAGTTAACAGAGGAAATACATACGGAGAAATTAATTGGTTTTTCCTTGAGTGAGATTTTAATAATCATTGTAAGTTTACATTATTTATTGCATAAACTATTTCGATGAATATTTATATATTAGCCGGTAATGTAATAAATGATTCTTTAATATTAATATTTATTTATATATAGTTGTGTATTTCAATATTTGTATAGTCATTTTAAAAACAATTTTTCTATCTATTCCTTTTTTTATTTACATATTTTTTTATTTATTTTGTTTTTACAAATTTATGTCTTTTTTTGGAATATTTATTTTTTTAGTCAATTTTTATGTATTTTTCATTTATATTTCTGTAATTCGTTTTTTAAATAATTCTTTGGTTATAAATTTTTCTATATAATATTTCTCACAAATAAAAATTAACTATTAAAAAATATATTCATAACGTTTAAAATAAAATTTGATCGTATCCTTTTAAATTCATCATAAATATTTATTTAATGCATTAATATATTTCTCTACAATAAAAAAATGTGTTGATATGAAAATAAGCCAATATATCTTGGGAAAATAAAGAAATATTCTACAGTGAAGCCTCGGAGCGAATCACAACATAACCTTCTGCGACACAGGGTGAAGTTATACTGAAATGCGAGTGAGGAATGACCCTCATATTCGGTGAAAATGAGGGTCATATACCGTGAAAATGAGGGTCATATTCCGTGAAAATGAGGGTCATATTCTGTGATAATGAGGGTCATATTCTTTGAAAATGAGGGTCATATTCTGTGATAATGAGGGTCAATGTTTTCTGTCTGTTAATTATTGTTCAATAGTCCATTACGGTAAATATTATATATAATACAATTAGAACAGCTTCTGTCTGTCCGTCACACTATAACCTAATAATACGCTTGGCAAGCAGCTGATAGCATGGATAGGAAATTATTCTGATATCAGTTCAATAAATGGTTTCAATAATTAAATTAAATTTTATCTTATTCAGTTGAAAATATTCATTTAATTAATTATCACTGTCCATAAAATTGATATAGTAAAAATAGCGTCATTTTTGACGGCACGTAAACACTATAGTTTATGTGAATATAATAATGTGTATTTTTAAAAATGGATAATACTGTACATAAATAAAATTTGATTATTTTTCCTTGCAATTTTACGAAATGTATTCAAAATATTTAAATTACTTCTATCTCCATTTTGTTAGTTGCCAATCAAATCATATAACAATAATTTATTCACATCAAAAATATATAAGGAAAGTTCAATGCAATAAAGCCATCATTATTTAAATTAGTTTCATTTCCTGTCATTGATTTCTTTTTGTCATCAATAATATTTATTGCTTTTCTTTCAATTCTTTTGTTTCTGAAAATTAAATTAGGTTGATTGTACTTTCCTGTACACATTATATAGATCATGTAAGAAAAAGTATAAATTACATCATTAGGGTTTGTCCGCCTAGAAACCGTTTTTGAAAGATACATCCATTGAACCTATGTAAAAAGCCAGGGTGTGAAACGCGCGGTTAATTAAGCTGCTCAACCGCAGCGGTCGGACCGCAATTCCTCGCCTACAACTGACGCGGCACAAAAAAATAATATTCCTTCATAATTTTTTTTATAAGTTATGCATTTCTGAATAAATATTCTCATTCTCATTCTCTCATTCTCTCATTCTCATTCTCTCATTCTCATTCTCTCATTCTCATTCTCTCATTCTCATTCTCTCATTCTCACATAAAACTTGATAAATAATTTGATAAATGGTGGTACAAGAAAAAGTAGAGAAGCCATTAGTTTAAACTGTAATAAATCGAATGATTGAATTTCATAATAAATTCAACCCGTACACTGTTGCTCAACTTTAACTTTGCTGATGTGCCACATCTACAGATTGCTGTCCCAAAATAAAGCCACTCTCCATCTACGGGCTAAATAATAATTCTCTTCCGTTGGAGAGCACATAAACGATGGATAACTTCATCAATGAGAAATATTTAGTGGTCAATTGCAAACATTCTTTTAATACATCACCTTTTTCTTCGATAATTTTCCTAAAATGATAATTTTTTTGTAGACCAAATAATAGAACAATTCTTTCCCAGTATTGACTGTCTACCGCTTATCCTTTGTACTTTCTCCAGTTCTAGCATGTTTGGTAATTAGGTCACTTGCAAATGGTCTATTTCCTAAAAGTTTAAAATAAGTTAAAGTAGTACCACTCCACAAAGGAGGTACCAAGGAAAGGGTTGATAATTTCAGACCAATATTATTATCACCAACTCATTCTAAAATATACGATTTTTTTTAATGTATAGTGATTATTTCTCTGTATAATATAAAATGAAATATATTTTAGGGTGTATGTGTAGTCGTGACCGGACAATTGCCACCCGCGGACAATTGCCACCCGCGGACAATTGACACCCCCGGACAGTTGCCACCCGGACAGTTGCCACCCGGACAATTGCCACCCAAATATTTATTATCAGGCCACTTTACTTCAAAAATGGAGATGAAATATGTATATTATTTTTGTACGATTAATTATTATTTGTATACATTATAAGATAAGAAAATTCATTACACATTTAATATTTTCCTTTTTGAGTGACTGCATTCACAGAGTAGCTTTTCTGCATCCATGAGCATTGTCACCCACGGTGGTAGATGACTTTATTCATGGAGCCACTTTCCTTTCTGACTGCTTCTTCAAGTCCCTTGTATTTAATTTCCTTTTGATGTCAGTGATATAGTCATTAGTAAACCAAATTTCTGGAGCAGACGATATTCCATTAATAGAATCAAATTATCTCGCCCGGAATAGGTCTTTATTTATAATTATTCGCTAAAGGAAAAACAATAGGTATTTATATTACTACCCAGTAATATAATTTACAAGTTAAGAATCCTGACAATATAATTAGGGTTGTGACAATATGTTTTTAAAATCCTAAATCCTGAAAATGTTATAGACGAAGGGAATTAAACAGTTTTGAATCATTCTAAAGAAGTGGTATAAAGTATTCAATAACATGAGATTTAAAAATATAAGATTAAAAAAGCACATTCAGAAACCGAATAATACTTTTTTTTATCTTATATTGTATATAATTAATAATTAATCGTACAACAATAATATACATATTTTATCACAATTTTTAAAGTTAAGTGGACTGATATTAATCATTTGGGTGGCAATTGTCCGAGGGTGGCAATTGTCCGCGGGTGGCAATTGTCCTAGCACCATGTGTAGTCACGCAGTGTATTAATTTTTGTGTACTAGGTAGCATGTTTTTTTAAATTTTTGTTTTAGGTAGGTTGCCCCAGAAGTTTTCAAACTTAATTGGGCTCAGAGTTTTTATTTTATTCATTTGTGTTTGCATAAAACTTAATGTAATCTTGCAACTTTGAATAATTAATTTGAATTTGAAAGATCTATGTGCCTTTAGTATCTGTCCAACCAAAGAAAAAGAGTCTTCTCCGCAAGATGCTAATTTCACAAATCACAGTTTTCTCATTCCAAACTAATTTTAAAGTATTACGAATTTGTCATCGTGTACCCAGACTAATTTCAAAATACCTACAAAAATTACATTTAGTAAACTGCAGTGAAAATTCATTACGGATACTTTTCTTTGATTTTACAATTACCTTTTATGCTTTTTTGATGTTAATAATAATATCCAAGAGCATCAATTTTATTCCAGGACAGATTAAAATACAATGCTTAATACTAATCATTATAATTGGTATCCATAATACCTGCAGGAATCAAGGATACCAACTGTAGCAACGAGTTAAAATATTAAAATTTTACCTATATGATCGAAAATCAGTCCGATGACTAATAGGTCACCCCATAACAAGATTGTTATTAATTGTCACTAGCATTAATTAAGTCTGTTGTCACTAGCATTAATTAAGTCTGTTGGTACTCTCTATAGGGTTAAGTGGGTGTTTGATATTCAAATTAAGAGGAGTACCCCTCATATCGCCCAAAAAACTAACCCGTGCTCTGATATCTTTCACTAGACCTTTTAAACAAAGTAATAAAGATGTTAAATATATTGTCATTATAAATAAAATTACGCTGATAAAGGAGACTATTTTTACTAGGAGGATTTAGAAATTATTTTAAAATGTTATATTGTAATACTATTGTTCATATATTCTATAACTACCTAATTCACTTGTCTTCTAAATATGGTCGAATTCTTCTTTTTTAAATCATTAAAAAACCATTATAGTGACAGTTTTCCAGATAGATTATTAATTCTCAATAGATGTTGTATAGATTATAGTTTATCAATTTTGGTTCTTATATAAACATTTTCATTATTTGTATGTTATTTGTCTATGTTTGAATTATAGAAAACGATATACGTCATGAATTCTATACGTCATGCCCGAAAATATCCCATCATTAGGAAATTATAAAAGGGCTTGATGAATTATTGTTCATTTTTTTTTGTACTTTTCATCAATAAAAATCCTTATCCTTATTTCATGCTAGTTATCCCTCAAAGGCCGTAGTTTTCTCCAATATTTCAATCATAAAAAACTATCAGTGACCCTGAGTTATGAAGAAAGCACTGTACTCCGTTAATACTATATATCAGTTATAGTCATAAGAAATATATATGATATGTTTCAATATATCAATCCATTGTTTCTTCAATAAATCATTAATCAATGGTAATAGGTATGGTGGGGCCGTAGAAGATTAGAAGGGGAATTCATCTCCGTCCCCACCATAAATAGTACTACATACCATTTAAGACATGGAGGTTAATCAATTAAGACATGAAGGTCCATTACGGTAAATATAGATGGTATTTTATCGTAAAACATCATTTCTGACATCATCATCGGGAATGTCCGACGAAAGATGATAGACTGTAAGTGTTTCAAATTTATAATCAATTACTATTGTATTTTTGTCTAATTATTTATTGTCGTAGATAGATAATATTTTTATCATCGATTATAATTACCGATGGAAAGTGGATTGTCCGCCATTACAATTTCCTTAGTGTAAAAAGTATGTGAATTAGTTGAATAAATGAATATATGGTAATAAAGACATTATAATAAAGTTCATGTTGAGAAGTCATGGATTGCTATATCATTATGCATTTATG
Organism: Caprella mutica; assembly: GCA_947561585.1. Taxonomy (NCBI): domain Eukaryota; kingdom Metazoa; phylum Arthropoda; class Malacostraca; order Amphipoda; family Caprellidae; genus Caprella; species Caprella mutica. Next base: position 182,202 of record CANNZV010000376.1, on the reverse strand, counting down.
AGTAACTATATGAATAGTGTGAACATGAGCATATGATGATCATATTAATGAAATAGGTACAGTTCAGCGTCTGACTTGTGATATGGGGGAAATATTTGAAATTTGAGCATGATTTATATAAAGAGAGAATAAGAAAGAGTCATAATTATTTTCCATTTTGTTTCCAATGGGTAACCAAAAGATTGGAAGTTATGGTTGTTGACTCTCCCCTCTAAATCTCCTATGGCCCCATCATAACTCTCTCTCAATCTTCTATGGCCCCACCATAACTGTCTCTAAATCTCCTATGGCACAACCATAACTCTCTCTAAATCTCCTATGGCACAACCATAACTCTCTCTCAATATTCTATGGCACCACCATAACTCTCTCTCAATTTTCTATGGCCCCACCATAACTCTCTCTTAATCTTCTATGGCCCCATCATAACTTTTCCCTCTAACATTACCTTAGTGTAATATCCTGCCCCAACATTCTTAATTACCTTCCAAACACTTCTTTGTAACTTCAAATACCTGCAGCTAATTTCGCATGATATTATTAAGACGTACAGCCAAGGAGTTCAACCCATAAATTAGCGTTAATGAGGGAGAGTTCAACCCGCTCTTGCCTGCTTCAACCACCTTCTGCCTGCTTCAACCACCTTCTGCCTGCTTCAACCACCTCCTGCCTTCTTCAACCACCTCCTGCCTGCTTCAACCACCTTCAGTCTGCTTCAACCACCTCCTGCCTGTTTCAACCACCTCCTGGCTCTTCAACCCAACACTATGTTTATGAAGATTAGAGACCCAATTAAGGAAACTACAGTGAAAATTCTGAATACTAACATTGAGAAAAATATTCTTATCCTTCTTGTCTCTAACGGAAAATATTGTCCTTCAAAAATATACCCAAGCTATGATGTCTAGAAAGGATATTTGGAATCCATTAATTTTGATAATATAATATTACATGAATGGGCGGGCAATGGGCATTGAGGTACGGGGAAGAATATTATTATTTTTATATAGGGTACATTATTCTTATATAAGGTACATTATTTTTATATTGGGTACATTATTTTTATATTGGGTACATTTTTTTTATATTGGGTACATTATTTTTATATTGGGTACATTATTTTTATATTGGGTACATTTTTTTTATATTGGGTACATTATTTTTATATTGGGTACATTTTTTTTTATATAAGGTACGAGTCCCCCCCATACATCTAACTTATGAATTTTATTTATACCTCATACCGAAAATTCCGAGATCGAAACATGACAATATTACTAATGTTATTTATCGTTTTACAACGGGTATAATTAATGATATTATCTGCTACTGATTAATAAGCTACACATTTTAGTATCCATAAATTCAACTTTTTCTATTATTATTTTGTAAATATAATCATTACAATATGTGACCAAATTTTCCATACTGAAATATCCATACACCGTTAATATTACATAGAGCTATTATAGAAATATTAAAAATAACTTAATTTGAATGGTATAACTGTAATAGCAATTTAAAGGAATATTTCATCGCTAATTAAACTGGTAAAGTAGCTCAACTTAATTGGTTATCTGTTTGAAAAGGAATAACATAATGAGGTGATATATTTACATGAGTTATTTTGAATATGAAACAAGAATTAGCATTATTATATTATGTCTAATTGTCTATGCCTCTATAGTTAATAGGTATATAGTAAATTATGCCTATTGTTAGAGGTGGGCAGCGCTACTTTGAAAAGTAGAAAAACACTTCGCTGCCACTACTGCAGAATGTAGCGGCAGCAATACAGCGCTACTTTAAAAACAAAAACAAAAAATGCTGTTAAATTGTATTTATTATTTTTACGACCACGTGCTAGCTACTCAACGTAACTGTACATCCCTGATCAAGAGAGAACTTAAGAGGAAACCATTGGAAACTAGTGATGCAGTTTTTAAGAAGTCTGTGTGAAATACCACCAACTGTAGAATACGGAAACTAATTGCCTCTTCTATTTCACCTGTTATCAGGCCTCTTTCGAAGGATACACACAAGGTTACTATGGGCGGAGAACTATCTTAAGACTGATTACAAAACAGTACTCTACGAAAACAAAATGCGTGAAAACTCTCGACGGCCCTGACTGATGGGCTAAAGCTTGGCTCCCTCAAGCCTCACCACATCGCCAACGAATTTGACGTCAACATGGAAGTGGAGGTGTGATAATTTAAGCTGAGACCTTTGGAAATGAACTGTTTGGATCTTCCAGGATTCCAGAAGCAGTGAAAATAAATTCTGCTAATTATATTAACTTTGTGAATTGTGGATTTCGAAGGAAACCTGCTGCGTTAAGAAAAAGTTATTTCTTGAGTAGTAATAAGTTCGTTAATGACAAGTTGATGGTATGGCCCAGTCTCTCTCTCTAGATTCAAACCCAATTGAAGAACCTCAGTCCATCCTGAAGCAGAATGTGTATGTGCAAAGACGTCAGTTCTCGTCGAAAGATGAGCTCAGGAAACTGAAGACGATAACGTCTGATACAATTCAGAAATTGACAGATTTGATGGATAAGCGTCTTTTGAAAATGGTGGAAAAGAGGGAAAGCAAACCGGATATTGACTTAAAATGAGCAGTTAAACTACTCATGAACGATATTGCTAAAAAAAATGACAATCGAATTATTTAAAACGTTTATTAGTGCATTTTTAGTGTTGTGCTTGGTACACTGAAAATGAGTAACTTTTAGTAAAATGATTGTAGCATCAGAAATAATATTTGAATTACTTTCAATTTTATTTTTAAAGTTACTCGTAATATATGTAGATGCACATTTCCTAAAATTTTCAAAAAAAAAACATTGAGTTAAATTAATTTCATTGCAATAAACACATCTGCATAAAAGCGTAAGACGATGTGTAAGTTGATCGTATTAGGCGGTTTTTTCTTCATAGCAAATATTCACATTGCATATCATTATTATGGTCGTACTATGAGCCATAGTTTGAATATCAGTTGGTTGCACTGCGCGGATGTGTCTGAATATCACTTACAACTGATTAGCTATCTAGGGTCATGCACTTCTATAGACTTTTAACATTTTTATTTTAAAAGATACCTCTAGCGCTTTTGAAAAAAATAGCGGCGCTGCCGCTACCGCTACATTAGCATAGAAGTGCTAATGTAGCACCGCTACAATAGCTACACAAAAAGATCCGCCACTAGTAGCGCGCGCTACAAGAAGCGGCGCTGTGTGCACCTCTGTCTGTAGTAATTATGTATTTAGTAAATTAAGCCTATATCTAATAGGTAGATAATTAACCCGTTACGGCCATGTGTGACAAATTAGTCACACAAAAAATAAAGTACTATACTGTGACTAATTGAATATGTGGAGCCTAGTGACGATTGTGACTATCGCGTCACATGTTAAAAAAAAAAAAAAAAAATTAATTAAAATTAGTACATAAATCAACTTTTTTATAAATAATGTAATATATAAATCAAAATATTTTTAAAAGAATATTTGTTACAAGAATATTTGTGACAATATTAATTTGCTCAATAATTTCCTATATTCCTACTTTCAAGTTTCATTCCAAGCAGTCTTAAAATATTTATTCTTGATCAAACAGTACATAATTGTATTTTTTATTTTTTAAGGTGTTTCTAATGAAAAAAATCATCGTATATAAAAATAGGATTAATTATTTATTTAAAAAATAAGTATTAAATTTTAAACTTGACTTCTTTGATGGAAAAATCCTTTGGTTTGAATAAAGAAAAATAAAGTAAAAACACAATCTAACAAGTTCAATGTGTAATTTATAGATTATTTTAGTCTACGCTGGAGCGTTTTCTATGACTATATTTCAAAAGAAAATTACGATTAATTTATCTGGGTGAACTTCACTAAATTTTTAATATACCTGTTTCTTGACTTTTACTATTCGAATTACTTCATCTTCCTGAGTTATGGTAAATTGTAATATTTAATTAAAGTTAACGACTTGACGTGTATTATTCATTTCAATTGAAATACATAGGGCAAGTTACGAATTATTGGTCAGTTCCACATCTTCGGTCATATAAGCAAAAACGATATGATAGTAATTACTTCACTAGGATTGGTTGAGCAAAAACAGAATTAGAGCGAAATTTATCTATTTTTAGTTCCATAGAATTTTACAACAAACTTAACAGAACCAATGTCAGATTTTATATTTAAGAAGCTTTTAAAGAATATTGTTTTAGTAAATATAGTTCTTATTTTTTTATGTTCACAAGTTTAAACTTTCCCGGAATCTTCTATAGCTGCATCTAATTTGTAATTCTTATTTTAATTGTGTATCTTTTAATTTACTTTGCATATATTTTGTAAGCTTAAATAAATAAATAAAAGTTTTTAATTTATATTAATATAACTACAATTAATTATAAAATAAACACACTTCTGATCATAAAAGAAGAATTTATAATAAATATCATTTAACACGCTATGCCTATTTTCATTGGCATTCGATAATTCCATATCACCGGAAATATGAAACAGTTCAATAACTCGGAACTTGCCCTCTGTATTTTGTTGTAGCTTCTTTTACGAGGCTTAGAAATTAATTAGAGCTGTCAGTCACACCTGCTGTCAGTCACACCTGCTGTTAGTTCTTAATTACACCTGAACACTGAACAGACGGTGTGGTGGAAAAATGGTCACTGTTATTGCATTTCAACTTATAATAAGTAATAAAAAATACGGATAAGTTGTACAAAAATAAGGATATGTCATAAAAAATAGGGATAAATTATATAAAATACGAATAAGTAATAAAAAAAATACATGTGAGTGCTGAAATAATACGGATAAGCATTACGAAAATACGGATATGTATTAAAACAATACAGAAAGTATATAAAAATATACAGATAAATAACAATAAGAGATAAAGAGATAGATATTTAAGTAATACGTACCACTAAACCCTCCCTCTTGAAGTATATGATATGCTTTATACTTTGTGATGTTATTATTCTTTTTAGTTTGATGGAGAAATTGGTTGCTGACAACAAACAAAAAAAAATTGTTAATATTTTTATGCCTTTATTTTAAATTTTAGACTTTCAGACTTACCTCTGCAGTCTACCTCTCGCAGTCTAATTGCTGCCTAAGACTTACCTCTGCAGTCTACCTCTCGCAGTCTAATTACTGCCTAAGACTTACCTCTGAAGTCTACCTCTCACAGTCTTCACCAGAAGACTTTTCTCGATTTCTCCGTTTCTTTCTCTATCAAAATGGTGGAAAATTTCACCCAAAGCTGCCTGAAAAAAAACAACAAAAAAACCAGTGAGTGGCAGATAAAAAAACCCCGCAATGTGAGAGTGTAAGCACACGTTTGCATACATTTAAAAAAAGAGAGTTTTTTATCATAATTTTCTTCTATCATAATTTTCTTCTATCATTACTTATGTAACAACAAAGTGATCACGCTAAATCAAGCCCTCAAGACCATTTTCTGTTTTTCTAACAGCTAACTCATAGAAAATGAAATGTTTAAGGAGTTACAATTATATAATAACTTCTAGGCATGTCTTGTTCCTATTATACCATATGAAATAAGTTTAAGTCGTGTTTTTGGTAATAAAAGCGAGTCCTGCCTGTAATTATTTAATCGTAAGGGTTTCGAACTCATTACTCTGTTATCAGAGCTTCCTAAATAATAAGTGGTTTTAATAATTGAAAAGAGTGTGGTTCTTACGTGGATTCATACAAACTGTTGCAACAAGATGGCGTTACTGCACAGTGCACACACTGTAAAAAGAATTCAAAACCGTGATCAGGGCTCATAGATGAACTTTGGGCCCAAGGAATTTTGGCGGCCACTGTCGCTTGATCTGATTCTCCTCTCGATTACCGAGTTTAGACGAATATTGGCAGTATAATGCATATAAAGTACGTCCTATAAATGTAAAGGAGTTGACTTCCGTTGATCGTTAATGGGTCTCTATGAGAATAGTTTGCAAGTGTTTTCGACCACGCCTGTACTGAGTTACAGTGGCCAAAGGAGGTAAACTTGAAAATAATATTGTGATAACCATAATAAAAGCATGGAGAGTATCATTGTTTTCGTATTCCAATGAATAGTAATTTCAGAGACTTTGAAACAATAATACCAAAGTGTAACATAACTTTTAAACGTTCTGCTCTCTTTAATTCTCTCTATGCAGTATATTACATTTCAGAGTATAATTTTTATTAACATTTCAACAAACACCACTATATTATTTTCCATCAGAGTTTGCTTTGAAGGCTCCGTTAACATTTTCATTTGGTGACAGAAAAATGTGCCTATTTTTTTATTCTGAAGTTTAATTACCTTGTATGTAATATTAAGCGTTGCATCTAAAATGAATTACAAACTTACGAACCATCAAAGATTTCACCAAAGGAAAAATAGGTGCAATTATCTTTTGAAGTTTGAACCGAGTTGCTTATCCTAATTGTTATTCTAATCTCATTTTATTCAAATTATTAATTAGTAATATAACGAGTAAATCCATGGGATACATGAGTACATAAAATGTCAGAATATTAATGCAATATATTATGAAATTAAATCAAGGTTGTTGTACATTGATAAAATGATTTAATGGACATTCTTTTTTTATTTATGATTATATGATTAAAATTTATTGAATTTAGACAATTTAAAAATAATGAACCAGGAGATAATGTTATGTTGGGGTCAATGGAAGCTTAAACGGAGTACCCCCTTTTCAATCTTCTATGGCCCCACCATAACTTTTCTCAGGATTGTAATACAATAAGCATATTAGTAAAGACATAAATAAACTTCTGAATAAAAGAAGATATTTATACAATTTTCCGTTTTGTACACTCACGCATTTTTTTCTATAAATTAAAAAAAAAAAAAAAAATAAACAGATACTAAACAAGAAAAACTTTTGCTGTATAAAGTCCCCTGTATGTTGAAAACTTTAACATTGACTTTCGACTGTAGTTTTGTAAGTGCGTTTCACGCAGCACTTTGAGTACAATTTCTTGTGTCGAAAACAATTGAGGTAGAAAGATTTTCACGATTCGACTGCCGATGAATATTTAAAGAGTTTGGCAAAAATGGAGTGAGAACAAGACAAAGGATTGCGATCTGGCGTTGTGGATAAGTATATGCAATTGCGATCGCTAGAACAGTATGAATAAGTCTGTGAAATTGTGATCTAACAGTATGAATAAGTCTGTGTAATTGTGATCTAACAGTATGAATAAGTCTGTGAAATTGTGATCTAACAGTATGAATAAGTCTGTTAACTTGTGATTTAACAGTATGAATAAGTCTGTGGAACTGTGATCTAACAGTATGGCTAAGTCTGTGGAATTGTGAACTATGAATCAGTGTGGATAAATATGCAGTTTAGTCTACAATGGAGACTATGAATATCAAGGTGTTATCTGAGCAGTCGAAATGCGAGTACATTTCCCCAGAGTGCAAATAAATGACCCCATTCGAATTTCGGCACCTGAAGATTTGCTTCTAAATGAGAGTCAGAGACAGAAATATGAAGCCAATTCTGTAGCTAAATATGGAGTGAGTTTACTGTGACTACTTCTACTTTAACACTACGACAATTTGATTGCTCAGTGCAATGAATTTTTAATTTACCAATATTAGCTTGGAGGAACTATATCCAGGTCTATATTACCAACCATTCAAATATATCCAGTTAGAAGTCAATATATAATTATGGATGAATCAAATGATTTATAATAAGTTGATTTTGAGTAATAATGAACAATCTTAATGCTGTGAATGTGATTTTACTTAAAACAGAAGTATTAAATGTAACGAAAAGTTGATTAATTTCAACTTGTTGGTTGAATAAATACATATTTCAATTAAATCAACTTTATGCAGTAGATACCATATATGACTAATTTTGAATACTTACCTCATACCTCAAGTATTTACCAAATTCTCCAGTACCACTTTATACAAGTACTGAAACCTCACCTCATTCTTGAGAACAAGCAAGAACTGATTCATGCTTAGTTTCTGCACCTCGGGAAGATTCTGATTGAGAATAGAGTATAGATTTTGGTGAGAATTTATCCAGCATTGTTCTCGTCTAGCCAGCACTTGCATCAGAGATATACTTCTCTCTCTGCTCACCCCTGGATGGGTTTCTTTGTTTCCCGGAAACATTTCTGTCTCTGTATTTCCCGGAAACATCTCTTCATTTCCCGGAAACATTCCTCCTTCACTATTTCCCGTAGACATTACTGTCTCCTTATTTCCCGTAGACATTACTGTCTCCTTATTTCCCGGAAACATTACTGTATCTATATTATCAATACTGTCTACAGAGCCAATGCCTTTGTTGATGAGATTGACTCAGGACTCGAGAGGTTATTGGATTCTGATCTTCTGGTGTTATATTGCGGTGACAGCTTCTCCGATAGTTCTTCTCTGGACTCTTGAATAGATGTATTGCCAATATTATCATCAATGGAAGTACCTGAGGTAGTTACTAAAAGGTATTCCAGTGCCGTGAGAGCTGCAAAAACTGAACATTGTTTGGTGAAGTGAGGCTTGAGATCCTAAAAGTTTTTAATTGAGTTCCAAACAGTCAATTGAATCACGGAAAGATTTGCTGAACATTCTGAACACTTGTCAGTTGGTGTCACATGTACCACGAAAAGAAAACACTTCTTGGACCTTTTCCTGTCTCAACACTATCAGTAACAACAAGAGAAATTACATGTATTTATTTTGACATAGCGGTTAGGCCATAATGATATCGAATGATATCACACGAATTATTCAATAATCATTTAACACTTTATACAAAAATTTATTCTGAAATAAAGAAAAATGAGAAAATAAATAATAAATAGAAATTTAAAATTAATCCAATTACATTGAAGAAATTCTTTTACTTATACAATTGATATTGAATCAATAGTCAACTCATATTGGATACACGTTATTTTTAACGGGAAAGTACACTAGTAATAGTAAATATTCACAGACTTCAGTCAAAGGTCCGAGGTAAAGTTATGGGGAGATACAGTAAAGTAAATGGACCCTACTTGATATTGTATAACTTTACCATTACTCATTTCTAAAGATGCTGAGTGTGTGATGTACTTTTAAAGTGCATGAGGTAGGTACAGCTTATGAAGCTAGGATGATTCAGTAGAACACCTCTATAATGAAATCATATATAGTGAATGTAGTGTCCTGAGTAAGAGGCAACCCAAAGTAGAGAAACGAACTTACTTTAGTCTGCCATGAAATAGCCATTATAGTCATCAGAAATTAATGACCATTGCATGGCAGACTAAACAAAACTTCTAAACTATTCAGGGTAGTTCTCTAAATCAGGACTCAACATTCACTACACGGGATTTGATTATAGAGGAGTATTACTGTACTAGGTAGTTAGCTTTGAATTGATCTTAAATATTTTCGTTGTACTCGGTTTTGATTTAATTAATTTAAAAAAAGAATTTTCACAAAGGAAAAAATCTAGCAATGGAAATCTGAATAATCTTCATCGTTCATATCGACAATTTCCCACATACTTCAAAACACTGTTCCCTTCTTACCATTTGAAGTGCAGTACATAGCTCCTTTCGATTTCAGTTCTATTTGCTAGAGAGTACTGTTTCGACAGTTTGCTCACAAGATATAAGTCTATTTGCCTTCACTGTCTCAACAGGTCTTCAATACTCTCTAAGTGGGAAGTCATCTTCTTCATAATTGCATTGGTTATGGATTGATTTTCTTAGCCCTTTAAAATATTCATCTCACATAACATGATTAATAATGGTTTATTAATAATTATAATTTAACATTTTTGGACAATGAGAGCAAAGGTTTACAGAAGGTGATACAGTGTCCATACCTACTTTTACTAGCGACTGTGACGTCAAAATGACACCAATGGTACACATAAGGTGAAACAGTGTCCATACCTACTTCTACTAGTGACTCTGACGTCAAAATGACACCAATGGTACACAGAAGGTGATACAGTGTCCATACCTACTTCTACTAGCGACTCTGACGTCAAAATGACACCAATGGTTCACAGAAGGTGATACAGTGTCCATACCTACTTCTACTAATGACTGTGACGTCAAAATGACACCAATGGTACACAGAAGATGATACAGTGTCCATACCTACTTCTACTAGCGACTCTGACGTCAAAACGATGATATAACAAATAAAAGTATAAAAGTTTTAAAATTATAATGGTACACTTTCATTTATAGTTACGTCATTTTAACTATAAAAAGAATTGGCTATGATTTCAGAATATAGTATGGGTTGAATTACGATATGTGTATATATATATTATTCAAATCCTAATCATGAACCAAACCTATGACTTTATTCTTATATTGTTTATTTGCCTTTGAAATGTTCTGTATTTATTCAGTAAACATATAATATTAGTTAGCAAAATGAACATAATATCACATCGTGGAATTAAAGCAAATATAAACAATATATAATATTGTACATAAATTATAGAAGAATTTATATAGAAGAAATTATAGAAGAAACACATGAGAACTTCTACTTTATCTTCTAAATTGAAAAAATAAAATAAAACTATATCGAAATTTCAATAAAACTTAATTTCATAAAAACCTCAATCAATATTTTTTAAAAACTCAAAAAATGAAACAACGCAAATTCTATCAAATTGTTTTTTTTTCAAACTACAAAATATTAAAAGACTCTAGAAATTTAAAAACTCAATTTTTTCAAACATGAAAAACTGAAACAACAAAAACTCAAAAATAACTTGAATAACAACAAAAAAACTATAGGAAAAAACAAAACTGAGAAAAAAAATAGAAATCACTTAATACTTTGAGAAAATTCATTTATTGATATAATTTGTATTGAATCAACATTCAATTTGAATTGAAATCGCGTTATTTTAACGGGACAATACACTAGTTACACTATAATCTATTCCAATGCGTAACACATATCAAGGAAAACAAAACAAGTTATTTTAACGGGACAATACACTAGTTATACTACAATCTATTCCAATACGTAACAAATACCCAAGGAAAACAAAACAAGTTATTTTAACGGGACAATACACTAGTTATACTACAATCTATTCCAATACGTAACAAATATCCAAGGAAAACAAAACAAGTTATTTTAACGGGACAATACACTAGTTATACTACAATCTATTCCAATACGTAACACATATCCAAGGAAAACAAAACAAGTTATTTTAACGGGACAATACACTAGTTATACTACAATCTATTCCAATACGTAACAAATATCCAAGGAAAACAAAACAAGTTATTTTAACGGGACAATACACTAGTTATACTATAATCTATTCCAATACGTAACACATATCCAAGGAAAACAAAACAAGTTATTTTAACGGGACAATACACTAGTTATACTATAATCTATTCCAATACGTAACACATATCCAAGGAAAACAAAACAAGTTATTTTAACGGGACAATACACTAGTTATACTACAATCTATTCCAATACGTAACAAATATCCAAGGAAAACAAAACAAGTTATTTTAACGGGACAATACACTAGTTGTACTATAATCTATTCCAATACGTAACACATATCCAAGGAAAACAAAACAAGTTATTTTAACGGGACAATACACTAGTTGTACTATAATCTATTCCAATACGTAACACATATCCAAGGAAAACAAAACAAGTTATTTTAACGGGACAATACACTAGTTACACTATAATCTATTCCAATACGTAACAAATATCCAAGGAAAACAAAACAAGTTATTTTAACGGGACAATACACTAGTTACACTATAATCTATTCCAATACGTAACAAATATCCAAGGAAAACAAAACAAGTTATTTTAACGGGACAATACACTAGTTGTACTATAATCTATTCCAATACGTAACAAATATCCAAGGAAAACAAAACAAGTTATTTTAACGGGACAATACACTAGTTATACTATAATCTATTCCAATACGTAACAAATATCCAAGGAAAACAAAACAAGTTATTTTAACGGGACAATACACTAGTTATACTATAATCTATTCCAATACGTAACAAATATCCAAGGAAAACAAAACAAGTTATTTTAACGGGACAATACACTAGTTATACTATAATCTATTCCAATACGTAACACATATCCAAGGAAAACAAAACAAGTTATTTTAACGGGACAATACACTAGTTATACTATAATCTATTCCAATACGTAACAAATATCCAAGGAAAACAAAACAAGTTATTTTCAGAACTGAGAGTGGAATCATAAATTACAAGTCCGGTTTGCCAGATTTGCCAAACAATTCTGAATTTTGTCACGTACCGAAATTTCGAACGGAGCAAATTGTTTACAGCCAATAATCTGCGGACTTTCTCCAATTCGAACATGTGGCCTTAGAGATACGTATTCTGTTTTTGGTAAACACATTTGTATTTTAAGGAACAAAGTGAAAGGCATATATTGGGTAAGGAAAATATTCACCATTCTGAGCATCTTTCTTTTTTTAAATTAAATCCTGAATAGTTACTAACTTGTGTAAATTAAAAATGTAAACATCAATCTAAATTTAAAAATGATAAAAATAGTAAATTAAAAAATAAATAACGATGCAGTGGGTTAGCCTAAAATTAATCTATAAATTTATTCCAACAGTTTTCTTTATTTTCCATTCACATTTCTTGATTTTTTTACCTGTAATAATAAATGTCATAAAAATTGTCATTATCTGTTATAAGTCTCATATAAAGGATTTAATATTTTTAGTTTTTTTTTCTGGATTATAAATAATTTCGAGTTGTACTTTTGACGCTTTCGAATTACTGGAATTCCAGTTACGGACGTTTGACTCTCTCTAACGGTAGAAACGTGATAAATAGCTTATAAATAAGAAAGTGACAAAAATTGTTCACCAAATGGAATTCAGAAAATTAGAAACTGATGACAATGAAATTTATATAAAAAGATAATTCGAAATGAAATATGCATTGCTACATGAGGTTGACGAATTGTTTAATCGAACAAAAAAAAAAAATTTGCAGGAAAATATTTTTATTAATTCATATATTGAACAATTATAATTTATTATTATATATGTCGATTACGGTAATGTTAATAGTATTTTTTCGTATAATATCATAATTTTAGTCATCAGGTTTTGTATCGGGAATGTCCGACGAAAAACTGTAAAAGTTTTAGAAATATGATTACCATTGGGGGTTTTCGTCGATTCATTTATCATCGAAAAAAGTCTTTTGAACTTCGATTTTATACGTGAGTGAAAGCGGACCATTAATTTCCGGACAGGTCTTTTCAATCACATTCAGGTTAGATCATAAACTCTGGCAATATTTTTAACCACCAAATGCTCAGTTTTTGTCACATTCTTCCCCGTCTTTAAAAGGCAAAGTAATTTATTCGTGAAGTAAAAATGAGAATCCAATTTGTGAGATGTTCAGGAAAACAAATTTGGGGGCTGTTCGTAAAAAAAGTTATTACGTCACTGGGGACTGATTTAGCGGATCTATTTCAGTAGCGTCAGACACATGGGAAATTTAATCGATGCGCAATTTAGCGATATTAATAGGTAACATAAAGCGATATTAATAGGTAACATTTAGCAATATTAATGGGTAACATTTATCGATATTAATAGGTGACATTTATCGATATTTATCAAAATTATATTTCAGAAAGTTATGATTATTAAAATTATGATAACTAAAATAATGATAATTAAAATTATGATAACTAAAATAATGATAATTAAAATTATGATAACTAAAATAATGATAATTAAAATTATGATAACTAAAATAATGATAATTAAAATTATGATAACTAAAATAATGATAATTAAAATTATTATAATCAAACAATTAAGATTATGACAATTATGCACTAATAATCTGATATCAATATAATTTATTCGAAACTAATTTAATAGAATTAAGAACATTTATTGAAGTTTATTGATTAGTGTAAGAGTTAATAAAGTTATTGTAGGATGAATGAATGGAGAGAAAGTTATGGTGGGGCCATAGAAGATTGGGAGAGAGTTATGGTGGGGCCATAGAAGAATAGGAGAGAGTTATGGTGGAACTGTAGAAGACTAAGAGGAGAGAGCTATGGTGGGGCCATAGAAGATTGAGAGAGAGTTGACAGATATTGTCCTACATGGGTCTAACATTCTATGGCCCCGGTACTGGCGGTGGAAATTGGTTCTCATTCATGAGTGGATTCTGTTACAGAAACTGGTGTCTGTCTGCGTAACGTGAATCCGCTTAAAGGAAATACGCAACTCCTTATCTTACTCTTATAAAATGTGTAACGACTCACTCCCTCATTTAATTTAACTCCCATTAAATCGCTGTAAAATCTAATCACGTTTCGAATAGGTTTTCGGCCAGAGGAGAGGGAGAGAAAGAAGATAGTAAGTGAGAAAGAGGGAAAGAAAGAGGAGAGGGGAAAAAGAGAATGAGATGGGAAAATTTGAATAAATAGGTTAGTGATAGAAGGAAATAATTTAAAAAAAAGAGGTTGAATAGAACCAGGTGCATGCCTTCAAAATAGCACGACGCAGAAAAGTTTAATTCAACCTTCTAAATCAAACATTATGAATGTTAATTATTGTTTTATCTAAATTTCCACCTTAGTTGTCTGCGGCCCCACCATATGCAGTAGACATTTTCTAAGCCTAATGAAGTCACTAATTCAACAATATCTTCTATAGTATTATATATATCTGTATATCTTTATATTCCAATAGTTCGATAACAATAACTTTCTGTCTTTCGTTTATATTGTTATTGATATTAGTTTGTGAAGTGATATTGTGATGTTATGAACAAATATAAGGAGGCTCTAGACTTTAGAGTCTAGGACAACTGCCATGCGGAAAACTATAAAGTCCACTGTTTTAGTTCAATAGAATCAAATATCGTAAATCTTAAGTTTGTTCAAACAAGAACATAGTTTAAATTATTATTCAGTGAATAGAGAGATTCTTTATTATACCATTGATAATTTGGAACCATCTAATAACTTGAAACTAACACTAATCATTCTGCTGATTCACAAATCAACTTAATTGAAACCAAAAAAATATTGGAGTATATATGAACAGGAATGTGATATTGTAATACAAACCATTTCCACTTTTATCTGAAATTGCAGAAGATTTAAGTGAATTGATACTGAATTACCTTCTGTTCAATGACTAAAAACTTTGTGACCCTTTCACATGATGACCGACCATTTTTTTTCATCAGAAACCAATAAATTTTATCACTACACGTCGACCGGTAAGTTTCGATAGTGACAAAATGTATACTTTACTGTTTTAACTAGGAGATAATTATGTTGCTAAAAAATTGTCATATATTCGGCGGAAGTGTCGTTCGGTGAAAGGGTTTTCAGCGAAATTGTTTTCAGCGGAAGGACTTAAAATCCTTTCACATCAATTTGATCGATAATTTGTCAGAGCAAATCTAAAGGTGTTACCACTGCAGATCTCAATGGTTCGGAAGATCCTTTTTGTGGCAAGTTTGACTCTGGGACAAATTTTCAAACCAATGAGAAGAGAAATCATCGAACTGGAAATGACTGAAACTCAGAAACGAGAATGTCATGATTAAAGAGCAAATTGGGTAAAGGGTCTATCTACATTGGTGAGTAAAGAGTCTTTCTTTATCCTTCACCAACAGATGATCGAATCTTAGGATATGACACAGTAGCCGATATGACGCAGTAGCCGATATGACACAATAGCCGATATGACACAGTAGCTGATATGACACAGTAGCCGATATGACACAATAGCCGATATGACAACGTAGCCTATATGACACAGTACTATAATATTTGATTGAATAATAACTACATTTCAGGTAGCCTTGGATACATTTTGTAATTCTGATTACATATATATTCCAATTTTACAATTCTGGGGCTATCGACAGTTTTAAATATTTTATGTTCGAATAATTAAATTGTCATAACATACAGCAATGTATCACTATATGAATTCATAGCGGAATATATCTATTTATAATAGTTTAGTTACATTATAGTATCTTATTTTGTGTGCCAGAATAGATTCTGAAATTTAATCAGATTAGGTTCTAGAATGGTTAGATTCACTTCATTGAATCGCTCTACAGAGTCTACTAAAATTAGGCCTCAGAAAACAAAGTTGTAGTTACTTTTTACAGTCTTAATTAGATACTGGAACCTATTTACATTCAGGAATTAAAAATAAATAATTTAATGAAAACGAATAATCATAAAATGATAATTATACCACTTCCCATAATGAAATTAAACTTTTAACAGTGAAAGTCTATCGTCTTTCGTCGGACATTCCTGATAAAAATATTCAAAATTATGATCAATATTCACTATGATAAAAATATATCAATTATCGATCAGACGATTATAAATTATTGTATGGAATGTCATTCATTTTTTACCTCGTTAACAATATAATTTTTTTTAAATATATCCTTTAGACTTTAGAGTTTAGATTTTAGATAATCAAAAGATGTTCAGTTTAATTGGTCGTTTGTATAAAATCTTCGAATGTAAATTTCGAATACATTTATGAATTCGGATGGTCGAAATTGACTCTTACGTTTACACACATTTTCAAGGTATGTTTATTATTAAACCTTGAGGTGACATAAATGTACCTTTTGAATTTCGAATGATGCATTCGGCAAGGTTTTTTTGAGGTATTTTCTTTAAAGGTCCTCTCTACTCTAAATTAAAAAAATCTGGAATTGTTTTAAATATGTAGAGCTAAGGTTATAATATAACGTAAAACAGAGGGCAGAATTTAAATCGATCGAGTATTCTGTTCACAATTAATTATATAGGAAATATTCAGATTTCGCTTTTTTGTATTCTGAGATTCATAAGAAGATTAAGACCGCATAATCGAGCAGGCATGTTCGTTCGTACATACATAGTACATACCTATTCAAATACAGTGTTTTAAAATAAACAGTTCTCTAGATAGGAACAATGTTATGATTTATGAAAACTATTTGTAAGAAATATTTAATTTATAGGTACGTGGATTCTTTATATGGATCCATTGTCTTGGAATCAGTTTTGTTATTGTTTTGTATTTGTCGGATCTAGTTAGCCTATAGGACATGCGGGCTTTTTCTTTGCTTGAAATTCAGAGGTGTAGTAGAGAGAACGGAAAAAAATCTTAAATTACTTATTATAATAAAGCTGTAGAACCAAATTTGAAATGGTTTGCAGTTTTATAATCAGTAACCTTAGTTCTAATGAAAAAAATTCGAGGTGAGGGGACCTTTAAACGACCGGATAAACACAGGTGAACTTATTTACTCTTTCATATATTAGAGCACATGTCTTGATGTGTACTCTTTCATATATTAGAACACATGTCTAGATGTGCACTCTTTCATATTAGAACTCATGTGAATTTTATATTACTTCTGATTTTTTAAAAATTATTTCCTAATCTTTCTTTACACATTTATTATAATAATATTATGAAAATTCTCGTTTATTCACGCTCCAATTTTTTCAGGGCATTGAGGGTTAGACTGAACAGTCAAAGAAAATTGTATCTGCAAAGATTGTTTTCACAGTTCACTTATTTCACTTTTCCAAAAAGAAACTTTACTAATTGTAATGATTGTAGATATTTAAAAAAATTAAAATTTGTAAATGATAGTAAATTAGAAAACTGAGATGAGAGAAACATATGCGTTTTCATCATGATGGGTCTAAGTATCAACTAACCATGGAAGATTGCTATAGAAGGGCCACCGAAGATTAAGAGAGGGCATGAAAGAGGTACATCTTCTATGGCCCCACCATAACTTTCTCACAATCTTCCATGGTACCACCATAACTTTCTCTCAATCTTCCATGGTCCCACCATAACTTTCTCTCATTCTTCCTTGGCCCCACCATAACTTTCTCTCAATCTTCCATGGTCCCACCATAACTTTCTCTCATTCTTCTTTGGCCCCACCATAACTTTCTCTCAATCTTCCATGGTCCCACCATAACTCTCTCTCAATCTTCCATGGCCCCACCATAACTTTCTCACAATCTTCCATGGTACCACCATAACTCTCTCTCAATCTTCTATGGCCCCACCATAACTTTCTCTCAATCTTCCATGGTACCACCATAACTCTCAATCTCTCTCAATCTTCCATGGCCCCACCATACCTTTCTCTCAATCTTCCATGGCCCCACCATAACTCTCTCAATCTTCCATGGCCCCACTATAACTCTCTCTCAATCTTCCATGGCCCCACCATACCTTTCTCTCAATCTTCCATGGCCCCACCATAACTCTCTCTCAATCTGCCATGGCCCCACCATATCTTTCTCCACAACATATCAATCACTCCCCAATGATGTTTATAGTGACTCAGTGATGATTTTCTAACCACATTTCTACTTTATTGGTTTTCTCTCCCTCCGATATATTATTTTCAAGCAAATTCCACTTGACAATCTCCTTAAAATCCCATATTTACGAACCAAGAAACTGACGTTCAAATGGACGTAAGTCAAATCAGTGCCATCGCTTTCTAACGTCGAGGGAATATTGAGGGGATATCATTTGGCAGAATTTAAAATATTGAGATCCATCACGGTAAATATTTCTCGAGAAAGATGATCTATAGAAATTATTAGAGGTTGAGGAGGTGTGAAGTATCACCAAAATCTATAAATCTTGCCTAGAAAAATTTGACGGTGAATAACATAAATCAGATTTTCGCTTTTCCTGTTAGTATTTAAAATTCATTTATAATATGAAATAGGACTTTGTTAAGAAATTGGCATTGGATAATTGAAGTATAAGAAGTGAAACAGGTTATGATAACGTGTAGATATATAAAAAAAGTAAATAAATATTTAAATCTTCATTTCAATTGCATTTCAGATAAATTCTGTTAGCAAATACAACATATGATATAATATTTGTTTCAAATCTCGATCTGAACCTCATCAAAGAGCTCTAATGAAATGTCAACATTCGTATCATTTATTAAAAGTATAATGAGTTGTTGGGAGAAATAATGATTCCTTTTCATTGAAAATAGTATGATGAATAAGAGGATTGATAATTCGAATATTCAATTATGATTTGGAAATGAGCAGTCAATGGATACAACTACTTGAATACGTATACTACCAGAAAAGCGTGAGCGGACTGAATGCCTACAAAAAAAAACTACGAAAAAAGATGTCTATTGACAAAATGCCTAACAGACAAAATGCCTAACGGACAAAATGCCTACGGACAAAATGCCTGACGGACAAGATGCCTACGGACAAAATGCCTAACTGAAAAGATGTCTACGGACAAGATGCCTACGGACAAAATGTCTACGGAAAAAATGCTTACGAACAAAGTGCCTACAGACAGAATGACTATAATGAACAAAATGCCTACAGACAAAATTCATTGTGATTATATTTCCAGTATGGGAAAAGCGGACAAAGATTTCTAATTTCTAATAAGTGAGACCGAGAGGACATAAAGAGCTCTCACATTGAATATGAACATTTGTAACTCAGCGTGGTTAGTGTAAATACTGTCTTACTCGCTGTTTTTTGTGATATATTGCTGAAGCTTTCGTTCTATTTTGTGTATTTTATATTATGATTACCTTATTACTTTCGCGATCTTGCGGAAGGTTATATTTTCATCGGAATTTATTTATTTATTTATTTATTCATTCATTTATCATCATGTTATTCGCTTAACTGAAAAAGTGCTCAACCAAATTGCCTGAAATTTAGTGAAACGATTGGTCCACCATGTCCAGTGACCTGCTGCTAGTCTTTTGGGACTGACCCGGGATCAAAGATCAAGGTCACGGTCATTTATAACTCAAAAGGAGTATTGACCAAATTGCATGAAACTTGGTGGAACGATTGGTCAATATGCAGGAACCATTTTGGTAGATTTTGGGAGTGATCGGGTCAAAGGTCAAAGGTCAAGGTCAAGGTCATTTATAACTCAAAAAGTATTGTACCATATTGCATGAAACTTGGTGGGACAATTGGTTATTATCCAGTTAGCAGTTTCCTTAATTTTGGGAGAGAACGGGTCAAAGCGGAGGCGAAGTTATGCGCTCTACCGTGTGCACACAATCTAGTTTAATAGCTATAATCATATTCTTCTATTTTCACCTTTTAAGAATTGAATATTTTTTCTAAGATAGTTATGATGATCATTTTCCGTTTTGAATTTATAGTCAAATATTGTTTATCTTCTTAGATAGCTATAATCATCATTTATCTATAGTGATGTTTATAGGTACTTTTGAAAATTCTGAAGCGAATAAATTTTCTTTCGTCCAATAAATGGCGTTTCTTATTAACTAAAATTTCAAAGTTTCATAATTTTGTTGCTGAAATGCAGTTAACTACCCCGAGGTAGTTAATGTCAACTACCTTAATATTAAAAGTTCTGGTGGAAAATAATATCCTTTATGAATGGTAACTGAGATGAAGTATATCTCATTTACTTAGTTTTTACATGCGTTTAAAAAATTATATTCATTGTTCAATAAGAAAGGGAAAGGTTTATTACATTACAATTTACACTGTTCTTTATTCACCAACAATCTTTACAATACTTCCTTCCGAGTTTTGTTATTAAATCATTTTCTATTCGACCCTTATATTTAAATATGGAGTTATTATTCGAATATCTTGTCCGTTAGGCATTTTTTCTGCAGGCCTTCTTTCCTATAGTACACACACACACACACGAAAAAAAGAGTTGGTTATATAAAACTAGAAAAAAATCATTACAAATTCACGTATCGTCGACTGTAACTTAAAACAAGAACCAATAATTAGAAACCCATATAATTTAGTATCGATTGATTATATATTATCTACATTTACGGGTTGCAAAATAAATTTCTATAGCAAATAGAGTGCCAATAAAATAGAATAATAATAAGAAATACAATATTAGAAAGGAGAATCGTCGGAGAAAAAACACAATTGCAATGTTTAGAGAGCATAAGAAATTCGATAAACTCAAAACCTGTACACGTCTGCTTTCTGAGATTGCTTGGATATGACCGAACATGTTAGAAACAAGATCCAAAGTGATCAAACAAGTTCTGACATATTCAATTTTCAATATGTTTTAACTTTTTAAAATCAAATTTACAAAAATTTCACATGGAATCCGTTTTCTTTGCGAGAAATACTTAACAATCAACTGAAACCTAAATTTCTATCGAAAATGGATATTTACTTTGAGAAAAGAATGATTTGGAATATTTGTTTGTTCACTATATATTCAAGTCGATAAGTTTACCAGTTTAGTTTGAGCTTCAGTCAGTTTATAATATAATCTTTAGCAAGCCGCCTCAATATATGTATAGCGTCTAACCGACCAATTAAGAAATCCTTCGAATTTCAAACATATCCCTGAATCGATTTCATGTCAAGAGAATTCATATATAGATATTGAGAAATTCTTTGAAATCTTTCATCCTATTATAATTAAATTCATATAGAACATTTGAAGTATTCCACCATTAGAGTACGAGTTCTCTATGAGAGCCTATATATGTACTTTTGCATCAATGTAAAAACCCTGTAATCAAGAATCTAACTTCACCATTATTATACCACTATTTTAGCATTGAAAATTAAAAGAGAATTTTGTTTTCTTCTAGATGTCTCCAGAATTTTTTTGCGACAAGTTGCGGAATTAATGAAGAAAGTTTATACAGATTTTAAATATATTGTAAGAATATATTTGAGATGAAGAGATTTACTAAAGTTATCATCAAATTACTGGTGTACTTTCCCGTTAAAAATAACGTGTTCTCAATGGTATTTATATTTGTGCAATTTAACTCTTAAAAGACTGACTGTAGAGTTTGAGCTCAACAAGACTTTATAATAGCGATTAATTATTTGTTTATAATTTGAATCAACTAAGATTTCATCGCTTTTTCATCATATTTATATTTCATTATCTTTGTAAATGGTAATATTCTAAAAAAAATCATAAGCCAACAAGTACATTATGCCAAGCATGAAAGTGAATAGTATTCTATAATTCACTGAGTATATTTAGTGTGTCTACCCCCACAGTACTCCCGCAAGACACTTACGCACATATATACACATAGTTGCCCGAGGTCGCTAGGGACCAAGCCTCAGTTGCCAAGCAAGTGTTGTACTATAGCGGTGAGAGTTGTCTATTATTGATTTTTTTAATTATAATTATCAGAAGCATATCAGTATGTTTCGCTAATTTCAAACATAATAATTGAACTTGTGTTTCATAATCATCAATTCGTAAGATGCTATTGTACTGATAATAGAAGAGGAAATAAAGTAATGATTTGTCTATCAATGTTTTTCATTTATCACAATAAACAGAATTAATTATAATTATCAATTTATAGTTATTATTGCAATTAATTTTCCTCGGAATAATAATGACTTACACTACCTCTAGATGTGGACCACGAAGGAAACCAGTTTACCCCAAATTTCACCCCTACTGCGAGTGTAATGTTCACAGTTCATACAGAATACATTTAATGTAATAACTATCAATCGTGGGTACATAAAATTTTACAGAGTACATTTCTATGATAAAAGCTATGAACTGACAAAAAATCATACATTTCAAGCTGCAAGTATCTATTGTTTAGTGAATCCTACGCACTCAGACTTTTAGAGATCTAAATTTTGTCAGTCAGATTAGGGTTACCGGTTAACAGTGCGGGATTCAGAATATATAGTTATGAAAATATTATTATACTTTACGGGGTTTGTATTAATGGCAGAGGTTGTTTTTGTTATTCAGGAGGGATTTATATTAATAAAATATGTATAAGAAAATAGAGAAAACAAGTCTTTGATAAAAAGAAAGCGAAAGGAGTATCTGTGCTACATAACTGAGTCAATTTAGTTTATAAAAAAATGGAAGAAAAATAATAGAAAATCATAACAGACGAAACAAGAGTATCAAACTATCGTTCATACTATGGTATAAGATTAAAGAATCTTAATGTACATAGATTAGGATTGGATCATCTAAGATTATGTGGGACCAAAACTAAATATTCGAAAACCCTAACTTTCAATGTTCTTCGTGGATACATGAATATATCTAAACATTTCTTACATATCGACTCGATAATAACTAATTACAAAATATGATTCTCTTCATGCATATTTAACTTTTAACCAGAGCAACTTTGCTGCAATGTTTATCAGGCCAATATTCCCCAATAAACATTGCTACCTGATATATATAGCATGCAGCTTTCCAAACTATTTCTATTAACTCGGTAAGTAATTCGACTAATTAGATTTAGAGAATTATAGCCTCATGTGTTCAGTAACTTATAGGCAGCTGAGAGCAAACTTGTAATTGTTTGGATTGTTTTGACTTAGACTTGTACTGTGGACTATATTAACGTGCTCATGATTCTGCTACGCACGGTGGTAAAAAGTTATGGTGGGACCATAGAAGATTGAGAGAGGAGACTTATGGTGGGACCATAGAATTTTGAGAGAGGAAGTTATGGTTGGGCCATAGAAGACTAAGAGAGAGACAGTTATGGTGGGGCCATAAAAGATTGACAGAGAAAGTTATGGTGGGTCAATATAAGATTAAGAAAAAAAGTTATTGTGGGGCCATATAAGATTCTTTTCTCATTTTTCAGTCACCCAATCTTATTTTCTATGAGATATGATATTACTTCATAGTCCTTAACTACTTTTTTTCTTATATTCCATTATTTCTCTCCTATCTAACATCAATCTTTTCCTGCATGTAATTTGTCGTCTAAATCTCAGGGGTACACTTTCATATTGCCGTCAAATGATACATCACCGTACGTGTCGCTTCATAAAACACATGTTGTTTCGTGCGTCACAATGTCATGCGTCACAATGTCATGCGAAACTATGTCAGAATTTTTAAGAATATAGTATAAAAAGAATACAGTGTCATTATTTTAAGTGATTTAAAAAATATTTCCATTCATTGCTACTGAAAGATGTTAATATATAAGAAATAATATACTTATAGAAATAAATGATATTCATTTTGTATTATTATCCAATGTTTTAAATTGTCCGAATAACATTTTTTGGAATGATTTTTAATTAAAGTAAAAAGTCATAACAATTTTTTTTATTTTAATTTCCAAATGAAAAATTCAGCTCTACCAACTATCATATAAATATTAATAAATTTACAAATAGAAAAAGTTATGGTGGGGCCATAGAAGATTAAGAGGGGTCAAATCATATACTTTGAAATAAGATTTAAACCTACTTCCTGAATTATAATTAGGTTCTACTATCACATGAATCAGTTAAAATTAGATTAAACTTAATGAAATGAAATTCATATATAATGTTCAAAGAGATTTTGTTTTTATAACCATAAATTAAATGTGGTATATGAGAGAAATGTGGAATTCGTTTAATTTATTATAAAGACGATACATAAAGATAAATCTGGAATTTTTTCCTCACTTAATATTTTTTCTCGAATTATTTTATACCCAGCGAGAAATATATGGTTGGAATTTTAGAAGATTATAGGGGAGTTATATATAGTTATAGACTATAAATCCTCTGAAGCTCCACCATAAATTCCACTCTGGGTATCAGTTTAATATTCTTGCTAATTAAGTTCTTCCTAAACTCCCGAAACTGAGCAGTTGAAGCCAGTGAGAATTTAGTAAATTTAAATGGTTTGGAAGTTCAATTTTTGTAGCTAGTTTGAATCTCAGAGTCAATTTTGACACAAAATCACAAACGGAATCAACGAACTGGAAATGACCGAAAAATGATTTGAATTTAGTTGATTGCTATCGGAATCTGCTGATTTATATTCCAAATATTGTCATATCCATTAAAAAGTGAACAGGCATCACCTTTAATATTGACGAATGATTTACACTTTGAAGCAATGTGCAAAATGTAGGTATAAGCATGATGCTATATTGTTAATCATTTATTACCTTCGCAGAATGCGGAAGGTTATAATTTAGACGGCATTTATATATTTATCATCTCGTTACTCGCATAAAAGCAATCAACCAAATTGTCTGAAATTTGGTGGGATGATTTGTCAATGTTCAGGAACCATCTGATTGAATTTTGGGAGCAATTCGGTCAAAGGTCAAGGTCATTTATAACTCAACTATTATTGGATGGTCAAAGTTATTTATAAGCGACGACGAAGATATGCGCTCTAATGAGTGCACGTAATCTAGTTACAACTATTTTAACACTTCTTGCAGTGAATTATATTGAGTGTGAAAAAGAATAAAGTAAAGAGAGCATAATAAACAATACAAAAAAATCACAATTGTGCCTATCTAATGTAATTGCACACAAGTGCTCTAAAATATGAAAGAGTACACATGTGCTCTAATATATGAAAGAGTACACATGTGCTCTAATATATGAAAGAGTACACATGTGCTCTAATATATGAAAGAGTACACATGTGCTCTAATATATGAAAGAGTACACATGTGCTCTAATATATGAAAGAGTACACATGTGCTCTAATATATGAAAGAGTACACATGTGCTCTAATATATGAAAGAGTACACATGTGCTCTAATATATGAAAGAGTACACATGTGCTCTAATATATGAAAGAGTACACATGTGCTCTAATATATGCAAGAGTACACATGTGCTCTATTATATGAAAGAGTACACAATACAACACATGTGTTTATACGTTCATTTTAATGAAAATATCTCAAAAAAAAAAAACTCGCCAAATACATCATTTGAAGGGGACAGTATAATCTGAAGCTAAAATTATTCCCCTCTTGTGCCATCAAACTATTGTTCTATTTGCTTTGATTTTAGAAAATTTCAGTATTTCAGATCACTAAAATACAACAAACATCACAAGTATTTGATGTTAATACTCCAAATGCACTCGGGGCAAGTGCCACTATAACAACTTAGATAGAGTACCATTGTAGTGCATCACTCTAACACGTCTCCTGTGAGCGCAAATTGACAACCATCGGATATCGGTCAGTAGACATCTAAGTTTAGATATTTACGATATATTATTCCAAAACTGAGGACAAAGTCGAAAAAAGTTTTTGAAAAGTATGTTTTTTTTCAAAGTGGGATATACTTCCAAAATTTCAGAACAATGGGTTCACAAATAAAAAATTGTTTTGACATGTAAATTGAATCCTTATTTATCTATCTCCCCACCTTTATCACCTAACAGCCCACCAAAATCACCTATCTGCCCACCTTAATCATCTATCTGCCCACCATAATCACCTATCTCCCCACCTTAATCATCTATCTCCCCACCTTAATCATCTATCTCCCCACCTTAATCATCTATCTCCCAACCTTAATCATCTATCTCCCCACCTTAATCACCTCTCTCCCCACCTTAATCACCTCTCTTCCCACCTCATTTTCTATGAGGGTATTTCTCATCCTTCTCACTGCTTGCTTGCTTTCTTTTCTCTTTTTTTCTTTTCTAACTTCCACAAAGAGTCAATTTCAAAGTTTTTGTTAAGAGTCCGTACACACTGCACACCAAGCTATATCATTCTATATCCTATAGGGTGATAGCAGGAGTTGTAGATCCGTTCCACTATTACGATCGTATGCGATTTTAACTCGTATCCATGATACCTACCGATATCTTGGATCACTGTACCTGTACGTATCACGGATACAAATTTAATTTATATTTTGAAATTCATAGTCGGAAATTCAAGGTATTTTATCGTTAAATATCATAATTATACAGACAGACATTATCATCAGGATATTAATCAGGAAGGTTCGACGTTAGACAATGAGTGCTCCTCATATTTTATTATCATTTCCGATTGAATTTCTGTTGAATCGTCATGAGAGATGAAATGTTTATTTTTTTGTTCATCGAGTTATAGTTAGAAAATAAAGTCCAATCATAATTAAACAAAAAGCAAGAACACTCACAGTCTATCGTCTTTCGTCGGACATTCCCGACACAAAAACCCGACAATGATATTAAACTTTATGACGTTTCACAATAAATATTTACAGTAATGGACAATAAAAGATGATTTGGTGATTTTAAATTTTAGCCCTTGGTTGAGAAGTCACGGAAGAAAACTGGTTTGGAATGACCTCAGAATTAAGGGCCGTACACACGCAGGGTTTTTTATTCTTTCCACCAGACACTTTTGCTAAGCTCCTCCTACTTTTTCCACGAGATTTTTGAATTATACAAAACTATATAATCATTATTTATTTTAGTTGGTATCCATGATACCTGCAGGTATCACGCCTTTAAAAATCTTGCGTGTGTACGGTTCTTTACCTATACGGTGAATCTGAGGTCAAATTACGAAGACTTGAAGGTCAAATTAGGAAGATTTGAAGGTCAAATATTACCGCATATCACGGTTGCCTTTTTCATTTGCTGTATATTTTATAGTTAAGGTAATTGTTTACCAGCAATGGGTAGACATAAACCTTGAAATACATGCTGAAACACCAGCTTGTTGAGCAGTAATTTTGATTACTTGAAGCGATATTTGTGTTGCATCTTGAACCATTACGTAGGTAATTCTAAGAGAATTGTGTGCATTAGCAGAGAGTTTACCCACATGTGCATAGGACAAACAACTCTCACTCTGTGAATCGAATAACAAGAACATTAAACAAAAGCAAAAGGATACATTGCTATAAAAATTATCATTTTATGTGCATATAAGTCATGTAGGCTGAATGCAACTTATAGTGGGGCCATAGAAGATTGAGAGGGAGTTATGGTGGGGCCATACAAGATTGAGAGGGAGTTATGGTGGGGCCATAGAAGATTGAGAGAGAGGTATGGTGAGGCCATAGAATATTAAGAGAGAGGTATGGTATGGTATCTTCTAATGCCCCACCATTTCTTTCCTGCCATTTGACATCCTTTTTCTCTTTTAGCTTCTCATTCTTGTGCCTGGGGATATTTATCAGACAGGATATTGCCATCAACCTACAGGTTTGATGTTATTGAATGCAGGGGAAGAGGAGGAGAGGTATACAAATAATATTCCACTAGGGATGAACTCTTACGGTGAAGAACATTCATACTATATCTATTTACAGTCAATACAAATAATATTCCACTAGGGATGAACTCTTACGGTGAAGAACATTCATACAATATCTATTTACAGTCAATACAAATGATATTCCACTAGGGATGAACTCTTACTGTAAAGAACATTCATACAATATCTATTTACAGTCAATACAAATAATATTCCACTAGGGATGAACTCTTACGGTGAAGAACATTCATACAATATATATTTACAGTCAATACAAATAATATTCCACTAGAGATGAACTCTTACGGTGAAGAACATTCATACAATATCTATTTACAGTCAATACAAATAATATTCTACTAGGGATGAACTCTTACGGTGAAGAACATTCATACAATATCTATTTACAGTCAATACAAATAATATTCCACTAGGGATGAACTCTTACGGTGAAGAACATTCATACAATATCTATTTACAGTCAGTACAAATAATATTCCACTAGGGATGAACTCTTACGGTGAAGAACATTCACACAATATCTATTTACACTCAATACAAATAATATTCCACTAGGGATGAACTCTTACGGTGAAGAACATTCATACAATATCTATTATAGAAATGTGTAAATTAATGTTTATAAATGGTGACGATTTCGTCTCCCTAGTCAGTTTAGGTTTATTAAATTAGCTTCAACTCTCACTTTGTTTTGTGATTTATTTAGTTGTTTATATTGAATGTTTTCCCTTAAAGGTAGTAATATTAGTTAAGCAATAATGTCTCAACTAACTTTATTATGGTTTGGTAACTTGTTAGTCTGTCTATAGGGTTAGTTCAGAGTAATCGAATAAATCCACATTATCGATCATAGGCTATACTATAAATAAGAGCCGCGTCCGTCTGTCTGTCCGTGTGTCACACTTTTTATTAAGATATACATATTAAAAGGAAAAACAAATCATTTGTGGCAGTATCATGACTACGGACTACAATAATATTGACACTAATTATTTAAAAAACAAATTTATATTTGACCTTTTCTGATATTTTGTTTTTGTTTAATCAGAATATGTGTACCATAATACGTAGTTGCATTCTAATACAATTTAGATTCAATAACAGTTACTGTACTAGTGATATAAATAACTAGGTACTGTACTAGTAAATTATTTTAAGAGAAAAAACTAACTTTACTTTAAACTGCATGTATCTTTGATACCAATATTGAAAAGATAGGAGAAAATGTTCTAAAAACGATATAAAAACAACATTTTAAATAATAATAAAATAGTTTACTTTCTAGTTAAAAATAACGGGTTTTAAATAGTATTAATATTGGTGTAATTAACACGTTAAAAATGTACTTTCCCATTCAAATTAAAAAAGAATTATAAGATTATTTGAATATTTTCCCGTGCATATCATTGTTATATATTTTATATTGATTATCTATCCTAATAATAGCCGTAGTGTGTTTGTTTATTTGGTGTCCGCTTTTACACTACGGGTATTAAACATGAAGAATGTAACTATGATACGCACGGGAATATATTGACTTGATATTTAAATTCCCCTGTTTTAATTTAATTTTAAATGTATTTTATCTTTAAAATAAATTAGACTATGCAGAAAATTTGATATTAATTGAATTCATTAAAAGTAACCTAACAACGGGGAATAAATTGGTATTGGTGATGACCCGCTATTTTTACGGGAAAGTACACTAGTTAACACAATAATATACAGTTATATTTATTTAATAATGAAGAATTATTTTACTTTTTCCTCAATTTATTTGAGCAGTCTTTATTTTTAATACAGCTTGCAATAAACAATATTTACATCAAATAAATAAATAAACGCACGACAGATATCATTAGAATAGATATCAAACAGTCAATATGTAAGTTATTTAAATTATTAGGCAAAATTTCAATAATTAATCTGATATTTCACACGTCTATATAAATAATAATCAATTAATATATATTGGATATAAATTCTATTTCTTTTAGTACATCACCACAATTCCACGTGACATAATAAATATTTCAAAGAAATAAGTGAGTATTATTAACAGTACACTTCAATTACGATATAATATCAAAAAGACACTTATTAAAAAGCTATGATTCAAATGAAACATATTCAGTCACTATGAGAACTTCATATTTTTCCCAATGTGTCTATTCTCCATCATTCAATATATATTTCCCCATCACTGTATCTCTTTCCCCCATCACTACATTTCCTTCCCCATCACTGTATTTTTTTCCCCCATCTTCCCCATCACTATATTTTCTTCCCCATCTTCCCCATGACTGTAATTTTATTCCCCATCTTCCCCATCACTGTATTTCTTTTCCCCATCACTACATTTCCTTCCCCATCACTGTATCTCTTTCCCCCATCACTACATTTCCTTCCCCATCACTGTATTTTTTTCCCCCATCTTCCCCATCACTATATTTTCTTCCCCATCTTCCCCATGACTGCTCACTCCTCACCGAGTAGTTCTCAACTGGCAGGTCATACCCCGTGTCTGTCTGTGGGTATGTAAGACTGTTGGTGAATATATCTTAGGTTGTTTGCTGGAATTCCTCAGCTTTATCCTCTGTATGTGAGTAGGTATGTGATGTCTAGGTATGGACCGAACAGGGTTTCCCAACCTTGGGTACATTTGCCTGTCTCAGGGGTACATTTGCCTATCTCAGGGGTACATTTGCCTATCTCAGGGGTACATTTGCCTATCTCAGGGGTACATTTGCCTGTCTCAGGGGTACATTTGCCTGTCTCAGGGGTACATTTGCCTGTCTCAGGGGTACATTTGCCTGTCTCAGGGGTACATTTGCCTGTCTCAGGGGTACATTTGCCTGTCTCAGGGCTACATTTGCCAGTCTCAGGGGTACATTTGCCTGTCTCAGGGGTACATTTGCCTGTCTCAGGGCTACATTTGCCTGTCTCAGGGGTACATTTGCCTGTCTCAGGGGTACATTTGCCTGTCTCAGGGCTACATTTGCCTGTCTCAGGGGTACATTTGCCTGTCTCAGGGGTACATTTGCCTGTCTCAGGGCTACATTTGCCTGTCTCAGGGATACATTTGCCTGTCTCAGGGGTACATTTGCCTGTCTCAGGGGTACATTTGCCTGTCTCAGGGGTACATTTGCCTGTCTCAGGGGTACATTTGCCTGTCTCAGGGGTACATTTGCCTGTCTCAGGGGTACATTTGCCTGTCTCAGGGGTACATTTGCCTGTCTCAGGGCTACATTTGCCTGTCTCAGGGGTACATTTGCCTGTTTCAGGGGTACATTTGCCTGTCTCAGGGGTACATTTGCCTATCTCAGGGGTACATTTGCCTATCTCAGGGGTACATTTGCCTATCTCAGGGGTGCATTTGCCTATCTCAGGGGTACATTTGCCTATCTCAGGGGTACATTTGCCTATCTCAGGGGTACATTTGCCTGTCTCAGGGGTACATTTGAGATTTCAGTAGAAGAAAACAAAACTAATTAAGTATAGTATCTAAATTTTCCAAAGCAACATTCATATCAACATGCATTAATTTTATAACATTTGTAACATTAATAAACAAAAGGCATAATTTCTACACTGCTAATCACCTTGGTCTGGTTAGTGGTACAGACATGAATGTATGAGAAGTATATCAATATAAACAAAAAGTATCAATATAAACAAAAAGTATCAATATAAACAAAAAGTATCAATATAAACAAAAAGTATCAATATAAACGAAAAGTATCAATAGAAACGAAAAGTATCAATATAAACAAAAAGTATCAATATAAACGAAAAGTATCAATATAAACGAAAAGTATCAATATAAACAAAAAGTATCAATATAAACAAAAAGTATCAATATAAACGAAAAGTATCAATAGAAACGAAAAGTATCAATATAAACGAAAAGTATCAATATAAACGAAAAGTATCAATATAAACAAAAAGTATCAATAGAAACGAAAAGTATCAATATAAACAAAAAGTATCAATATAAACGAAAAGTATCAATATTATTTACTAAGGAAAGATACAAATTGAATGTACATTTGTTATTATGATTGGCTTATAAATTTTAAATATTTTTAGTGGTACATAGTAAAGCATCAAAAAGGTAAAGTGGTACATAGTAAAGCATCAAAAAGGTAAAGTGGTACATAGTAAAGCATCAAAAAGGTAAAGTGGTACATAGTAAAGCATCAAAAAGGTAAAGTGGTACATAGTAAAGCATCAAAAAGGTAAAGTGGTACATAGTAAAGCATCAAAAGGGTAAAGTGGTACATAGTAAAGCATCAAAAGGGTAAAGTGGTACATAGTAAAGCATCAAAATGGTAAAGTGGTACATAGTAAAGCATCAAAATAGTAAAGTGGTACATAGTAAAGCATCAACAGGTAAAGTGGTACATAGTAAAGCATCAAAAAGGTAAAGTGGTACATAGTAAAGCATCAAAAAGGTAAAGTGGTACATAGTAAAGCATCAAAAAGGTAAAGTGGTACATAGTAAAGCATCAACAGGTAAAGTGGTACATAGCAAAGCATCAAAATGGTAAAGTGGTACATAGTAAAGCATCAAAATGGTAAAGTGGTACATAGTAAAGCATCAACAGGTAAAGTGGTACATAGTAAAGCATCAAAATAGTAAAGTGGTACATAGTAAAGCATCAAAATGGTAAAGTGGTACATAGTAAAGCATCAAAATGGTAAAGTGGTACATAGCAAAGCATCAACAGGTAAAGTGGTACATAGCAAAGCATCAAAATGGTAAAGTGGTACATAGTAAAGCATCAAAAAGGTAAAGTGGTACATAGCAAAGCATCAAAATGGTAAAGTGGTACATAGCAAAGCATCAAAATGGTAAAGTGGTACTTAGCAAAGCATCAAAATGGTAAAGTGGTACTTAGTAAAGCATTAAAAAGGTAAAGTGGTACATAGTAAAGCATCAAAAAGGTAAAGTGGTACATAGTAAATCATCAAAATGGTAAAGTGGTACATAGCAAAGCATCAAAAAGGTAAAGTGGTACATAGCAAAGCATCAAAAAGGTAAAGTGGTACATAGTAAAGCATCAAAAAGGTAAAGTGGTACATAGCAAAGCATCAAAATGGTAAAGTGGTACATAGCAAAGCATCAAAAAGGTAAAGTGGTACGTAGTAAAGCATCAAAATGGTAAAGTGGTACATAGTAAGAGAAAGGTTGGGAAACCCTAGTCACTCACTGTAATGGAAAGTATAGGACAGGGTAAGTTCCGCTATTCCGACCGTTAAGCAATTTCGTACATTATAGTTACTTATAATATAAATATACTGACAGTTTGGTAGAACGTGTCACAGTGGGTGTTTACTTTAATTTTTATAACAGATATTCATCTGAAAATTTGGGATTCTTTTTTTTATTCAGTTGTTAATAGTATATCATACAGAAGGTGTGTTGTGACTGACATTATTAATATCTTCAACGATTCTTTCACCTGCATGAATAAATTTGTTTCAGTAAAAAACATGTATTTCTATCAATCCTTTATTAGTAATGCCATATACATGTTAATATTTAATATATACAGTTTGATATATGGATTAACCAAATTGATACGGGATTAGTGGAATACAAATTTATATAGTAATAGTAATGTCAAATTCATATAAGAAATGTGTTTTTTATGCATAAAATGTAATGATGAGAACTACAAAGTCCCACATAAAATGAATGGAAGGCGGTAGCAACGCTAGTATAGACTGCAAATTTGCCTTCCATTCATTTAACAGAGTTTATTGAAGATGCGTAAACGGGGCAGTGAAAACGCGGCGGTGAAACTGCTAGTATCGTATGGGCCTAGCTTCAACCAATCGGACATTTAGAAATTTCTGATTGTGTCATCTGACCCACTTTCCCTGTACGGTAATCAAAAATGGGTGTCCCTTTACATCAGCAAACTCTCCTACATTAAAATATAATATCATTATACCTCAGTGCTTAAAAAGTCCATCTAACTGGAAGTGATTAGTATGCTAATTAAAGGTGACATCAATATAATTAGGTAGAACGTGCTAAAGATTTGACACATTGAAATTGAATGAGGTTCATATGATAGAAAATACTCAGTCGAGAAATTGCAATCGTTATAATCGGTTTCGGTGATCATAATCGATGATAAAGAGATCATCTATCTACAACGATAAATTATTAGACGATATATAGTCTATCGTGTTTCTTCGGACAATCAGAACAAAAATCCTGAAGATAATCTCTTTATTATGATATTTTACGATAAAATACCATCAAAATTTACCGTAATGGACAATAACAGACAATGTGCCGACTGTAAATTTACCGACATGGTCAATAATCACGCGTGTGTACCATAATGTGTTTCACATGAAATATACAATATATATTTACTCTTCATTATACTATGAATTAATTTAACGCAATAAATGATAATAATGATTTATAATGAATTGAGTAAGCGAAATATAAATAATGTCATTTTGATGGCATGAGTAATATAACTATGAGTAATATAACTATGAGTAATATAACTATGAGAGATATAACTATGAGTAATATAACTATGAGTAATATAACTATGAGTGATATAACTATGAGTGATATAACTATGAGTGATATAACTATGAGTGATATAACTATGAGTGATATAACTATGAGTAATATAACTATGAGTGATATAACTATGAGTGATATAACTATGAGTGATATAACTATGAGTGATATAACTATGAGTAATATAACTATGAGTGATATAACTATGAGTGATATAACTATGAGTGATATAACTATGAGTAATATAACTATGAGTAATATAACTATGAGAGATATAACTATGAGTGATATAACTATGAGTAATATAACTATGAGTGATATAACTATGAGTGATATAACTATGAGTGATATAACTATGAGTAATATAACTATGAGTAATATAACTATGAGAGATATAACTATGAGTGATATAACTATGAGTGATATAACTATGAGAGATATAACTATGAGTAATATAACTATGAGTAATATAACTATGAGAGATATAACTATGAGTGATATAACTATGAGTAATATAACTATGAGAGATATAACTATGAGAGATATAACTATGAGTGATATAACTATGAGTAATATAACTATGAGTGATATAACTATGAGAGATATAACTATGAGTGATATAACTATGAGTAATATAACTATGAGAGATATAACTATGAGTGATATAACTATGAGTAATATAACTATGAGAGATATAACTATGAGAGATATAACTATGAGTGATATAACTATGAGTGATATAACTATGAGTGATATAACTATGAGAGATATAACTATGAGTGATATAACTATGAGTAATATAACTATGAGTGATATAACTATGAGTAATATAACTATGAGTAATATAACTATGAGTGATATAACTATGAGAGATATAACTATGAGTAATATAACTATGAGTGATATAACTATGAGTGATATAACTATGAGTGATATAACTATGAGTGATATAACTATGAGTGATATAACTATGAGTGATATAACTATGAGTGATATAACTATGAGTGATATAACTATGAGTGATATAACTATGAGTGATATAACTATGAGTGATATAACTATGAGTGATATAACTATGAGTGATATAACTATGAGTGATATAACTATGAGTGATATAACTATGAGTAAAATAACTATGAGAAATATAACTATGAGTGATATAACTATGAGTAATATAACTATGAGTAATATAACTATGAGTGATATAACTATGAGTAATATAACTATGAGTGATATAACTATGAGTGATATAACTATGAGTGATATAACTATGAGTGATATAACTATGAGTGATATAACTATGAGTGATATAACTATGAGTGATATAACTATGAGTGATATAACTATGAGTGATATAACTATGAGTGATATAACTATGAGTGATATAACTATGAGTGATATAACTATGAGTGATATAATTATGAGTGATATAACTATGAGTGAAATAACTATGAGTAATATAACTATGAGTGAAATAACTATGAGTGATATAACTATGAGTGATATAACTATGAGTGATATAACTATGAGTGATATAACTATGAGTGATATAACTATGAGTGATATAACTATGAGTGATATAACTATGAGTGATATAACTATGAGTGATATAACTATGAGTGATATAACTATGAGTGATATAACTATGAGAAATATAACTATGAGTGATATAACTATGAGTAATATAACTATGAGTAATATAACTATGAGTGATATAACTATGAGTGATATAACTATGAGTAATATAACTATGAGTGATATAACTATGAGTGATATAACTATGAGTGATATAACTATGAGTAATATAACTATGAGTGATATAACTATGAGTGATATAACTATGAGTGATATAACTATGAGTGATATAACTATGAGTAATATAACTATGAGTAATATAACTATGAGTAATATAACTATGAGTATTATAACTATGAGTGATATAACTATGAGTAATATAACTATGAGTAATATAATTATGAGTATTATAACTATGAGTAATATAACTATGAGTAATATAACTATGAGTGATATAATTATGAGAGATATAACTATGAGTAATATAACTATGAGGAATATAATTATGAGTATTATAACTATGAGTAATATAACTATGAGAAATAAAGAATATGAGCATAATAACTAATCGTAATTCGTACGTGTAAAATAATCACTATTTTACCAGTTATTTTAATTGGCATCCACGCTATCTTCAGGTATCATGGATACCAAGAGAGATAACAGCTTTTAATGATTATTATATTATTTTATCTTACATGATCTTAAATTTGTACCAGTTCGTTAACAGATAACTTACTCTGTACCTTCCAAACTACCAAGCACTGCAATATGATATTCATTCCACTGCCTATGACAGTCAATACGCAACATCAGAGTTGTTATTCTTTAGTCCAAAAGCTCCTACTCGTTCTGCGGCTCCAAACATTTAACATTTGCTATCAAATATCATATGAAAGTCTTTGCGTGAGATAATTCTCTAACCTTTTAACTTTTAGATCTGTTATCTAAAAAAGAAATTTGATAAACCTGAGATATATTGCAGTAAGTTACGAATTATCGGTCGGATTCACATCTTCGGTCATAGAAAACGATATAATGATTGTTAGTTAAATTTGATTTTAATTGGTATCCATGATACTTGCACTTATTATTTGATTTTTATTTTAAATGGTATCCGTGTAGGAATCGTAGATACATAAAAAAATAAACAATAATTATTATTTCGTTTTTTCTTATATGACCGAAGATGTGAAACCGACCGATAATTCGCATTTCACCCTATATTGTTGTAAAATAATGAATAGTTGAATTTGCAACGGAATTTTTACTTAATTTTGGTCATTGCATAAATGATTATGATGATTTATTCATGAAGTATTTAATGCCAACTACTAGTATACACCTACGCATTTCTAAAACTTCTGTTATTTCAATTAATTAGTATTATCTGTTTGATTGAAAGATATTTTTAATTGAGTGCTAATTATATACTGCAATTCATTTGCATAAATTATTCAAATTACGTTACTATGTTTCATATTTTCCATTTTAACAAATAACTGAAAATTCGATAGTCTCTCCCTCGAAAATTTATTTACGTTTTCTAAGAGAATTTTCTTTGCATGAAAGACTTAACTATTTTGTAACTGTATAAAATCTGAGACTGTATTATTATTGATTTAACATAATTTCTATGCAAATAATTAAATTGGAAAACTGTGTTCATTTTTTTAAAATATAAATCATAATAATTCTTCTATCTCGTCGATATGGAAAATATTTTAATGCTAAATTAGGTTTATTTGCATAAATATTTAGCAAATGGATAACAATATATAAATTATGTAAAGCCTATTATGTAAATAAATTGAATAGAAATTCAACCTTATGGAAAATAAAATAGAAAATGACTTCAGTTTAATAAAAAGCTATATTTCTGTACTACTGAATACATTATTAAAAGAATTTTAATTCTTGAATTCAATAGGAATTGCAACTCTTTAATATTGCACAGAAAATTAATTTCAATACAAAGTTTTCGTTCAATGAACGTTGTTTTGTTTCATTTATTTGTAAACACAAGAATAATTATTTCATTCTTTAGTCGACTTCTAAAATTCATAACCGTTTCATTTTGAGGAACAAAGTATTTAATTTTTCGATATTTGTGAGGAGGGGATCATTATACGTAATATGGAATTTAATGCAATATATTTTATTATATTTAAAACAGAAATAAATGAAAGGAATGGTGTTTGATTGGAACATTCACTTTCATATTTTTGAGAGCTATAAAAATAAGAAGGTATAGAAGTCTAAATTTTGCCGTAAAAAACTACCTGGCACTGAAATAAAAATATTTTAATTCTCTAACAAAAGCTACCCAATTCTCTAACAAAAGCTACCCAATTCTCTAACAAAAGCTACCAAATTCTCTAACAAAAGCTACCCAATTCTCTAACAAAAGCTACCAAATTCTCTAACAAAAGCTACCAAATTCTCTAACAAAAGCTACCCAATTCTCTAACAAAAGCTACCTAATTCTCTAACAAAAGCTACCCAATTCTCTAACAAAAGCTACCCAATTCTCTAACAAAAGCTACCCAATTCTCTAACAAAAGCTACCCAATTCTCTAACAAAAGCTACCCAATTCTCTAACAAATGTCGAATAATTCCATTGCAATAACATCCTATTTT
Source organism: Caprella mutica (assembly GCA_947561585.1). NCBI lineage: Eukaryota > Metazoa > Arthropoda > Malacostraca > Amphipoda > Caprellidae > Caprella > Caprella mutica. Next base: position 143,255 of record CANNZV010000376.1, on the reverse strand, counting down.
TCATTTAAATTTCAAAGAGAGATAACGGTTACATAAAAGGATATCAAATTTAACCGTGTGTCGTCATCCGGAAAGTTCCGGTGCGGTTATTTCGAACTGCGCAGTTAAATGCGTATCAAGTTGCGTGTTTTTATCCTGATTTGATTCTCCTTTAAAGGATCTGAATTAAATAAAGGGTTTAAATTCTCCAGCCGGAGAAAGTGAAATTCATTCCCCACGTATCACTCAAGCGAATCTTTTTAATTTACTCTGAATTAAACCTTTTCAAAAATGAGACCGTTAAATGTGCTCCAAAGTGAACAGGAAGGTGAAATGATGAAGACTGGCACTGCTTGCAGTTAAATCCTTATTTTGAGTATATTGTTGTTTTATTATTATAATATATAGTTTGCACAGAGAAATAGCAAAGTTTAGTTACATATTCTAATTTATTTGATCATATTTATAACCAGGGATAATGATCTACAATTTTTTTTTTGACTGGGAGTAATATTTATTGTAATTTTCTATTAAAAAAGCTATTAAATATTTGAAGCGATTTATTAGCATTCCAAAAATTTGATGTTATGATTGAATGTCCACAGAAAAAAATTTAACGGATGATATAAGTAACGGTAAAAACGCCTAACGGACAAAACGCCTAACGGACAAAATATTCGAATATCTATAGAGTATGGAAATAGAATAATGAAATAAAGGAATGTTGAAAATGAAATAAAAGAATATGCTCCATATTTAAATAAAAAGGCCGAATAGAGAGGGATTTATAAAGAAGAATGATAAAATTTAAAATAAATGTTGTAGAGATATCTGTGATGAAATGATTATTGGTAAATAAAGAACAGTATATGTATATTATAATGTTATAACCCTTCTCGTAAAATTCTCATTGGACAATAATTCATTTAATTTAATTTATATAAAACTGAGTAAATAAGATATACTTATATAGGATACTATATTTTTTCTCCAACGAAACTCCATAACCATGTGTAGTTAATTTTAGAAAATAACTTATAAAATATTGAAATTTCAGTTACTAGGAACGCCATTTATTGAATGAAAGAATCCTTACTAGCTTTAGAATTTTCAAAAACAACTATAATCAGTATACTTAAAATGTCAGAATAGAGGACGATGATTTTTAGCTATCTAATAAACTAATTATAATATAAAAATAAAAAATAACCCAAACACGTTAATGATAAATCACAAAAACATCGAAATATGACAGTGTTTACACTAAGCACGCTGAGTTACATAATGTTCATATTCAAAGTGATAGTCACACTTTTCACTTGATTTCACCAATTAGAAATCTTTGTCCACTATTCCTAAACTGGAAATAGGTTTACAATGCATTTTTAGGCCGTTAGGCATTTCGTCCTATAGGCATTCTGTCAACTCACGCAAAACTTATATTATTATTTTTCTATAAATTGGTTATAGTTTCATCTTACTACCTATGACAGTCCAGAAGATATGAAAACCAACGCTTATGCAAGAAAGTTATGGTGGGCCCTTGTACGATTGAGTAAAATTCTTCCTTATACGGCGGCCCCACCATGAATTTTTCTCTCGATCTATGGTCCCACCATAACTTTCTCCTAATCTTCTATGGCCCACGATACCTCTCTCAATCTTCTATGGCCCACCATACCTCTCTCTCAATCTTCTATGGTTACATCACATCGTAGAGACGTAATCAATCCACAGCGTCGCTAGGACTCAATGAGGCAGATTAGGATGTTATCACCCGTAATTAGGCTGTAGGATATCAGTCGCTGCATCCTTTGCTGGTAATCCTTTGCGGTGTGTTGATACCCAGAGAGAGAAGATATGGTGGGGTATAGGTTGAATTCTGAGTTACCTGACAGTTATTCATATTCCATCATTTGTGAATAAAGTACATATGTCATAATTAAATTTTACCTATCGTTTTGATTTATATCTATGATACCAGCAACATTCATTAAAGAAGGACCTTTGATTATACATAACTTCATGCTTGTGTACAATTACTGTATATCACATCAAAAATCTATATCTTATAGCCTAATACAATTTGAAATCAAAGAGTGCGGCTGGTACCCTCTAACCAGCATATTAACTTCTCCATAATTAGTAATTTCCTTCTCTTCAAGAAATGAAAAGTCATTAGAATCTTTTTAGGAAAGTTTGCTCCCTTCTCCTTCTTGAAAACAATCTCGGTTATTTGGAAACTTGTGAGCAGGCAATGAAAAACCACTTGCTCTACTTGTGAGCAGGCAATGAAAAACCACTTGCACTACTCTTTAGCAGGCAAAGAAAAACCACATGTACTACTTGTCAAAAGTAAATGAAAAGCCACTTTTACTACTTGGCAGAAAGAAATGAAAAGACAATTGCACTACTTGCCAAAAGCAAATGAAAAGCCACTTGTATTACTTGCCAAAAGCAAATGAAAAGCCACTTGGACTACTAGCTTGAAGGAAATAAAAAGTCACTTGCACTACTTGCTAGGAAATGAAAAGCCACTTGCACTAATTCTTATCAGGCGATGGAGTACCGATGCACTACTCATTAGCAGGCTTTGAAAAATAAATCGTTCTACTTATTAGCATGTGATGAAAAGCCACTTGCACTACTTGCCAAAAGGAAATTAAAAGCAACTTATTAATTTTGCTATTACCACTAATTCTGGTAGGTGAGAATAGACAGTACTGGCTTTCAGATTTAAGGGATTATATGTGAATTTATCCCTTCAAAATTATATTGTATATTTCTCTATTTCCATAATATAGTAACTAATTTAATTCATGTCTACAGGTAATTAATGTGGGCAGGTAAATACCCGGTCCTGACTTCATTGGCACCAATTTAAAATACACTGTATAGCAAATGTGGATGAGGAGGAATGATCCTTCAGATAGCGCTAGCTAGCTATTCTGCAGGAAATTAAAGTCTCAAGATAAGAGACAATACAATCTTAGGTCTTTTTCAAAGAAGTACAAACAGCACGTTAGATAGCTAGGATTATATATTGAATAACAAACATATGGAATATAGAAAGAGACATTGTCTTGAGATGGTATGAAACAGAGCTTGGGTTTTTGTTAACAACTGGAAATAACTAAATAACAACATTTGACATCCGTGTTTAACTATTATTTTAGGGGAAATACCTTCTTATATTCGTGTTTGAATAATTAATGTCCATAACAAATTCACTATTTTTATTTGCTAAAGGGCATTAAAAAGTCATTTGATTCTATTGTTAAAAAGTAATGAAAAACCATTTGCTAGACTTGTTAGCGAGAAATGACATTCAAACTTATTGCTCTACTCATTAAAGAGCCACTAAAAATCATTTATTCTATTTGTTAGATGGTGTTGAAAAAACCGCTCGCTATACTTTTATCATGCAAATGATGACAACTTATTCCACTTTTACAAATATTAAAGATAAAACATATGTAAAGCATCGTGCCAATATCTTTGAATTGATACAAACAAAACATTTCCTGATATCTTTCTAAAATTAGAATAAATACTCGAATAGGATATTGCAGTTCAATAAGTTAGAAAGGAAAAAAAATATAAATATCAAAATATGAGAAAAAAAGGAACAATTTCTGAAATATCGTACAGTTACATATTTTCAATCACGTAAGAAAAAAAAACTTCTTGTACAGTTTTTTAATAAATGATTGAAAATATGAAAACGTCCGATAACTTAGATCCGAACCTACTCCCAATTACCTCAAACTTTACTACAGCTCTTAAAAATTATTACAACTTAACCCATGACCTTGATAAATGTAATACATAGGCAGTGACCGTAATTAACTAAATCATTCACTGCTATTATACAGTTAAAATATTCAAGTACTGTTTCTTCTATAAACTCTTATGAATTTTTCGGTGTGGCTTCTAATCTCATTCTTCTTAAATTAATATATATGTATCTTTCATGTCATTCTTTCAATTTACCGGCCTTTCTTTTAACTTTCTTCCCACATAAATATCAAATGTGTTTTTGTATTTAAAAGTTAAAAATACTTACGTATCGACGTAAACCAACGTAAATCACGTAAATTAAGAAATTAATTGTAATGTGGTGACGTATGACAACGTAGAAATACAGTTTGGTTAGCCTCTAAGCACACATCAGTTCACGTTTTCATGGATGACACACATGCGCGCGCAACATGTTATTGGGTCAAACTCCACCCAATCGCAGCTCTGCTCTCTCAATTGCCAATGTCTTATATACCTATGTATTTATCTCTCATTATATTTTCAATATTTTTACTTGAAATTCTGTACAGATTAGTTTATTATATACTAACAACTTGTAAAAAATACAGTACCGTAGGTTTATAAATAAGACATGTGTTTTTAGACACATAGTCAAACCTTCCAGTACATTCTTATAGTCATTAGGGTTAAATGCTTTCATTATAGTAGGACGAGTTAAAACAACCATTAATAGTTGTAAATAAATTTAACATTGAAGAGTTAAAACAACCACTAACAGTTGTAAATAGAGTTAGCATTGAAGAGTTAAAACAACTACCAATAGTTGTAAATAAAGTGCACAGTAAAGAGATAAAACAACCACCAATAGTTGTAAATAAAGTGCACAGTGAACAGTTAAGACAACCACAGATAGTTGTAATTAAAGTGCTCAGTAAAGGGATAAGACAACCACGAACCACGAATAGTGGTAAAAAAAGTGCTCAGTGAGGTAATAAAACAACCGATAATCAAGCAATGAACTAACAATGACTGCGTAAAATTTCCTATATTAATTATCAGGAAAAATATTACAGTAAAAAATATAAACAATGGATAATAATTAGCAGAAATAATTAGTGGTAATAAACATGTTATATCGTAAAGAAAAACGTCAGAAATGATCGACGCACAACAGCAATAGGGTAATGTTTGAATTACCGAACATAACTTATTCATGGAACATTGAGTGTACAAGTTGTTTATATTCTGAAAATATTTGAGATGGGAATTTTCCATGTAGAATTTTTTTGGAGCAATAGAAGATTACGAGAGAAAGGTTTGGTAAAATCTTTTCACAGTTGTGCTTAACTAATGTAAACGTACATACTACAGATGTGTTCTAATATATGAAGGAGTACACAGAGGCTTAACTGGTAGTTTTAGGGAAAATATCGTAAAAAACCTTGTCAAATACATAATTATTCTGATAAGGGATATATGTCGGCTTATGACATAATAGTTCAAATTTCCTTGTTTCATCTATATAATTCCTATATTCATTCTATATCTGTACCTAATATCCGTCATAGTTGATTTGTTACACAATTTTACTGATCTTTCAGCGCTTTAAAGAAACCAAAAATCGGAAATTTTCGAATGATCTTATAATGATTATTATTCAACGTTTATTTTTTTTGGTATCCATGATACCTGCTGCTACCACGAATACCAATTGATATAAAATAATCATTAAATAATAATCATTACATACATTTTTATTATATAATCGGAAATGTGAATGAAACAGTCCGGTAACTCGTTACTCCCCTTTAGGGATTAAATAGACTTATCACATTTAATCACCTCATTGAATTCAAGACAAAAGGTTTAATCGTTTGTTATTATTGTTATAATGATTATTAATCTCTTCTGCGGTAGACAAGTAAATGATACTTGACCAATATTCAATGGAATATTTATATTATTTGAATGATATTATTTAGAACATTTATATTTTATTATTATGAGTGAAGAACCTTGATATAGATCGAACATTATAAAGACAGATGTGAATATCTATACTAATAATTTCCTTAGTGTGTTCATTTATTTATTTATTTGGTGTCCGCTTTAACACTACGGGTATTAAACATGAAGAATGTAACTATGATACGCACGGGAATATATTGACTTGATATTTAAATTCCCCTTTATTTTTATTCAATTTTCAAATGTATTTTATCTATAAAATAAATTAGACTTTGCAGAAAATTTAATTTTAATTGAATTCATTAAAAGTAACCTAATAACGGGTAATAAATTGGTATTGGTGATGCTCATATTTATCAGGCTATATGATATTTTAAAATTAATGTGAAACTGTTTCATCTATTCTAATGTACAGCTTCTTAATCAACAATATTTGTAAATTTGATAGACTTAAATATTGGTAATGAATTGATATGAAGTACTAAAATGTTTCCTAAAAGTGAAAGTGTATTTCTAATCATATTTATGAACTATTAAGTATTGTACTACTAATGTATGTTACCAGTTATAGAACAGTTTTACATTTTCAATCATATAAGAAAGATCGTACAATAACTAGAGTATAAGTTGAATAATAATTAAAATACATATTTTCTTATTTGATCGAAAATGTGGAACCGGTCAATATTTCATAACTTACCCTTACAACATCCCAGAAGATAAGTTATGGTGGGGCCGTAGAAGATTAAGGGAAAGTTTTGGTGGGGTCGTAGAAGATTAAGGGAGAGTTATGGTGGGGCCATAGAAGATTAAGAGAGAGTTATGGTGGGGCCGTAGAAGAATAAGAGAGAATTATGATGGGGCCATAGAAGATTAAGAGAGAATTATGATGGGGCCGTAGAAAATTAGGAGAGAGAGAGTTATGGTGGGGCCGTACAAGATTAAGAGGGTACACTTTCAAATCTTCGATAATTCCACGATCAATAATTTCAGAAAAATAATCAATTAACATTAAATATCTATTATAGATGCAAACTAAGAATTGAGTAGATAAAATCATTTGTAAATCAAATCAAAATAAAATAAAGTAATACAATATATAAAAATTATATTTCTATCTCAATTGGATATTAGAACTGAAAAATGTGGGAGATTTTCTTCGAACCAATTCCAATAAATCGTCAATTTTATCAATTTAGATTTATTGGGAGAGAGAGAGAGAGAGTTATATGGGGCAATAGAAGATTAAGAGAGAGTTATGGTGGGGCAATAGAAGATTAAGAGAGAGTTATGGTGGGGCAATAGAAGATTAAGAGAGAGTTATGGGGGGCAATAGAAGATTAAGAGAGAGTTATGGTGGGGCAATAGAAGATTGATAGAGAGTTATGGTGGGGCAATAGAAGATTAAGAGAGATTTATGGTTGGGCCATAGAATATTAAGAGGGGTCACACTTGATCTCCTATAAACCTACCTTAATTGAATTTTTTTAAATGTGTATCATCAGAGAATTCATAAATATAAAGAAAATCAATGTACACACTAATTGCCACTTCAATTAATTGCTTATAACATGTAAATAATATTATCAGAGTGAAACATGTATTAATAAGAAGGAGGAAGTTAACATTATTGACTAGACTTTATCGGAGGAATAAATTGATGTTCTATGATAAATAACAAACATCTAGCGAACATTTTGTACCTAACATCAATATTTTGATTTTTTTACTAATTTGTTAAACAGATTAGATTTATTTATTTTTATTGTAAGTTTCGAGTTATCAGACAGTTCCACATTGTCGATCATATAAGAAAAAACATAAAATATCATTATTGGCTTAGCTCGCTATTTTAATTGGTATCCATGATACCTGTAGTTATCATGGATACCAATTAAAATAACGAGTTAAACAGTAATTATTATTGTACGTTATTTCTTACATGATGGATAAAGCGGAACCATTCGATGACTAGGAAATTACCCATCTTATTACCATGGAAACATAAATCAGGTAATTATTGTTTCAAATTACGACTTATTGAAGATTATTTCGTGTTGAGAGAAAAATAAACATTTTACATAATAGGTTTACCCAGACGAGAAAAATACGATTGGCCGATCGTCTGTTATAGTCCATTACGAAAAAATAATGATGGTACCCCAAGCAAGACAAGTTAATGGGGCCCATGTGGCACTAGGTGTACAAATCGTATTGGTACTGTGTGGTTTTTTGCAAAATGGGTCAACATGGTGACAGCATGGGCTGTTATGTTGAAACCATCTACTTGGCCCAAGATGTTGCCAATATGTTATTCAAGTTTCAGCCATACAATGTTGATACGGTATACATTAATTAAGTTGGACCAATATTACAATTCAATGAAATGGATCGCCACATTGAACCAAACATCTCCGAAGGTAACATTCCATGAGAATGGAAAACCACGTCAAATCCATGTAATTTCTAGGCTACTTTTCAGTCTGCCATCTCTTGCCCATCTAACCATCTAGTGCCCATTTTGGCAAAATTTGTCATGGTTGCAATTGGGTTTTTTGTCCTAAAATAACAGAATTTCAGATATTATCGTCGGGAAAGTCCGACGAAAGACGATAGACTGAAAGTGTTTATGATAAATTACTATTGTATTTTCTAATCATTTATTGTCGTAGAAAGATGATCTTTTTATCATCAATTATAATCACCGATAGAAAGTCAAAGATCGGTGTCGATAATTTTCCACCTGAGTTGCCTGACTCATTAAGAGTGTCCGAATCCGTACAAAAGAAAAGAGTTATCTGTTTCGAATATTCAGATGATTAAAAACACTGAAAAACATTTCAACTTCATGGCCTATTTTTCGTTTGCTAATTTCCTGGTGTAATCTACACCATAATCTTTGGCCTTGGTAATTATGAAAGAAAAACTAATAATTTGTGGCCATAACGACGGGATACTAATTTTAATAATAAAAATTATACATTGTTTTGGTTTTTGGGGGTGGAAAATATATTTTTTACTGCATAACTTCTCAATAATACATTTATGTGCAGTGAACCATCCTAATTTTTAGAGTTCTGAGGAATGATAAACCCTGTAAAATGAATTTATTTGAAAAAATTTGTAAATATATATGAAAAAAGGCCAGTTTTCATTTCATCTCTCAAATCCTCTATAGTGAAGAAAATTCTATATAGTGAACTAGTTGTAGTTCATAATAGAGGAGTTCTACTGTACTGGTAATTCACATTCGCATGTGAATCCCAAACCCTTTAAATTAATTGTATTGCCAAATGACTAACAACAGGTACTGTACTAGCGTTAACAACAGGTACTGTACTAGCGTTAACAACAGGTACTGTACTAGCTATAATAACAGGTACTGTACTAGCGTTAACAACAGGTACTGTACTAGCGTTAACAACAGGTACTGTACTAGCGTTAACAACAGGTACTGTACTAGCGTTAACAACAGGTACTGTACTAGCGTTAACAACAGGTACTGTACTAGCGTTAACAACAGGTACTGTACTAGCGTTAACAACAGGTACTGTACTAGCGTTAACAACAGGTACTGAACTAGCGTTAACAACATTTTAAGGTACTCACCAAATTAATCCCCAATTTGCTTGTTGATCACTGAGAGGATTTTCACTGTCGGTTCTTCCGCGATGAAATTAATTAGATTGCAACGAGTTAAAGTCTTAATGGGAAATATTGAACAGAGTTATCGAGTCAACACTCAAATCTGAAAAATAACAAATTGAAAATAAACTATATTATGATCCGAATATCCATTATCCAAAATTAACAAAATACAAAATGTTAAAAGGTGTATTATTTATTAAAACAACGAGGAAAAAAACAACCCCACGTCTAATCTCCCTTGATATAGTCGTCGAATAAACTGTAACTGGTTTTGACGTCAAATTAACTGATTCTGGTTTGGACGTCAAATTAACTGATTCTGGTTTGGACGTCAAATTAACTGATTCTGGTGTTTACGTCTAAGTAACTCATTCTGGTTTGGACGTCAAATTAACTGATTCTGGTTTTCTGAGAAATAAATATAATAGCATCATTTACAATTATTACTCTGGCTAGAAGGATTTAGACCTGGAATCTTCTCCTAATATCCCACGAGTAAATCCTTCTTGTCAGGGTAATCAATTTTTCATATTGTTGGGCAGGACTGGCACCATCATCTTTTCAAACACTGAAAAAAATTATTACAAGAGGTAGCATTCCAATTTTCAGTGCATGTTCCTACACATATATGTATATTCCGTTTCCAAGCTATTATTAAGTGTTCCAATCTAGCAGATTGATTGATCGCAACAAAGTTAGTGCCAGCGATCAATCACTGGTGTGACACATCATTGCTAAGGCTTCATGAAACAGCACCAACGATAGCTCATGCAGGACACTATTCAACGTGTTAGAAGGCTTTTGGACAGTACGAAATACTGTTCGAAATACCCAATTTTAAGATGATAGTCAACAAATGAAACAAAAAACAATTTTATTGAAAATTAGGAACATAGTAAATATTAAAAGATTGAAAGGTAGATTCACAGGTTTTTTTATCCAAGCTCTTTTATAAACTCCTCCATGTTGCAGGACAAATGTTTGCTTTCGAATGATTCTTTGGATTTCAATTATTTATAATTGCACTACGAGTGGAAATTCCTTTTTTGGATATGTTCCGTGATTTTTTTTAATCTAAAGTTTCCATGTTCACAGTTCCGTTCCAAATCAATCCCACTCCATTCAACCCCATCGTTCCAATTCCTAGTTCCAAGTCACTCCGTTCCACTCCATTCCTCCCCATCGTTCCAATTCCTAGTTCCAAGTCACTACGTTCCATTCCATTCCTCCCCATCGTTCCAATTCCTAGTTCCAAGTCACTCCGTTCCACTCCATTCCTCCCCATCGCTCCAATTCCCAGTTCCAAGTCACTCCGTTCCACTCCATTCCGCCCCATCGTTCCAATTCCCAATTCCAAGTCACTCCGTTCCACTCCATTCCTCCCCCTCGTTCCAATTCCCAGTTCCAAGTCACTCCGTTCCACTCCATTCCTCCCCATCGTTCCAATTCCCAATTCCAAGTCACTCCGTTCCACTCCATTCCTCCCCCTCGTTCCAATTCCCAGTTCCAAGTCACTCCGTTCCACTCCATTCCTCCCCATCGTTCCAATTCCCAGTTCCAAGTCACTCCGTTCCACTCCATTCCTCCCAATCGTTCCAATTCCCAATTCCAAGTCACTCCCGTTCCACTCAATTCCTCCCCCTCGTTCCAATTCCCAGTTCCAAGTCACTCCGTTCCACTCCATTCCTCCCCATCACTTCCATTCCGTTTCACTTCAGTTGGTAATTGGGCTACCGGAGATCAGAGGTTTGGGACGGACATTTCCGCGTTTGCAAACCCCCAAATGTTACAATTAGCCCCAACATCATTTCTAGCAACTGCCACTGCTGTGTTGACACAACCTTGCTAGTTTGAAGGCTATTTCATCAATATAGTCAAATGGTTTTAGGTTAATTAGATTATATAGTTATTAAAAACATTCTTTGTAGTTTTCATTCCAGGCCCTGGCTGTCATTAGTAATCAATATAACTTTAATTCATAATTACTATTTATTTTAAGAATATTAAGTTAAAATTATCGTTTGGATAATTCGTATCCTATGAGTCGTGAAATATTTTTGAGGGGAAGAGAGAAATAATTTATGATGGGGTCATAAATTCTAGGGCTGGAGTGAACCTTTAAATGACTGCAGTGAGCCTTTAAATGACTGCAGTGAACCTAAAAATGACTGCAGTGAACCTTTAAATGACTGCAGTAAACCTTTAAATGACTGCAGTAAACCTTTAAATGACTGCAGTGAACCTAAAAATGACTGCAGTGAACCTTTAAATGACTGCAGTGAACCTTTAAATGACTGCAGTAAACCTTTAAATGACTGCAGTGAACCTAAAAATGACTGCAGTGACCTAAAAATGACTGCAGTGAACCTAAAAATGACTGCAGTGAACCTAAAAATGACTGTAGTGACCTAAAAATGACTGCAGTGAACCTTTAAATGACTGCAGTGAACCTAAAAATGACTGCAGTGAACCTAAAAATGACTGCAGTGAACCTAAAAATGACTGCAGTGAACCTAAAAATGACTGCAGTGAACCTAAAAATGACTGTAGTGACCTAAAAATGACTGCAGTGAACCTTTAAATGACTGCAGTGAACCTAAAAATGACTGCAGTGAACCTTTAAATGACTGCAGTGAACCTGAAAATGACTGCAGTGAACATTTAAATGACTGCAGTGAACCTAAAAATGACTGCAGTGAACCTTTAAATGACTGCAGTGAACCTAAAAATGACTGCAGTGAACCTAAAAATGACTGCAGTGAACATTTAAATGACTGCAGTGAACCTAAAAATGACTGTAGTGACCTAAAAATGACTGCAGTGAACCTTTAAATGACTGCAGTGAACTTAAAAATGACTGCAGTGAACCTTTAAATGACTGCAGTGAACCTAAAAATGACTGCAGTGAACATTTAAATGACTGCAGTGAACCTAAAAATGACTGCAGTGAACCTTTAAATGACTGCAGTGAACCTAAAAATAACTGCAGTGAACCTTTAAATGACTGCAGTAAACCTTTAAATGACTGCAGTGAACCTTTAAATGACTGCAGTGAACATTTAAATGACTGCAGTGAACCTAAAAATGACTGCAGTGAACCTAAAAATGACTGCAGTGAACCTTTAAATGACTGCAGTAAACCTTTAAATGACTGCAGTGAACCTTTAAATGACTGCAGTGAACCTAAAAATGACTGCAGTGAACCTTTAAATGACTGCAGTAAACCTTTAAATGACTGCAGTAAACCTTTAAATGACTGCAGTGAACCTAAAAATGACTGCAGTGAACCTTTAAATGACCGAAGTGAATCTTCAAAATGTAAATGACTACAGTATTAATACCACCAATTTTTCTGTAGTTTTACGTAACCAAAATCGTTACGTAACACTTCACAAACACCCAGCAGAAATTCTTCATATTTTCGGGTATTTCATTTCCCATTTTGGGAGAGTTCTGCTCCCTTCAACTTACGTAACCAATTTCACAAATAGAACCAACTTATCCACTTGAATCTGTGAATGAAGTACGACAACTCTATCTATAACATCCGTAGGGAGTTTATCGATGTTTGGATTCTTTGAATGGTTGTGCGTGTTCTGAACCAAATTCTGCAGTAGAGGTGGAAGTCAGTAAGAACTTTGTTAGATTTTATTGGTGTTGTGGGTGGTAAGTCATTTAAAGAAAAGTCTTACGCAAATCATCGAACACGTGAATCGCCTCAAGATTTCTGAATCGGTCTTTGAACTTTCAAAGCAGGATATTTTTTCCGTAAAAAAGTTACGTCACGGTCTAAGTTACGACGTATATATAATCTTCGGAGCGTAACTTTTTTAAGGAAATAATTTAAAGTTCATGTATCGGCAAAATAGTAAATGGAACCTAGCTAGCTCCCACGCATTTTGAAATACAATAATTTAAATTAACAGTCAGCGCTCTTCAGAAATGTTCCAATGATTAATGAATTTAATGAAGTGAACAAACTACAGCAAATACACCAAGAATTATCTCGTATTCACCGGGAATGTTCGCTAAGCCATAAATCTTGTCCGTTCGGTTCGGTTGTTCTGTTAATTGGTTAATTAATGGAAGTTGACATTCCTTGTAATGAAACATACAGAAAGAGACCAGAGCAACTGATTTATGCATCCATTAATTGTTCAATGTTTACTTATCTCCATGAAAAGTTAATGATAAGTTTACATATAGTTAAGAAATAGCTCTTCAATTGGGTAATATGTTATGTAACTTTTAAGAGATAAAATAGAAAATAGAAAAATATTGTTGTTTAAATTAGACATCGATAGTTTTTGATGATTATTTCCGAAGAAGACGTTCCATAATAAATTGACATTAATGGTCTTTCTTTGCTAAAGACATTGAACCAATTAAAAAGCGATATGATCTTTGGCTCCAAAACTGACAGTCAGAATATATATCCTATATACCTACATTTGTGAAGATTCTTTCAATCTTCACAATACCTACTTCACGGAGACGAGTTGGATTAGTGTTCAAAATATTCCGTAATTTAATTCAATCGGAAGCTCTTGAGTTCTTTTCGATTTCAATTCAGAATGGTCTTCGTCCTCGGAATATTCGAATTATTTTATCTTTAAATGAGGTCCTTGCTTGTAGAAAAGTACAAACTCTCCAGATTTGAATACAAGAGCATTTGACTTTTGCATGGAAAATTGTCTGAATGTGTTTGGTATTGTAAATTGAAATATGCGACATGACTTATTAATTCATTCAAGAAGTGAGTTTTATTATTAAATTGATATTGAAAAGAACAATTTCTGAGGAAACTCTTCTGATGATATTCAACTTATTAAATACATTCAAGAATATTAGATTCGAAGTAAATGTTAATGGGCAAGGAGAGAATATTAATATTTGTATTATAAAATTATAAGAAATTTAATAAGGAGATTAACGTTGGTTTCAGAACCAAAAAACAATTCTCTGATTTCAAACAGAAATTAATTACAAGGGACTGGAAAAGAAAGTAAAAAGAAAAGTGGCTCCATTAACAAAGTCTCCAGCCACCAATCTGTGGAAATGTTCACAGATGCAGAAAAGCTACTCCGTGAATGCAGTCATTTACCAAGGAATGTGACGAAAAGGGACACAAGCTCCGGTGACTGCACTCATGGATTGGAGAGGAAAATGAAGAGGTGATATTATTAAGAGTTTTCTACGAGTCTACCTAACATAAATCTATGAGAAAAATGAAGAGGTGATAGTAAATGAAGCCTATGATTCTACCTAATACGAAAATCTAAAGGGAAAATGAAGAGGTGATAGTAAATGAAGCCTATGATTCTACCTAATACGAAAATCTAAAGGGAAAATGAAGAGGTGATGGTAAATGAAGCCTATACGAGTCTACCTAATACGAAAATCTAAGAGGAAAATGAAGAGGTGATAGTAAATGAAGCCTATACGAGTCTACCTAACACAAAATCTAAGAGGAAAATGAAGAGGTGATAGTAAATGAAGCCTACGAGCCTACCTAATACGAAAATCTAAAAGGAAAATAAAGAAGTCATAGTAAATAAAGCATATACAAAAATCTAAGAATGCAATCAATTCTTTATCTTTTGTAATATACTATTTCCAATTTTCTTCATTCCTCAGAGGTGTTCATAAAACCTTTATTTGAATACACACTGCAATGAACTTTTGTCACTCTTAATTCAATTCCAGTTACAGGAGAATAAAAAAGAAGTATTTTGTGGGTGTTACCCTCGTCTTCTTCAATCATCCCACCGAGAAAGACTTTGTTCTTTCTTTCAAGCACTTCTCGCTTTCTCGCACTTGTCTCCGCAAGCGACAAAGATGTGGCACAAAAGAGAATATATTCTGAATTTACTCACAAGTCTTTTTCACTGTTCAGTCTTTTTTACTGATTGAGTGCAATGGAGTTACAAGGGTTTAGAGTTATATTATTTATAATCGGTAGATTGTCAGTTGATGCTAGAATTCTATTGTAAAATTTCGTAATTTCAAACATTAATGCAAGTATTTTTAATTTCGGATTAATCACGATTAGATAATCCGATTTCATATAGTCTTGGAGAATTTTTTTTGATTATTGATTGAAATCGCTAATCAAAAACCGAAGATTGATGATTATTTTTTTTTTTGATTTTCCGTCTAGTTTTTTGCTTGACCGAGTAAGAGTGTCTTATGAACTTTTGAATAAAATAATAATTAAATAATTATCCTCCTAGTGCCTAAAAGTTAATTATTCAAAACATTCTTCCGAAACTTCCTATCTGCCTTAAAAATATTCATGGTTGGCTGTGTGGACAAGGGAATCACTCCTGTGAAACTGTTTAAAGTTGCTGTGAATATATAAAGAAACTTAACTCCTAAAGGCCTGATGTGTCATACAACTGAAATAATTCTGAATTTTTTCCTAGAAAATTAACGAACATGTTTTATGATCGAAAGGAAATAACCTGCAACTTATTTGATATGTTATTTTGATGTCAAATCAATATCGGAATTGATAATTTTTTTTTTCAAAATTTTAATTTTATGCTAATTTTTTCCTGATGTGCTAGAAATATCTAATTATTGTTGAACTACAAATCGAATCGTAAATTTGCATTTTACACAAGTTAAACATTTTAATAATAATAACTTATTCTAGCTATATGTTTTTTGCGTAAATGAAAAAGTATTATAAAATACAGGTCATTATATAGCTCTATTATCAAATTGTTTATTCACTGAAATCTTTCTATATATTCCCTTTACTAAACATTATTTTCCTTTAACATTTCTAATCACTACGTTTTTGCACCATCAATTCTATTTATTTCAATTTTTCATTCACAGTTTTCAAAAAGTTTAATAAATATTTTCATTATTATTTTCAATAGCAATCCAGGTTTCTTTTCATTACGATTAGCTGGGCAATTAGCTTAAAGGTTCTAACTGACACTTGTGAATAAAGGTTCCAAGTCTTAGATAGAACCTTTAGAATTAGATCTTGAGCGAGTGAGATTATTTAGTAAAGGGTCTAAGTTAAAAATAGATCCTTTGATTTTACCGAAACTTCCCAAAAGTGCTAGATAGTGTCTTTAATCCTATTTTCAGTTCACCACAGCACTCATATAAGTTCACTGCAGTTGCCTATGCACTTCTGAATGCAAGGCTCCTTTAACAGCTAAAGAGTAAGGTAACCGCACATGCTGTAGCCTGAGGGCTGACACCGTATTGACCAAATGAGTTATTGGTCAATTTCCTGCTTTCACAGTGACCTTATGACGCGTGCTACATTCTTAAAAAAGGTAGTCATTATCTAGTCCTTGATGAGTATGTGCATATTGAACAGCTATTATAAATAGCAACAACTATTGTGAATAGTAATTACTATTTTAAATAGTAATATAATAGTGTAATCCGCCCGGAAATGTTTGATTGGTAAGACTGTGCTAATTATATAGGTTATAATTAATACTTAATAATACACATACGAAGAATTATTTGGCAATACTTTTTCAATTTTGAAATAGTTTTTATTCAATGATTTAGAAAGAAACAAATCGATATTCTTTAAATCATTAGTAGGACTCAAAAAATATTAATACTAAAGAAGTATTCAATATAACTCTGAATAGCTATTTATGAAAAATAGACAATTTAGTGTACCTGAATGTTCCATATCTACCTATTATGTAAAAGATTGGTATCTTCGAGTTGAAACATCTCTGCTAACATTTCCACATGTTTACCATGTGGTTCGTCCACATTATAACAATGTGGTTAACATGTAGACTATGTGGTGTCATCATGATGTATTGATTTGAGTAACACATGGTATTAATATGAGTGGTATTGATATGAGCAACACATGGTATTAATATGAGTGGTATTGATTTGAGTAACACATGGTATTAATATGAGTGGTATTGATTTGAGTAACACATGGTATTAATATGAGTGGTATTGATTTGAGTAACACATGGTATTAATATGAGTGGTATTGATATGAGTAACACATGGTATTAATATGAGTGGTATTGATTTGAGTAACACATGGAATTAATATGAGTGGTATTGATATGAGTAACACATGGTATTAATATGAGTGGTATTGATATGAGTAACACATGGTATTAATATGAGTGGTATTGATTTGAGTAACACATGGTATTAATATGAGTGGTATTGATTTGAGTAACACATGGTATTAATATGAGTGGTATTGATATGAGTAACACATGGTATTAATATGTATTCGCACATGGTATTAATATGAATGACAATTTAAATTGTTATTTCTTTCAGGTGTTTTTCACATAGATTTCACAATGATATTCACATGGACTCAAATTGCTTGTTGACATGATTAACATGTGTTTTCCATGTGTTATTTATGTAACAAAACCGCATCTATTGCTTATCATACGTCCAAGGCTCCAAAAAGTATACATGGTGATTATTTCTGAATTCAATATGTTACTTGGTTAACATAATAGGAGAAAAAATATTAGTAAACTATTTCTTCCTGATATAATAAATGAAACTAGATTTAAAATTTAAAACATGGCATAGAATCATATTGTATAGATAGATGATATTAAATATTTTAATAATTTAATGGAAGATTAAACCTCTGTTTAATTAAAAAGGACTGAGAGTCCTAAGACCTACGTCAAAAAAGAAATAATTACAAATCACTTCAAAGTAGTAGTCTGACAGGAAATAGTAAATTGTATTCAATCATAGAGCGCGTATTTCTCTTTATTAAAATATTCAATTTCGCAAAAGATGAACTATGATTGAAACAATATAAATTAATACAAGCACATCGACAACACAGGATTTCAATAGTCAGCTGTAGGCAATAATAGCAATGAATGAAACAATGAAACAATGCATTCATGAACATATAAGATATATATAGTTTCTAGAAAATAGTTTAATATTCTCATAGTACTATAACGGCTCTGAGATGTTCATATTGAGGTTTTTAGAGATTCCTATTTATCAAAATAAATCGATTAAATAAATGACAAAGGAAATATAGAAATCAATTAACAATGTTCTTTTAAAGATTTCTGGAACATTTTTTAAAAAGTAGAATTTTTTTTATTGTGCTAAGATAGCGCATTCAAATGTTTAGGACCTACATAAGATATACATATCTGCCTTTTAGTTATATGGTAACAGGAATGATAATACCTTGATATAGCAGGTAACTTTAAAAAATATATTTCTGGAAATATGAAGAAGTTTGCTCATTGAAATTGAAATAATTTGAAGATGTCAAGGCATAATTTTGAGACATAAACATACAGGCAAATAATAGTTCAAATTCATAGAAAACGCCTTAGTTTGATAAATATACCAACCAACTGATAACGATATTTTTTCGCTGTGTAGATTTCAAATTATTATCAAAAATATCGCATAAGAACTTATTGCTACTTAATTGAGGTGGAAAATATATATTATTTGATTAATGTTAAACAGAATATACTTTGTTGTATCTCTATTAATTACTATTTGATTAATGATTACCAATAGCCAATTAAATAGCTGTGACAATATGCTTTGAAAAATCTCAGATCTTAAGAATATCATAGAAGAAATGAAATGGTATCGAATACTATATATCTATGGCTTAGAATCATTTAATAGTGTTTAATTCTCTCCGTCTATAATAGTTTTGGGATCTATAGAATTATTAAAGCATAATGTGAAACATTAATTACGTGACGGAGATTTGGGGTGTATGTTCTAGGAAAATTCCAATGAGAAAAATTCCACTGCGGAAAATTCCAATGTAGAAAGTTCCTATGGAGAGTTCCACTGAGGAAAATTCCACTGGAAAAATTCCACTTGGAAAATTCCACTGGGAAAATTCCAATGAGGAAAACTCCACTACCTACTCAAAATTCAATATTTAAAAATCAACCAGGAATTTTCCCCCAAGGATTTCAAATAAAAAATATGTATATGAAATAAATTGTATTTATTATTTTCAAAAGCAATACTGTTCCGTCCAAATTTGGGTGTCCAAAATATATTTTGATAAAGTATTTTAGCAGGCGATACTGCATGTGTTCCTGAAAGTTGACAGGTAGGAATCCTTCATTCAATTACTTTTTTATCGCTTGTCAATTCATACATTTTGTGTAAATTGATTTATTCTCAGTGCTCATGGTCTTTTCGTTTTAAAAAATCGTCTCATATCAAGCATTTCTTTATTTGCCTTTACTTAAATTATAACGCAACCTTGCATTCAGAAAAAACTATATATCAGATATAAGGAACAAGAGGCTAAATAGAATTTATTTAATATTTTCTTGAAGTTGAATAATGTTAATCTTACTTAGAAGTAGCTTCAAATGCTTTTTCCTTAAGTGTTGCACAAACATTATGTACACTAAAAAAATTGTATAAGAATAGTCGCTTACATTTCTTAAAACCACTTAAAAAGAAACAGTGTAATGATTGAATTCATCAAAAGTAACCTAATAACGGATAATAAATTGGTATTGGTGATGACCAGTTATTTTTAACGGGAAAGTACACAAGTATTACATAGTTATGTTATTGATAATGAATTACCAACACTTTATATATTCAAGATATCAATTTATGAAAAGGAAGAGTGTTACATAACTTCAATAATATATAAATACTTTACTCTACATTGAATACTTAATAACTGCTATTCTAACAATTTAAATTAATTTACTCCTTGTTATTCACTCATATTCGATTTGAATATCACCTATTCATAATGCATATTTATATTTATATCGGTAGTAAGTCTCCAATTGGATTACTTGTATTTTCAATCCTGCAAAATGTGTTTATTTTAGATAAGAAAATGACAACCATCTTTGATATTTTATACTTGTTTCTTTTTTCATACCTCGAAAAGTATTTCAAATTTATAAATAAAATACTGTTATTTATTTTCGTACACTGGGGTAAGTTCTCAATTATCGGTCGTACTACATCTTCGGTCATATAAGAAAACACGATATATAAATTATTATTATTATTACACAGTGCTATCTAACAATAATTTTTTTTATATCGTGTTTTATTATATGACCGAAAATGTATACTACTGACCGATAATTCGTAACTTACCCTAATCTTATTTTACACACATTTTTTAAAATAAATTGATGCGATTTTATATATTTTATATTTTTCTATATGTCACCCTTTAATGTTTTCCTTTAAATAGTCAAAATTCGAGCAATAGAGAAGGCTGTAGGACCATTGGTCGGAAGTTTACGAAAAAATGGATGAAATATCGCTTCAAAGTTTATGTCTACTGTCGTTGTAGTCCGATAAAATATTCGAGATCACGTACACTTAAATTCTACAAGACTGAAAGAAATATAAACTCTACATCTCTCCTTTGAAAATTCTTTGTGTCAAAAGTACGTGACCGAGAAGCTCTACTTTCCTTTAGAGTGAAAAGTCATAGGATGACTTTTCTTTCCTAGCGTATACAAGTATTCTTATGGTAATATCTACAGAAAAAAATACGCTGTCTTATATTTTTTATGAAAAAAAAAAACAATTGAATGGCAAATACAGTAAATAATTCACCCAAATTTTAAACTAAGAGGTCTATTGTCCATTGGATTTTTCACTTGTGAAGAAATAAAGTTTGATTGACTAATTAAATAGATATGAGGGTTAGATAGGTCCTTTCCTTGAGTTTTTTTCAATTTCTCCGATATTTAGAGAGTGCTATTGGTGCATATGTTTCGACCAGTTTATTGATATGTACAATCTCGAGAATGAACTGCCTATATATACTAGTAACAGTTAAAGTTTTCAAATTTTAAATCACTTACATCATCGCCCCAATTATTGTGTACGGGAGCTGTGTTGATTGACCAACATAAATACAATATCAACGTCATGAATTAAATAGTTGTTATATTTCATATTTGTCACATATAGGTGGAAGAATATTGTTTCATGTGGAAGAAAATTGTTTCAGGTGGAAAGAAAATTGTTTCAGGTAGAAGAAGATTGTTTCAGGTAGAAGAAGATTGTTTCAGGTGGAATTAAGAAGATTGTTTCAGGTGGAAGAAGATTGTTTCAGGTAGAAGAAGATTGTTTCAGGTAGAAGAAGATTGTTTCAGGTAGAAGAAGATTGTTTCAGGTAGAAGAAGATTGTTTCAGGTGGAAGAAGATTGTTTCAGGTGGAAGAAGATTGTTTCAGGTAGAAGAAGATTGTTTCAGGTGGAAGAAGATTGTTTCAGGTAGAAGAAGATTGTTTCAGGTAGAAGAAGATTGTTTCAGGTGGAAGAAGATTGTTTCAGGTAGAAGAAGATTGTTTCAGGTAGAAGAAGATTGTTTCAGGTGGAAGAAGATTGTTTCAGGTGGAAGAAGATTGTTTCAGGTAGAAGAAGATTGTTTCAGGTAGAAGAAGATTGTTTCAGGTGGAAGAAGATTGTTTCAGGTAGAAGAAGATTGTTTCAGGTGGAAGAAGATTGTTTCAGGTAGAAGAAGATTGTTTCAGGTAGAAGAAGATTGTTTCAGGTGGAAGAAGATTGTTTCAGGTAGAAGAAGATTGTTTCAGGTAGAAGAAGATTGTTTCAGGTGGAAGAAGATTGTTTCAGGTAGAAGAAGATTGTTTCAGGTAGAAGAAGATTGTTTCAGGTAGAAGAAGATTGTTTCAGGTAGAATAAGATTGTTTCAGGTAGAAGAAGATTGTTTCAGGTAGAAGAAGATTGTTTCAGGTGGAAGAAAATTGTTTCATGTGGAAGAAAATTGTTTCAGGTAGAAGAAAATTGTTTCATGTGGAAGAAAATTGTTTCAGGTAGAAGAAAATTGTTTCATGTGGAAGAATATTGTTTCAGGTGGAAGAAAATTGTTTATGAAGTTGATCTTAACCTTACTATGGCTTCGGTACGTAAGATATATGAATTATATCTATCTAACTGTGTGACGAACTCAATACACACTTGTCACCGAAGATGTACGAAGACATGCACGAGTTTTACGTATAGAATTAGTGTCAAAACTTGTATAGCTTCCTTGATTAATTTCTTCAGAAAAAATATAATACAAATTTATATCATAATTATAACATGGCAGAAGAAAATTAAAGTAAGAAAGAAATTCTACTTATATTTTGTTAGTTGATCATAAATTTCTTTGGAGTATATCATTTTATAGAGAACTGAGTAGCACGCAATTTCTTTGAAATGGCTACCAAGATGATTCCAGCTGAAAGACTAATACAGTGAAATTTCTGAATTAAGAAGTATTAGTTTCTTCATTACTCAGTGCCACTGATAGTTTTCTATGATTAAAATTTGGGACAAAATTATAGTTTTTGAGTGATAACTTTGTTACTGTGTATCGCTTGCATTTCATCTGAACTATCTTTGTCTGTAATTATTAAAACATTCTATGCTTTAAATAACATGTATCATCATCAATTAGAAGATTAAGATATTTTCCTCTTAATCTTCTACTTCCTCTTCATAATATTCAATATTCTACCTATACTGTGATATTTTTCTTCAATAAATCTTCCAGTAATATCCACATCCATTTAGTCAACATTATACACACGGATATCAAGTTTCAGTAGCACCATCTAGAAGATGACACCTCACTATCTTTCCTTATCTGCCGAGATGGTGATACTCTGTCAATAGTTGGTGTTGCATTTGGTATATTTACCTTCGCAGTTTGCGGAAGGTTATATCTTAGGCGGCATTTATGTATTTATAATCTTGTCATTCGCATAACTCAAAAAGACTTCGAACAAATTGCCTGAAATTTGGTGGGGCGATTGGTCCATATCCAGGAATAAGTTTAGCAGATTTTGAGAGTGATCAGGTCAATGGTCAAGTTCAAGGTCAATCATATCTCGAATAGTATTTGACTAATTTGCCTGGAATTGGGGTGAAATTTTGCTCAGTCAAGTCAAAGGTCAAAGACAAGGTCATTTATAACCCAAAAACTGTTCAACCAAATAATTTACAATTTGTTGGGACAATTTGGTCATTATCCGAGAACCATTTGGTTAGGTTTTGGGATCGAACTGGCATAGTTTCAGGTCAAGATAATTAGTTAATTTATAATTCAAGACAAATTATTGGAAGATACAGGTTATATGCGGTGGTGAAGATAGGTATATGCGCTCTACGAGTACACGTCATATAGGTATTATATAGTATACCAATTGGACAGAGACATAGAACATAGGAATTGAATAATGATAACAAATGAGAACGAAAATTTTATTCAAATCTTCCAATAAAAATCGGACGGAAACTTTCAAATTGAGTTTTACAATTTTTTCTATTAAAAACTTCCATATGAAGATTGTGAGAGAATTTTCAAATTCTAATTTAACAAAAATTTCAGATTTAAATTTTACTAAAATTCTCGTTTATATTATCTAGAACAGCAAATAGAGTAAAAAATCTATTTAACACATATTCTAATTATGTGGTAGATATATCCTTTACCTGATTAGACTAAGAAAAATGTTCACAATGTTAGGTAGATCCATTACCCTCTGTTTCTGCAATCGTACATGTCAAGTTCTTCTGCCTCCAACATTCAACTTTAGGATTGTCTCTATTTTTGTTGTCAGATGAAACAGAGCACTTGAAACTTTGATGAGCAGAGAAGTACTCCTGTTAGGACACAGAAAGATAGGGACACAGTAATACGGGACACAGTAAAATAAGGACACAGTAAGATGGGACACAGTAATATAAGGACACAGTAAGATAGGGACACAGTGTTAGTACATCTATTGGGACACAATACTAGTACATCTATGATTCTATTGGGACACAGTACAAGTATATTTATGATTCTATTGGTACACAGTAAGTATATCTATTGGGACACAGAAAGTACTAAGTACATCTATTGGGACACAGTACAAGTACATCTATGATTCTATTGGGACACAGTAAGTATATCTATTGGGACACAGTAAGTACTAAATAAATCTATTGGGACACAGTATGAGTACATCTATGATTTTATTAGGAAACAGAAAGATATGGAAAACAGTAGGTACATCTACTGGGATATAGAAAGATGGGGACACAGTAAGTACCCCAATGAGGACACTGTTAGCAATATAGGGACACAGTAAGTACCCCAATGAGGACACTGTTAGCAATATAGGGACACAGTAAGTACCCCAATGAAGACACTGTTAGCAATATAGGGACACAGTAAGTACCCCAATGAGGACACTGTTAGCAATATAGGGACACAGTAAGTACCCCAATGAGGACACTGTTAGCAATATAGGGACACAGTAAGTACCCCAATGAGGACACTGTTAGCAATATAGGGACACAGTAGGTACCCCAATGAGGACACTGTTAGCAATATAGGGACACAGTAAGTACCCCAATGAGGACACTGTTAGCAATATAGGGACACAGTAAGTACCCCAATTAGGACACTGTTAGCAATATAGGGACACAGTAAGTAACCCAATGAAGACAATGTTAGCAATATAGGGACACAGTAAGTAACCCAATGAAGACAATGTTAGCAATATAGGGGCACAGTAAGTACCCGAATGAGGACACTGTTAGCAATATAGGGGCACAGTAAGTACCCCAATGAGGACACTGTTAGCAATATAGGGACACAGTAAGTACCCGATTGCGGACACTGTTAGCAATATAGGGACACAGTAAGTACCCCAATGAAGACACTGTTAGCAATATAGGGACACAGTAAGTACCCCAATGAAGACACTGTTAGCAATATAGGGACACAGTAAGTACCCCAATGAGGACACTGTTAGCAATATAGGGACACAGTAAGTACCCCAATGAGGACACTGTTAGCAATATAGGGACACAGTAAGTACCCCAATGAAGACACTGTTAGCAATATAGGGACACAGTAAGTACCCCAATGAGGACACTGTTAGCAATATAGGGACACAGTAAGTACCCCAATGAGGACACTGTTAGCAATATAGGGACACAGTAAGTACCCCAATGAGGACACTGTTAGCAATATAGGGACACAGTAAGTACCCCAATGAGGACACTGTTAGCAATATAGGGACACAGTAAGTACCCCAATGAGGACACTGTTAGCAATATAGGGACACAGTAAGTACCCCGATGAGGACACTGTTAGCAATATAGGGACACAGTAAGTACCCCAATGAGGACTCTGTTAGCAATATAGGGACACAGTAAGTACCCCAATGAGGACACTGTTAGCAATATAGGGACACAGTAAGTACCCCAATGAGGACTCTGTTAGCAATATAGGGACACAGTAAGTACCCCAATGAGGACACTGTTAGCAATATAGGGACACAGTAAGTACCCCAATGAGGACACTGTTAGCAATATAGGGACACAGTAAGTACCCCGATGAGGACACTGTTAGCAATATAGGGACACAGTAAGTACCCCAATGAGGACTCTGTTAGCAATATAGGGACACAGTAAGTACCCCAATGAGGACACTGTTAGCAATATAGGGACACAGTAAGTACCCCGATGAGAACACTGTTAGCAATACAGGGTGACACAAAAAAAAAGGAAACCCATTTTCAAACTAGTTTATTTTACAAACTATTAAACCTCTAAACTTTCTAAAAGCAAAGTTTTATTCATTTACTCTTTCTGCATCTATCTTGATAATCTGTTAAGAGTTACGACATAAATTAAACATCCTGCAGCGAATTTAATAAAAGTAAATAAAAAGGGCTTGCGCGAGGACGAAATATACGGAAAAAGGTCATAAGAGGTATGTATAATTCATTTCATATGCAGGTAAACAAATTAATTCTACTATTTTTTGTAACAAATAAGAGAAAATAAAAAAATGAAATACCATTTGAAAGTTGGTTTTTGAGATAAAATTGTTATCTTTTTAGAATCATTTCGCTGTTAATTTTTATCTCCTATTCGAAACCCTCAAAATGCAGCTTTCAAAAGAATAAAGAGTTTTTGTTGTGACAATTTTTTTAAGCACTGGAAGCTTTACGCAGGTTCAACCTCATTTTGAACAACGCTTTCTGGAAAATTATTCACCAACTATAAGACCATATTGACTAATTTTAATAAGTTCAAAACTGATGAAACCACTTTAAATTTGAACAAAAGTGATCATGTCGCAGGAGAAAAGAATGAACACATGAAAGCATTAATCTTTTTCATGAACAGTTTATTGAGATCCCAAAAATATCAATCAGAAAGTAAGGATTAGATTTCATTTAAGAGACATTTCACCGAATTGTTAAACACGATGTGAAGCATCATCCTTTCAAGAAGCATGTAAGGCTCGAATTCTTAGAACTGATTTACCGCACCGTCTAAATTTTGCAAAATGGTTTCTGCAAAGAAATGCACATTTCATTGAAGATATCGTGATTGGTGATAAAGATGTATTTCCGTTAATGAAAGAGTCAATTACAAAAGCGTCAATTGAATGAAAAATAGTAGGATTTAATTTTTACTACTACCATATGGAAAGAAATTATTCCTATTATGAACTTTTTTGAGTTTTTCGTCCTCGCGCAAGCTCTTTTTATTTACTTTTTTTTTTATTTGCTGCAGGATGTTTAATTTTTGTCGTAACTTTTAACAGTATACCACGATAGATGCAGAAAAAAATGAAACTATTGTTTTAGAAAATTTATAGATTTGATAGTTTGTAAAATATACTAGTTTTAAAATGTTTTTTTTTTTGCGCCACCCTGTATAGGGACACTGTTCTCTTTTAACATTCTAACGATTAGTTAATAATTTAGTTATCTGATAGAATTTCTTAAAATTCAAGTTTCACGATTCATTGTTCAAGTTTTTTAACTTATGTCAAAGAATTATCTTCAAAGTGTACATTCAACTCTTATCTTTAGGCAAATTATGAGGGTAAGAAACATCCTCTCCATATTCCTACGGTGATAACCAAACTTTTCATAGAGAACTAAATGTTCCTTCTTAAACTTACGATGCATGTCCCGTAGTGTTTTTTTAAGAAGATTTAGATACGCAAGAAAGAATCGTAACAGTTGAATCACTTCAGTAATGACGAAACTTACCAGATTTTTGAATCACTGAGACTAGATGTTCCAGAAACAAACTCTAGCTTACATAAAAAGATTCATTTTATGTTAAATTAGTATACTATTATAATTCACAGTGAATTTATATAGAAACAAAAAGTTGTAGCAGCTTTAATTACAACTTCCATTTTGTTTCATAATATGCTAATCAATGTTCATATATTCAAAGTCCATCGATAAGTAGGTATATCCAATTTCCATCTCTACATTTATTTCATGATTGTATCATATTGATAATACACATTTGAAATTATTACCGTGTCGTGACAGTTTCACGCTCTACTAGTTACTTCGCGAGGGGAGAAAGATTGACAAACTCTGATCTTATTAGAGTATTATATTTGATAATATACTCCATGCGTATTTGTATATATCATTATCTTTTTAATGGGTGAACTACATATATGGAAAATCAAACTTAGTATAAATATTATGAAGTAATTCAGTGAAATGTTAGAATAGAAACTTCCTTTTATTGTCTTAGTGATCCATTCTATCTTCAGTTACACTATCTCTCATTCCTCTCTCATTCCATATCATCCTCTCTCTCTCATTCCTCTTTCTCTCTTATTCCTCTTTATCTCTTCTTCCTCTTCCTCTCTTATTCCTCTTTATCATTCCTATCTCTTTCATTCCTCTCCCTCTTCAAATGACCTTGACTTAAGATTATCCAAGTTTGCTGACGACACAAAGATTGGCATCAACACTGCAAGTCCAGGCCATCAAACAACTCTAACGTGATCTTTTAAAGATCGGAAATTGGTCAAAGAAAGTGGCAGATCTTCTTCAATGTGGACAAGTGTAGAGTACTTCGTGCATGTCGTAGGAACGCTGAAGCTGTCTACACGCTACTTGGAGCCCCAATAGGACCCACTGATGTACAGAAGGATCTTGGAGTTATGATCACGATGGATCTCAAGTTTTCTCGACAGTGCCTGGAAGCTGAGAAGAGAGCAAACAAGATCCTAGGGTACATCAAGAGGCAATTCAACCGAAACAGAGAGACAGTCCTCACCCTGCAAAACTCTCTGGTAAGACCTCTTTTGGAGTTTGCGTTCAATTCGGGTCACCGACGTAGCGAGCGGATGTCCAGCGGTTAGAACGGGTGCAAGCGAGGGCGACTAAACTTGTACCTGAAATCCGATTCAAGGCTCTACCTTTACCCGCTAATCTCACACTACTCTCTGTACTACTATTGATTGTTCCCACGACTATTTGCTATAATAGAATAAATAACTTCGATATCGTTTTCTTCAATTGTCCAATCTATTCATGAATAAGAATTTTAGGACTATATAGAACCACTTGCATTTTTCTTTACAATTTTCTTAAATATAATCTTTTAAACGAAGACTTCTAAATTAAAGTTCAAATCAATGAATTTAGATAAGCTATCCTTTATCTCCAGAGTTCAATATTAATTGCAATCTAAAACGTCATTTTATAGCAACATAAAAGGCTTTATCGATATCGGATATAAATTCTATTTCGCAAAATGTTATTTACTGCTAACTAAATAGCTATTAAATAAAGGGAGAATTAATGGATATATTTCACAACAAAATTAGTTGAAATTTACAAGTGTGAAATTAGGATATCAGTTTTAAATTGTTTCATATATAAGAATTAACTATATAATATAATTATATGATCGAAGTCATGGAACTGTACAATAACTCGAGACTTACTGAAAATGAAAAACTATGATGAATTTTTCTTAACAGAAATAAAAAAATTTATTTACTTAATTGTATGTGAATCATTTTATAGAAATACAATTTTGTTTTAATTACTCCTAAGAATAACTTGAAAAGAATTGATTATTGCATTGAAATTATAAATATACAGTCATCTGTCTATTATGGGGGGCCCACCTTAACCAGAAATGTGGCTACTTTCAATCTTCTATTACCCAACCATAACTCTCTCTTGTTCTTCTATGGCCTCACCATAACTCTCTCTTGTTCTTCTATGGCCTCACCATAACTCTCTCTTGTTCTTCTATGGCCCCACCATAACTCTCTCTTGTTCTTCTATGGTCCCACCAAAACTTTCTCTTAATCTTCTATGGCCCCACCATAACTCTCTCTCTCTTGTTCTTCTATGGCCCACCATAACTCTCTCTTGTTCTTATATGGCCCCACCATAACTCTCTCTCTTGTTCTTCTTTGGCCTCACCATAACTCTCTCTTGTTCTTCTATGGTCCCACCATAACTTTCTCTTAATCTTCTATGGCCCCACCATAACTCTCTCTCTCTTGTTCTTCTATGGCCCACCATAACTTTCTCTCAATCTTCTATGGCCCCACCATAACTTTTTCTTAATCTTCTAAAGATCCACCATGACTCTCTCTTGTTCTTCTATGGCCCCACCATAACTTTCTCTTAATCTTCTATGGTCCCATTATAACTCTCTTTTACTCTTCTATGGTTCCACCTTAACTCTCTCTTAATCTTCCATTGCCCCACCATAACCCTCCCTTAATCTTCTAAAGCCCCATCATAACTCTCCTTTAATCTTTTAAAGCCCCATCATAACTCTCCCTTAATCTTCTAAAGTCCCATCATAACTCTCCCTTAATCTTTTAAAGCCTCACTATAACTCTCTCTCAATCTTCTAAAGCCCCACCATAACTCTCCCTTAATCTTCTAAAGCCTCACCATAACTCTCTCTCAATCTTCTAAAGCCCCATCATAACTCTCCCTTAATCTTCTAAAGCCCCACCATAACTCTCCTTTAATCTTCTACAGCCCCATCATAACTCTCCCTTAATCTTCTAAAGCCCCACCATAACTCTCCTTTAATCTTCTACAGCCCCATCATAACTCTCCCTTAATCTTCTAAAGCCCCACCATAACTCTCCTTTAATCTTCTACAGCCCCACCATAACTGTTTCGCTTTAATTAACCCATTTTTGAAATAAAAGAATTATTTTTGAACCAATCGTTTTGAAATTTTTACGATGTATGTAACTTCGCAAAAAAAAAAATATATTCGTGTAACTTTTTCGATTTTGGCTTTAGTTTTCGAAAAAATTTGGTTTTAATTTAATTTCACAAATTTCTAAAGACGAGAAGTGTATGAGTATATGCTAGAATTATATTTTGAAATTTGTAAAAAAAAATTGTATTTCCAACTAAAAGAGACGAAAAAACAATGAGTTTTCACGCTACAGGGAAACCAAAGACAGTTTTAGAATCCTTGAAACATTCATAACAAATCTGTAGATGGTCTTTTCAAAATTTCCTCCTTGTTCTCTTTTTATTGCAGTTCAAAATCGAAAATTTAAGATTTTTTTCGGAAATTAAAAATAGTCATAGAAAATGCTTATAAAAGAAAAACCAGAGGGAAATTTGAGAAACTCTTTTCACAGATTTGTTTAAAATATTATAAGAATTCTAAAGCTGTCTTCGTTTTTATTCTAGAATATACACTCATACACTTCTCGTCTTTTGAAATTTTGTATTTTTTTTAAATTGAAAAACTACATTTTTCGAAAACAAAAGCCAAAATCGAAAAAGTTACACGAATAAAATGTGTCTCTTTTGCGAAGGTTCATTTATTTAAGAAATTTCAGAACGATCGGTTCAAAAATAAAATAGTTAATAAATCATGAACTTTGACTCTCACCCACCCCCCCCCTTTTTGGATCCTCTTGGGGGGTGGTTCAAGTGGTCGTACCCTCACAAAAATTTGGCACATGAAAACCACTACCTAAAGACTCTTTTTCATCAATAAAAAGAAATTTGATAATTTGCACCAAAATCAATGGGTGCCTTAGCATAGGCAATTCCATCATTTGATTGAAAAGATTCATACTCAACGTGAAATCCATTTTATCAGAGGCTATTTAAATAAAGTGGTCATAATTGGTCACACAACATACAACTGTTGGTCATTAAATTCATTGTGAGGTCCATGTTTTTCACCCTTCTCCTGATGATGAATAGATATCTTACTATTCGAAAGCTTGAAACCTGAAAAAACCTTCAACGTTGAGTTTAAATAACCTCTGATAAAATAGCATCAATGTAACGAAAATATCCTATTAGTAATGAAAAACATTTTATCTTTCAATACATATTTACAGTATGGTATTCGTTAATATTCACCTTTACTAAACATACTCTATTCAAATGGAAAAATAAACTCTGATGCATTGCCATAAAAACTGTCAGAGTAAACTAATTTGGTAATTGAATTTGTTTTAGTATTCACAGTTTTGATAAGTGATAATTTGATGAAGAATTGAAATACAGAACACCTTTACAGAAAGTAATGGTGGGGACATAGAAGATTAGAGAGAACTGTGGTTGGGCCATAGTAGATTAAGAAAGAGTTATGGTGGGGACATAGAAGATTAGAGAGAACTATGGTGGGGACATAGAAGATTAGAGAGAACTGTGGTGGGGCCACAGGAGATTAAGAAAGAGTTATGGTGGGAACATAGAAGATTAGAGAGAACTATGGTGGGGACATAGAATATTAGAGAGAACTGTGGTGGGGCCATAGGAGATTAAGAAAGAGTTATGGTGGGGACATAGAAGATTAGAGAGAACTGTGGTGAGGCCATAGAAGATTAGGAGAAAGTTATGGTGGGGCCATAGAAGATTAAGAGAGAGAGTTATGGTGGGGCCATAAAATATTAAGAAAGAGTTATGGTGGGGCCATAGAAGATTGAGAGAGAGTTATGGTGTGGCCATAGGAGATTAAGAAAGAGTTATGGTGGGGTCATAGAAGATTAAGAGAGAGTTATGGTGGGGCCATAAAATATTAAGAAAGAGTTATGGTGGGGCCATAGAAGATTGAGAGAGAGTTATGGTGTGGCCATAGGAGATTAAGAAAGAGTTATGGTGGGGTCATAGAAGATTAAGAGAGAGTTATGGTGGGGCCATAAAATATTAAGAAAGAGTGATGGTGGGGCCATAGAAGATTAAGAGAGAGTTATGGTGTGGCCATAGGAGATTAAGAAAGAGTTATGGTGGGGCCATAGAAGATTAAGAGAGAGTTATGGTGTGGCCATAGGAGATTAAGAAAGAGTTATGGTGGGGTCATAGAAGATTAAGAGAGAGTTATGTTGGGGCCATAGAATATTAAGAAAGAAATATGGTGGGGCCATAGAAGATTAAGAGAGAGTTATGGTGTGGCCATAGGAGATTAAGAAAGAGTTATGGTGGGGTCATAGAAGATTAAGAGAGAGTTATGGTGTGGCCATAGGAGATTAAGAAAGAGTTATGGTGGGGTCATAGAAGATTAAGAGAGAGTTATGGTGTGGCCATAGGAGATTAAGAAAGAGTTATGGTGGGGTCATAGAAGATTAAGAGAGAGTTATGGTGTGGCCATAGGAGATTAAGAAAGAGTTATGGTGGGGTCATAGAAGATTAAGAGAGAGTTATGGTGTGGCCATAGGAGATTAAGAAAGAGTTATGGTGGGGTCATAGAAGATTAAGAGAGAGTTATGTTGGGGCCATAGAATATTAAGAAAGAAATATGGTGGGGCCATAGAAGATTAAGAGAGAGTTATGGTGGGGCCATAGAATATTGAGAGGGGATCACTCTTATCTTCTCAGGCCCACTCTACGGAGTATAATTTCACAAATTCATCCAATCTCCTCCTTCCTAACATTTGTCGATAAGAAAATAAAGATGATAGTTTAGGTATATAAAAATCTGACGAGTGCTTATCCTTCCGAAGATTTGAGTGATTCAATTACAGGAAATTGTGTTCTTTACGATATCATGACACTGTTGTAAATTGCAGCAAGTAATATTGCATCTACTCAGTGAAATTAGGAGGCAATTTTCGATTAAATTATTCATCAAAAAATATCATGCGACCACATTGAATTTTACTACTGCTCATCTTTCTATATTTTATCATTATTTCATTTTTTAATATATAAGTCGTAATAAAGTAAGTTTTTGTTTCTTGTTATATTTTTGTGTATTTATCTTTTTTGTTTATTTGATTTTATTTATATTTACTTTTGAATATTTTATTTAGTTTTTTTATCATATAGTGTAAGTACATAAACTTTTTATCTGTAGTATATAAAATGAATGAAAAATTGCATTATAACACATTATTCAAAAACTTATTCATTTAGAAATACTAATTTAAAGAAGATACAAGAACTGTTTTAATTCATACACTTCGATTTTACATGCAAGCCAATTTGATTCAAAATTTAAATGTAATTTATTATTAATACACTCTTAATTTATTATGACTCTTAGCAGCATAGAGTTTTATAACGTAAATCAATTTCGAAACTATTTGTCCCTCATGTTGCTAGTATAGGTAAATTGTTGCCTCAAACCCCTTTAACTTCACCCATCTCATTCATAGAACTGGCCTCAGTCTTACGTCTGGTCTCGTGCTGTACGGTGGCTTTCGGTCACCTGTGGTTTGAATCCACACTGAGGCGTGCACCTTGTCGAATTCGTGGTCGAAACTCGGTAGCTGTTTGAATCACCGATCTGATAGTGCGATGGGAATAAAAATTTGAAAATATTAAAGCTCTTTCTTCGAAAGTGATTTTATTTTCTGAATAAGATGATTTGGAAAACTGAATATTAGTAAAGTTGTAGAAATTCACTAACACCTATGGCGAAAACCGTATTCGAAAAGTATGTTAAACCATCCCCTAAGACCTCCTACCTACCATGAATAACCATGAATACTTCCTATTCGAATTATGAACAGGATAATCTGAATTTCACCTTCTACCAAAATCCAGACAAGATGATGGACCCCAAACGAAACATAGAGTTTCCGGAGGAGTTAACAACCATAAACATGACCAATTTGATAGCCTACTCCATCCTCTTCCCTCTAGCGGCAATTGGAAACCTGCTCCTTTTGGGCGCATTGTGCAGAAGTAGGGCCAAGAAATGCAGAGTGAATCTGATGATTCTGCACCTTTCACTAGCGGACATGATTGTCACATTCATGTTCCTACCTATCGAAATAATTTGGCAGATATCCATACAGTGGAAATTCGGCAACTTGTTCTGCAAATTTTATAAGTTTTTCTCTGCGTTTGGTTTTTACATGTCGTCTATGGTTTTAGTGTGTATCAGTCTAGATAGATACTTTGCCGTTCTACATCCTCTGAGGGTAAATGAAGCTCATAAAAGAGGCAAAATGATGCTACTTTGCGCTTGGATTATTGCTGCCGTGATTTCAATGCCACAGGTACTTTAACTAATAAAATTCCAAACTAATTAAACCATTCATCTAATTTTTATTAGACTATTTTATCAATATATTCTGCTATGAAATACGTGAAATCTAATTAGGTTGTTTTAGGTTTATTCTTCTCACCGAAACTGAATACTTACATTTTCCAGTTTTTTCAGTCTGGCTGTGAATATCTGAGTAGATTGAATAAATTGAATTGGAATTTTTGCTTAAGATTCTATTGTCGAAAAAAGAACATTAGATAAAAAAAATTCTTTTGAATTAGGGTATAATTATTGTGTTTGTGTGTCTGAAAAAGAGGAAAAGTCTTTGTCTCGGTATACGGGTTATAAAAATTATATAAAATGATGTAAAGGCTATTATGTTAATAAATGTAAATATATTCTACTTTATGCAAAATAAAATAGGAAATCTTTTTTTTTGAATAGAAAATCTATATTTCTCTATAATTGAAGCATTTCGGTACAATGAATTGACCTTCACTTGTCATTTATTCCGAAATAAAATTGAATACATTTGATATAATGATATATAAAAGAATATTTTGTATAGATTTCAATTGATCAAAATTTACAGAATACATACATACCAAAATTGAAATAATGAACTAATCTGAATAGCAGAGAATATTTGAATATAAAATACAACCTACATCATA
Organism: Caprella mutica; assembly: GCA_947561585.1. NCBI lineage: Eukaryota > Metazoa > Arthropoda > Malacostraca > Amphipoda > Caprellidae > Caprella > Caprella mutica. The sequence continues at coordinate 107,950 of CANNZV010000376.1, read as the reverse complement.
ACAAAATGTAAAAGTTAATTACAAATAAAATATTTGAACATTAATTTTAGTTATTGTTTATCTAAATAGGAATTTCTCTTCACATTACATAAGGAAAGTTTGACATTTCTGCTCCAAAGGACAACTATACATTTTCGATCATAATTAGAAAAATAGTGTGCAGACATTTGACCGAATGACATTTGACCGAATGACATTTAACCGAATGACATTTAACCGAATGACATTTGACCAAATGACATATGACCGAATGACATTTAACCGAATGACATTTGACCAGATGACGTTTGACCGAATGACATTTGACCGAATGACATTTGACCGAATGACATTTAACCGAATGACATTTGACCGAATGCCATTTAACCGAATGACATTTGACCGAATGACATTTGACCGAATGACATTTAACCGAATGACATTTGACCAAATGACATTTAACCGAATGACATTTGACCAAATGGCATTTGACCGAATGACATTTGGCCAAATAACATTAAACCGAATGACATTTGACCAAATGGCATTTGACCGAATGACATTTGACCGAATGACATTTGACCGAATGACATTTGACCGAATGACATTTGACCGAATGACATTTGACCGAATGACGATATTCCCGAACGGAAATTTGGACGAACTACTTTTATTTATTGTGTCCCCATATTACGAACTGCAATTTGAATTTTTTCTTCATCATGAATTTCATCGCAACTCCAAGAGGTGGAAAAAAGCTTGAATAATATTCCCTTCCATCTTTTTTTGTCTTAGTAAAAATCTTTCGGCCACAAGTCCTTCGGTGAAGTGTCAGTTAAGCGAAAAAAAAAGATAATTATTCATTTTAACTCATTATTTTAATTGGTACCAATGATGCCTGGTAAATATGATACAAGTAAGTATCTTAGATATAAAATATAAATACAAATTAAAATGTTTAACTTTCCTTCCTTGATGGCAAATGAATACCGTCCGATAACTGGGCTTTTGCCCTTCCCTCATAGATGTTAATATTATTCTTGGTATTTTGATAAGCATCCATCTTGCTTATGCAAGTTGAGTAAAAGTCTAACGATAACAGTCTACACTTTACACAATCAACTAACTCGTACAGTAGGGGGTTTTTCACCTTCTTTATTTTCGATTGAAATATCATTTACCTAACTTGCTGTAGATTTGACGCCCCTTTACACTCTAATGCGGCATAGATTTGAGATCTTAGTTTGTTAAATAAAGTCAGATTTAGAATTTTAAATTGAAGATTCTATTCCTTTAAAGTGTTTAATTTTGCGGTTTTCATTCGAGATAGTTTACTTAAACGACCGGATAAACTCTTTCATATATTAGAGAACATATGCTTATACATTAGTTAAAAACAATTGTGTAAATATTTATTTTGAGAAACAAAATTCTTTATTGTTTTAATATGCTTCCATTACCTATATAATGCAAGACCAAACCATTCAATAACTCGCAATTATCCTTACCCATAAAAACTGTGCTCATATCCTTCTGGTTAAAATTAGGATTACGTTTTTTTTATTTAAGTTGAATAGCATTGTTTGTTTTGTTAACGGGCAGCTCTTAGCTGAATTACTTACATACATTAAATCCCCTTCTTTAATAGCTACCTACCATGCTACGGAAAAGAAAAACCTTTTTATATGTATTAGACATTACCCTTTTCTTCTAGGCCCTCCTTTTCATAATTACTGTACAATTTTATACCTTTTATTTTTATGTTAGGGCATGGTTTTTTTTATATTATATATATTGTGTCTCTAGACATTTTTACTCTTATCCATATTTATGAATATTTATAAAATATATTATAATTATTTCAATTGTTAATGAGATATATTGCATTTTTATTTTGAACAAAACAGTACTATTATACTTTTTTGAAGAAATATATTTTTCTTTAATATTTGGTCTCTGAAACTGCGTTGTGTGATAGAATTTGTTTTTATTTTTATATGACAATTAGTAGTAAACTCTATTGCCTAGTGAATTAATCCGTATCATGTTTGAATTTAGGATTTTGTATGCATTTTAAATTTCCACAAGTTTTTAAAATATATTTTAGATGTAATGAAATAAAATGAATATGAAAATATTACATGCATGCGTAGAACAGATAAATAATAGTTGATATATCCCGTATTAAATACTTCTACAATAAAAAGATGATTAATGCGTGAATAAAAAGAACACCAAACCAATAATCAAAGCAATTTAAGATCAATATGAATTTAATATTAAGGTCGCCCTTATATTCATTTGCTAATTACCTGTCTATATAAAAACAATAAAGTATTTAATTTACCCATATTTAAACTATATCGTCATTGCTGTATATTTAAACTAAGCATATGTGCGAAATAAATAACTTATATGTACATTTTTAATATTCAAACTGACCATTTCGAAATAGTTCTCAACAATTTTCAGCGTGACATATTCTTTCATATCCAGGGCCTAGCGGTGGAAATCTGCGCTAGAATTTAATAGCAAACTTTTGTAAGATATATCTGCGATATATACTAAATATATATAGGTATGTGTGCACCAAGCGTGGCCGGAATTAATTGCCAGCTAACTTCAGCTCGAAATGAAATTCAGAAAGAGTTACTGAGAAGCACAGGTTTTACAGGACGGACATTAAATGCCTGAAACTTGTAAGACTGAGGGTAAAACTAATGTGTCTCTTTTCTTGAAATTTATTGTATGGGCTTACTGTTTTATATAATGTTGTATATTTGATATTGATTATTTTGTAGAAGTGTATTGAATATTGTGTTTTACAATATTATACAATATTGTATAGTATTAAGGAGATACAATATTGTATTGAAACTACAACATTGTACTGGAATTACAATATTTTTGTTTTGTTTAAAAAGATATTATTTTTCCATTAAAAATTATTAGATATAATTGAATATTGCATTGGAGTCACATTATTGTAATTTCAATATTGTATTCAAAATAGAATCTATTCGAGATATTGTTTCAGAATATTCATTTCATCAATAGATTTAATATTCATTTAATATTCATTTAGTCAAGTATAAATTAATTGGTTTAACTAAATATATATTTCAATATATGGAAAATGTTTCAACAATTCAATATAAATTAAATAATAATTGCTCTGTGTGCTAGAGATACATTGTAGAATAACTTGTTGCGGTAATATCTTTTATATTAAATGGATTGATTCGGATCAACATTTCAATATTATTGCTACGATGTTAAAACAACATTGATATACGAGATATATATATCCCAGGCAAGGAGGATTTATTCCTGGGATAGTAAGGGAATATCCCAGGCAAGGAGGATTTATTCCTGGGATAGTAAGGGAATATCCCAGGCAAGGAGGATTTATTCCTGGGATAGTAAGGGAATATCCCAGGCAAGGAGGATTTATTCCTGGGATATTAAGGGAATATCCCAGGCAAGGAGGATTTATTCCTGGGATAGTAAGGGAATATCCCAGGCAAGGAGGATTTATTACTGGGATAGTAAGGGAATATCCCAGGCAATAAATTCATTCCATTCATTGTATGAATCATAATTCAATGAACAATTTCTAATTATTCTAACATAACTTCTTATTAAATTTTGAACAGAAGTGCCTTTTTCACAATAAAATTAGCGATCAGTCTGTCTCGTGCCTTTCATCTTACAACAATAATATCAGAGACAAAATAAACAACTGAGAAACTCTGTTAAAAATCTGACACAAAGTTTTTTGCATGAAAGCGACATGGGACTTTAATGTCAGACTAACATCTTGCAGTTCAAAACAAGGGATGCATATTAAATTCATGCAACAACTTCCACAAAGTAAATCAGTTAAAAATAACTCAGAGGCACGTAAGTAGATCTGTGGAATCTTCAACCTACGCCATTTTGAATTTTAGGGGAAAGTACAGCGAAGATCATGAGTTATGAAGTATTGGCTGCTTCATAACTCGGGTGCACTGATAGTTTTCTATGATTAAAATATTGGATGAAATTATTCTCTTTGAGGGATAACTATAGCACGAAATTCTTGACGTACATCCCTTTCTATAATTTAAAAATAGAAAACACTTCATAACTCAGAACTTCATAACTCAGGTCCTTCATTACTGTAGTGCTTCATAACGCAGAACTTAATAACTCAGGTCCTTCATTACTGTAGTCCTTCATTACTGTAGTGCTTCATAACTCAGGTCCTTCATTACTGTAGTCCTTCATTACTGAAGTGCTTCATAACTCAGGTCCTTCATTACTGTAGTCCTTCATAACTCAGGAGTTTTGTTGTATTTTCTTTGCTAGTATCAACATTAAAGTAAGGTTAGATACATGAAAAAGTTATTCATGTTGATAGAAATGATGAAGCTAGGTAATATAATAGTTACTAGTGTGTTCTGTGAGTTAATTCTAGTGGTAATTGTACCAAAATATACAATGATTTCTATGTTATTTTTTCAATTGTAAAGAAATATAGATTTTTTTATTCTACTGAAGTTATTTCATATTTAATTGTCCATTAGGTTGAAAACAAGTTTGTTTTACATATTTATATTAGGGCTTGAACTTAAAGTTAGAGCATGTATTCCTTGAATATATAGTACAACACCTCTATAGTGAACTTCAACTAGTTCACTCTGGACCAGTGGTTCTTAACCTGGGTTCGGTTAGTCACTTCCAGGAGTTCGGCGGTTTGGCTCATTAACTTGTTTGTTTTTATGCAAAATTCATGTTTATTTCATTTTGATCATTGAGCATATTGATTTAGTGTGCCAGTGCAAACGATGCTTGGTACAGCTTGTGAACTAATACATTTTAACTTTAGTTATGTATATATATTTTTATTTTGAAGGAGAAAATACATTTTATTTTCCAACTACTAGGGTTCGATGAATGCATAGATGAAGCTTCTGGGGTTCGGTACCTCCACAAAGGTTAAGAACCACTGGTCTAGAGTCTAAAGGATTAAGTTCAGTGTACAGTGTACAGTGTATGAGAGATGAATAGAAAACTGGAGTTTTCATGGCAGACTGTACAATTATTATCTTCCTTTTTCAAATATAATTATTATACAATGTATTTCATTTCTCTGAACTCTTAAAAATCAGGTTGGTTCACTATACATGACTTCACTATAGAGGAGTTGCACTGGTAGAACTCCTGTTTCATGAAATACAACTAATTTACTGTATAGAGATTCATAGAAAACTTACAAATATTTGTGGCAGACTAAACTAAATATGGTTACTATATAAGTAAGTTGTACTTACTGGGTTCTACTACAGGTTGGTTCACTATACAGGACTTCATTATAGTTGAGTTCTACTGTATAAATATATATTTGTTTATTACAATAAAGATGATATACATCATTATATATAATTAATTGTTTTAATCCGTATACCAAGTCAAAGACTTTTCTTCTTTTTCTGAAAGGCGTAACGTACGTACGAAACACAAACAATATAATAAATTCTATAGAGTATCTACGTGCACAATAATGTAAGTAATTTGAACCTCATTAATATCATATTTAACCAGTACCCTCCCCTTATATGATATATAATGAGCAAAGTTGGATATAGAAGATTCATCCTCAAAGGCTTTTCCTTATTATCAAGTTGGTTATTAGTAAAACATCAACATTAACGGTATTTCGAACAATTGCTCCTGATGATGAATAGATATCTTTCTATTCGATAGCTTGAAACTTAAAAACACACTGAACGTTAATATTTTACAGTCTCACTGAGTCTAACATCTAGGTAATAACGAGAAAAGTGTTTATCTGTATACATTATACCAATAAGGAACTATTTTACACTACATGTATATAATATATACAGGGTTTTTAAACTGTAAATGATTTCAGTTTGAGTTAGGCCCATAATATACTAGCAGTTTCACCGCCGCATTTTCTCTGCCCTGTTTCCGCTTCTTCAATTAATCACGGTTAAATGAATGAAAGGCGGTATGCAACGCTATTATAGTATGAAAGTTTTCTTTTCCATTCATTTAACTGTGATTAATTAAAGACGCGTAAACAGGGCAGTGAGAACGCGGCGGTGAAACTGCTAGTATAGAATGGGCTTTATAAATGCTCTATTTATTGGGGCATCCTCTCTAACATTATATAATGTAAATAAATATATTCCTGTACTTTCTCCTACCTAATAATTAGCAGGAAGAATGTAACCATGATACGCACGCGAAATTAACATGAAGAATGTAACCATGATACGCACGCGAAATTAACATGAATAATGTAACCATGATACGCACGCGAAATTAACATGACTAATGTAACCATGATACGCACGCGAAATTAACATGAAGAATGTAACCATGATACGCACGCGAAATTAACATGAAGAATGTAACCATGATACGCACGCGAAATTAACATGAAGAATGTAACCATGATACGCACGCAAAATTAACATGAAGAATGTAACCATGATACGCACGCGAAAATAACATGAGGAATGTAACCATGATACGCACGCGAAATTAACATGAATAATGTAACCATGATACGCACGCGAAATTAACATGAAGAATGTAACCATGATACGCACGCGAAATTAACATGAAGAATGTAACCATGATACGCACGCGAAATTAACATGAAGAATGTAACCATGATACGCACGCAAAATTAACATGAAGAATGTAACCATGATACGCACGCGAAATTAACATGAAGAATGTAACCATGATACGCACGCGAAATTAACATGAAGAATGTAACCATGATACGCACACGATTTTAAATCATAATATTGGTGTAACTAAATAATCCATACATGGTCGGTGTCTTCCTATTTAGTTATTAATTGATTAATGACTACTTTATTTTACTCAGCAGTGTTTAAATTTCTTTTTGTATTAATATATTATACGCTATAAGAAAATAGTTTAAACGAATCAATTTTTATAATAAGGTAAAAAGTATTTTATTGTAAGCATCAAAATATGATTTTTGTTCAATTTGCTGCCTATAGGGTATTCTACAGAGCATCTTTCTAATTCATTCCTGTAAATACATTATATTTTGAAAAATGTGTCTCACGATGCTAATAAAGATCGACATTTTGCTTTAATAAAATCTTTTTGAAAATGGCTAGAAAAGAGAGAAAATTATGACGGTGCCACTCAATTTTAAAAGCAGTCGCCATGCTTGATCTTCTATGGCCCACCATTCGCACATTTAAGCTTCTATGGCCGCACCATACTCCTCTCCTAATCTTCTATGGGCCCACCATAACTCTCTTAATCTTCTCTGACCCCACCATAATTCTCTCCTAATCTTCTATGGCCCCACCATAACTCTCTCTCAATCTTCTATGGCCCCACCATAACTCTCAATCTTCTATGGCCCCACCATAACTCTCTCTCAATCTTCTATGGCCCCACCATAACTCTCTCCCAATCTTCTATAGCCCCACCATAACTCTCTCCCAATCTTCTATAGCCCCACCATAACTCTCTCCCAATCTTCTATAGCCCCACCATAACTCTCTCTCAATCTTCTATGGCCCCACCATAACTCTCTCTCAATCTTCTATGGCCCCACCATAACTCTCTCCCAATCTTCTATAGCCCCACCATAACTCTCTCTCAATCTTCTATGGCCCCACCATAACTCTCTCTCAATCTTCTATAGCCCCACCATAACTTTCTCTCAATCTTCTATGGCCCCACCATAACTCTCTCCCAATCTTCTATAGCCCCACCATAACTCTCTCTCAATCTTCTATGGCCCCACCATAACTCTCTCTCAATCTTCTATGGCCCCACCATAACTCTCTCCCAATCTTCTATAGCCCCACCATAACTCTCTCCCAATCTTCTATAGCCCCACCATAACTCTCTCCCAATCTTCTATAGCCCCACCATAACTCTCTCTCAATCTTCTATGGCCCCACCATAACTCTCTCTCAATCTTCTATGGCCCCACCATAACTCTCTCCCAATCTTCTATAGCCCCACAATATCTCTCTCTCAATCTTCTATGGCCCCACCATAACTCTCTCTCAATCTTCTATGGCCCCACCATAACTCTCTCTCAATCTTCTATAGCCCCACCATAACTTTCTCTCAATCTTCTATGGCCCCACCATAACTCTCTCCCAATCTTCTAAAGCCCCACCATAACTCTCTCCCAATCTTCTATAGCCCCACCATAACTCTCTCCCAATCTTCTATAGCCCCACCATAACTCTCTCTCAATCTTCTATGGCCCCACCATAACTCTCTCTCAATCTTCTATGGCCCCACCATAACTCTCTCCCAATCTTCTATAACCCCACCATAACTCTCTCCCAATCTTCTATAGCCCCACCATAACTCTCTCTCAATCTTCTATGGCCCCACCATAACTCTCTCTCAATCTTCTATAGCCCCACCATAACTTTCTCTCAATCTTCTATGGCCCCACCATAACTCTCTCCCAATCTTCTATAGCCCCACCATAACTCTCTCCCAATCTTCTATAGCCCCACCATAACTCTCTCCCAATCTTCTATAGCCCCACCATAACTCTCTCCCAATCTTCTATAGCCCCACCATAACTCTCTCTCAATCTTCTATGGCCCCACCATAACTCTCTCTCAATCTTCTATGGCCCCACCATAACTCTCTCCCAATCTTCTATAGCCCCACCATAACTCTCTCTCAATCTTCTATGGCCCCACCATAACTCTCTCTCAATCTTCTATGGCCCCACCATAACTCTCTCTCAATCTTCTATAGCCCCACCATAACTTTCTCTCAATCTTCTATGGCCCCACCATAACTCTCTCCCAATCTTATATCCCCACCTATCACCTCACATTCAAATATATTCTAATTTAGTGCCTTTTTTCCGTTTAATATCCAGGTAATTACATCAAAAAGAGAATTAATAAACTAATGCGATTATTTCTCTCATTGAAGACTAATATTGACCATGGTATACCGTATCATGGATACCAAATGAGTTTGATTTGTAATCTCATTAATTTAATCGCTTTATTAATCAGTGCATACAAAGTAAAGTTTAATCTTCTTAGCACACTAATTATTTGAAATAAGATAAAATGTAAATACTAAATTCCACAATATAGTTTAAGATTTCCTTAATCTTCTCAGTGATATAGGGAGAAGGATCTATCTATCTTTCACTTAGATCCTATAGTTACAAATGTTAGACAGTAACTTTACCTTATTTGCCTTCCAATACATTATGGTATAGTCATACCATTTGTTATATAAAACAAAAGAAAAGAAAATAATCACATGCTAATAATCACATGTTAATAATCACATGCTAATAATCACATGCTAATAATCACATGCTAATAATCACATGTTAATAATCACATGCAAATAATCACATGCTAATAATCACATGTTAATAATCACATGCAAATAATCACATGCTAATAATCACATGTTAATAATCACATGCATTAATCAGAGGCAAATAATCACATGCAAATAATCACATGTTAATAATCACATGCAAATAATCACATGCAAATAATCACATGCTAATAATCACATGCTAATAATCACTTGCTAATAATCACATGTTAATAATCACATGCTAATAATCACATGCTTATAATCACATGTTAATAATCACATGCTAATAATCACATGTTAATAATCACATGCAAATAATCACATGCTAATAATCACATGCAAATAATCACATGCAAATAATCACATGTTAATAATCACATGTCAATAATCACATGCAAATAATCACATGCATTAATCAGAGGCAAATAATCACATGCTAATAATCACATGCTAATAATCACATGCTAATAATCACATGCAAATAATCACATGCAAATAATCACATCCTAATAACCACATGCTAATAATCACATGCTAATAATCACATGCAAATAATCACACGCTAATACTCACACGCTAATAATCACATGCATTAATCAGAGGCAAATAATCACATGCTAATAATCACATGCTAATAATCACATGCTAATAATCACATGCAAATAATCACATGCAAATAATCACATGCTAATAATCACATGCTAATAATCACATGCTAATAATCACATGCAAATAATCACACGCTAATACTCACACGCTAATAATCACATGTTAATAATCGCATACTAATAATCACATGCAAATAATCACAAGCTAATACTCACACGCTAATAATCACATGTTAATAATCACATGCTAATAATCACATGCTAATAATCACATGCTAATAATCACAAACAACTCGTAGTTTGGTTATGAGAATATGAGGCTCATGTTCAGTTCTCATAGCTCTAAGAGACTGTAATGAGCTTTCATGGCAAAGTCTTAATGGTGAAAAGAATGAACTCTCACGGTACTGTTGGTAGAATGCATCCCATTGGTATTGGGGTATCACAGGGATACAGTGATCATTGCATCCCTTTAGTACCAGGGATAAAGTGATTATTATAGCTCTTTGGTATCAGGGATACTGAAGGGATACAGTGATTATTATTTCTCTTTTGTATCAGGGATACTAAAGGGATACAGTAATCATTAATTCTCTCTGGTATAGCGGATACTATAGGGATACAGTGATTATTATTTATCTCTGGTATAGTGGATACTTTAGAGATACAGTAATTATTATTTCTCTTTGTTATCAGGGATACTAAAGGGATACAGTAATTATTAATTCTCTCTGGTATAGCGGATACTATAGGGATACAGTGATTATTCTCTCATAATAGTATATACAATTTTTTACCTTTTTTTATATATAGGAATAATATTATTCCATATTTTGCGAATATTTTAATTTAATTGGAACAGCTGGAATATTTTAATTGAGAATTTATCTTTTTCATATTTCCAATAATATAATCATGCAATTGAAAAATAATTATACATTATTTTTATAAATCTTCATTTTTTTATCTATTGTCATCATTTGAAGTTATTTAATTATATATCTTATTGATAGAAATGCATAAGAAATTTTACTGCATAGATAGAAAATAGAACAGCCCGTGTGGTCATATCTAATGGGTCACCAATTTATGCTTTGAATCAATTTATTACGTGAGTAGGTTGGACTTTATTCATGTTTTCATGTGTGTTAAAACAACTATGACGTGGTGTGTCATCAAACATTAGTTAATTCAATTCATTTTATAGATTGAATCAACTTACTATGTGTCTTAAAAATGATTTTTTTGATAAATTTAACGTAAGTTGAAACAAATGCGATTCGAAAAAACAAGAGTCATATAAACTCCGAATTCATAGTCAGATGTACTCAGGTAGAATCAATCAAGAAAAAAGACTCCAATATTGGAGTTTTGAAGCCTTGACTCAAGCGATGAGTCAGGTTGACTCGCAATATTTTCTAAGTGTCTGACAGAGTGTAAGTAACTCACAAAGACTGTTAATCTAATGTATCTGGTGAATAAATCAACTTACTATGCGAGTTGTCGCTGCTCTTTTTAAGTTTAGGAGTGAGTCAAAACGACTATGTTGTTTTAACCAACGACAATTTAACTAATATTAAATAGTACCTGCAACTTACCACGTAGGTAGGGGCAAAAATAACCTATTCGTATAAGTCAAAACTAATCAAATTTGATTTGTTTTAGCTAATCCTTTCTCTGTGTGTGTATATTATTGCAAGTTATTCATATATATAAATTATGTATAGATATAAAATAGTGACTAATTATAATTAATAATTATAAATATCATTTTAATCAGATATAGAGTACACAGTTATTTCTTTTTTCTCAATTAGCCTCACGCTAATTATCTCAGGTAAGATAATGGTGAAGTGTTGGTTGAAAATACTATATCACTAATATTTTATCTTACAGTATATATTGTGTTTGTAAATAAACAGAAAATTATTGCATTTTTCGTATCTGTTGTAAATAAAGTGCACAGTTATAACAATAATTTATAACATAGCTCCAATAGTTTACATAGTTTATAACATAGCTCCAATAGTTTACATAGTTTATAACATAGCTCCAATAGTTTACATAGTTTATAACATAGCTCCAATAGTTTACATAGTTTATAACATAGCTCCAATAGTTTACATAGTTTATAACATAGCTCCAATAGTTTACATAGTTTATATCATAGTTCCTCCATAGTTTATGACATAGTTTCCTCCATAGTTTATGACATAGTTCCGTAGTTTATATCTTCTAGCGTGTCCTAGGTGTTCTATTTTACAGCAAATTACAGTAATTCAGTTTTAGTGTTGCCACTTTTACCAACTTTATAACCTTTGAAAGAGCACAAATTATTCTGTGTACCGAAATACCTTGGGGACTGTTACAGCAGCCTTTTTCTAAGTCATTTACAGTAGTTATTTACAATAGTCATTTACAATAGTCATTTACAATAGTCATTTACAATAGTCATCTACAATAGTCATTTACAATAGTCATCTACAATAGTCATTTACACTAGTTATTTACAATAGTCATTTACACTAGTCATTTACAATAGTTATTTACAATAGTCATTTACACTAGTCATTTACAATAGTCATTTACACTAGTTATTTACAATAGTCATTTACACTAGTTATTTACAATAGTCATTTACACTAGTTATTTACAATAGTTATTTACAATAGTCATTTACACTAGTTATTTACAATAGTCATTTACACTAGTTATTTACAATAGTTATTTACAATAGTCATTTACACTAGTTATTTACAATAGTCATTTACAATAGTCATTTACACTAGTTATTTACAATAGTCATTTACACTAGTCATTTACAATAGTTATTTACAATAGTCATTTACACTAGTCATTTACAATAGTCATTTACACTAGTCATTTACAATAGTCATTTACACTAGTTATTTACAATAGTCATTTACACTAGTCATTTACAATAGTTATTTACAATAGTCATTTACACTAGTCATTTACAATAGTCATTTACAATAGTCATTTACAATAGTCATTTTCAATAGTCATCTAAAATAGTCATTTACAATAGTCATTTACAATAGTCATTTACAATAGTTATCTACAATAACCATTTACAATAGTCATTTACAATAGTCATTTACAATAGTCATCTACAATAGTCATTTACAATAGTCATCTACAATAGTCATCTACAATAGTCATTTACAATAGTCATTTTCAATAGTCATCTAAAATAGTCATCTACAATAGTCATTTACAATAGTCATTTACACTAGTTATTTACAATAGTCATTTACACTAGTTATTTACAATAGTCATCTACAATAGTCATTTACAATAGTCATTTACACTAGTTATTTACAATAGTCATTTACACTAGTTATTTACAATAGTCATCTACAATAGTCATTTACAATAGTCATTTCATCTACAGATTTTTCTCATCTCTAAATGGTTTCGCGGCATAGAAATTTATTGGAAAATCTTCACAGGGAAGTTCCCGCGTAAAGTTTTTTCATTGAATATCAGCAATCACGCAGATTGAAAATTGCGAATATATTGCATAAGGTTTATTAGCCGAAAAAAAGAAGTGATGATAGAGAAATAGGAAATTAGCTAATTTGAAGATAAGGCATTTGTGATGAACTAATAAACAATTTACTTCCAAAATTAATTAAATTAAAGTATCATTTGGATAAACAAAGAATGTAATATTATATTATTTAATATGGGTATAATATTAAAACACTTACCATAGGAACAGTTATATAATATATTATAAAATATATAAGCAGCTCACAGTCAAAATACTATTTTTTATCTCAGTTGAACTGGTATATCTTCCCATCTCCATCTTTTTCAAAAAGGTATTTGGTGTAGAAAGATGAACCAAAAAGCACATTAAATTTTGAGAGTGTGTTGGCAGATGCTCTAATGTACCAAACACTTTCTTAACAGTCTAAATGTTCATAGCCTTGCTAAATTCAATGTTTATTTCTATTTGAAATTTAGTTTCAGAACTGCTAAATAATAATGGTTAACAATTAAACACGGTGTTCAATAATTAGTCACATCATGAGGGTTGAATAAAACATGGTGATGAAATATCCATTATGATTCATTACCAGTATCCTCTATTGGATAATTTTCGATATCTATGATATTAAATAAAACTTGAGCATTAAAGTTTTATGTGATATCAGCTTCGTCTTCCTACGTCAATAACTTTTTGAGTTATAATCATTTAATTACTCTAGGGTAAGTTCTTAATTATCGGTCAGTTCCACATTTTCGGACCCGTTAGAAAAAACGATATAATAATAATTATTTAACTTTTATATCAATTGGTATCCATGATACCTGCAGGTATCATGGATACCAATTAAAATAAAAGTTAAATAATTATTATTATATCGTTTTTTCTAACGTGTCCGAAAATGTGGAACTGACCGATAATCAAGAACTTACCCTACCAGTTTTGTTGGTCACCCTGTATATAACAATGTTGTTGCAATATTGGGACAAGGTAACAATATTAGAGTTCAAAAAATATTTGAATAATATCAGAGGAGAGGGAATTTACAAAGGATTTCTAAATAGAAGACAGCAGCCATTTCTTCATAAATGTACTTTTCATTACTCGGAAAAGATGTTGTTGTTATTCGTTGAACATCCAATGCTATGAAACGAAACAAAATAAAAGTGTAAAAATACACGAGTATTTCATATGAAAACAAGTAAGTTATTTCTTTGTAAGATTTAGTTCAGTAATGATGATCATCAGAGAAGAATATGGTGGGGCCATAGAAGATTGAGAGAGAGTTATGGTGGGGCCATAGAAGATTGAGAGAGAGTTATGGTGGGGCCATAGAAGATTGAGAGAGAGTTATGGTGGGGCCATAGAAGATTGAGAGAGAGTTATGGTGGGGCCATAGAAGATTGAGAGAGAGTTATGGTGGGGCCATAGAAGATTGAGAGAGAGTTATGGTGGGGCCATAGAAGATTGAGAGAGAGTTATGGTGGGGCCATAGAAGATTGAGAGAGAGTTATGGTGGGGCCATAGAAGATTGAGAGAGAGTTATGGTGGGGCCATAGAAGATTGAGAGAGAGTTATGGTGGGGCCATAGAAGATTGAGAGAGAGTTATGGTGGGGCCATAGAAGATTGAGAGAGAGTTATGGTGGGGCCATAGAAGATTGAGAGAGAGTTATGGTGGGGCCATAGAAGATTGAGAGAGAGTTATGGTGGGGCCATAGAAGATTGAGAGAGAGTTATGGTGGGGCCATAGAAGATTGAGAGAGAGTTATGGTGGGGCCATAGAAGATTGAGAGAGAGTTATGGTGGGGCCATAGAAGATTGAGAGAGAGTTATGGTGGGGCCATAGAAGATTGAGAGAGAGTTATGGTGGGGCCATAGAAGATTGAGAGAGAGTTATGTGGGGCCATAGAAGATTGAGAGAGAGTTATGGTGGGGCCATAGAAGATTGAGAGAGAGTTATGGTGGGGCCATAGAAGATTGAGAGAGAGTTATGGTGGGGCCATAGAAGATTGAGAGAGAGTTATGGTGGGGCCATAGAAGATTGAGAGAGAGTTATGGTGGGGCCATAGAAGATTGAGAGAGAGTTATGGTGGGACCATAGAAGATTGAGAGAGAGTTATGGTGGGACCATAGAAGATTGAGAGAGAGTTATGTTGGGACCATAGAAGATTGAGAAGGAGTTATGGTGGGACCATAGAAGATTGAGAAGGAGTTATGGTGGGACCATAGAAGATTGAGAAGGAGTTATGGTGGGACCATAGAAAATTGAGAAGGAGTTATGGTGGGAGCCATAGAAGATTGAGAAGGAGTTATGGTGGGGACCATAGAAGATTGAGAAGGAGTTATGGTGGGACCATAGAAGATTGAGAAGGAGTTATGGTGGGACCATAGGAGATTGAGAGAGAGTTATGGTGGGGCCATAGAAGATTGAGAGAGAGAGTTATGGTTGGGGCCATAGAAGATTGAGAGAGAGTTATGGTGGGGCCATAGAAGATTGAGAGAGAGTTTTGGTGGGGGCCATAGAAGATTGAGAGAGAGAGTTATGGTGGGGCCATAGAAGATTGAGAGAGAGTTATGGTGGGGCCATAGAAGATTGAGAGAGAGAGTTATGGTGGGGCCATAGAAGATTGAGAGAGAGAGTTATGGTGGGGCCATAGAAGATTGAGAGAGAGAGTTATGGTGGGGCCATAGAAGATTGAGAGAGAGTTAATGTGGGGCCATAGAAGATTGAGAGAGAGTTAATGTGGGGCCATAGAAGATTGAGAGAGTTAATGTGGGGCCATAGAAGATTGAGAGAGAGTTAATGTGGGACCATAGAAGATTGAGAGAGAGCTATGGTGGGACCATAGAAGATTGAGAGAGAGTTATGGTGGGACCATAGAAGATTGAGAGAGAGTTATGGTGGGACCATATAAGATTGAGAGAGAGTTATGGTGGGACCATATAAGATTGAGAGAGAGTTATGGTGGGACCATAGAAGATTGAGAAGGAGTTCATGGTGGGACCATAGAAGATTGAGAAGGAGTTATGGTGGGACCATAGAAAATTTAGAAGGAGTTATGGTGGGGCCATAGAAGATTGAGAGAGAGTTATGGTGGGGCCATAGAAGATTGAGAGAGAGTTATGGTGGGGCCATAGAAGATTGAGAGAGAGTTATGGTGGGGCCATAGAAGATTGAGAGAGAGTTATGGTGGGGCCATAGAAGATTGAGAGAGAGTTATGGTGGGGCCATAGAAGATTGAGAGAGAGTTATGGTGGGGCCATAGAAGATTGAGAGAGAGTTATGGTGGGGCCATAGAAGATTGAGAGAGAGTTATAGGTGGGGCCATAGAAGATTGAGAGAGAGTTATGGTGGGGCCATAGAAGATTGAGAGAGAGTTATGGTGGGGCCATAGAAGATTGAGAGAGAGTTATGGTGGGGCCATAGAAGATTGAGA
Organism: Caprella mutica; assembly: GCA_947561585.1. Taxonomy (NCBI): domain Eukaryota; kingdom Metazoa; phylum Arthropoda; class Malacostraca; order Amphipoda; family Caprellidae; genus Caprella; species Caprella mutica. The sequence goes on along the minus strand of CANNZV010000376.1, from coordinate 91,015 downwards.
GAGTTATGGTGGGGCCATAGAAGATTGAGAGAGTTATGGTGGGCCATAGAAGATTGAGAGAGTTATGGTGGGGCCATAGAAGATTGAGAGAGAGTTATCGTGGGGCCATAGAAGATTGAGAGAGAGTTATGGTGGGGCCATAGAAGATTGAGAGAGAGTTATGGTGGGACCATAGAAGATTGAGAGAGAGTTATGGTGGGGCCATAGAAGATTGAGAGAGAGTTATGGTGGGGCCATAGAAGATTGAGAGAGAGTTATGGTGGGACCATAGAAGATTGAGAGAGAGTTAGTTGGACCATAGAAGATTAGAAGGAGTTATGGTGGGACCATAGAAGATTGAGAAGGAGTTATGGTGGGACCATAGAAGATTGAGAAGGAGTTATGGTGGGACCATAGAGAAATTGAGAAGGAGTTATGGTGGGGCCATAGAAGATTGAGAAGGAGTTATGGTGGGACATAGAAGATTGAGAAGGAGTTATGGTGGGACCATAGAAGATTGAGAAGGAGTTATGGTGGGACCATAGGAGATTGAGAGAGAGTTATGGTGGGGCCATAGAAGATTGAGAGAGAGAGTTATGGTGGGGCCATAGAAGATTGAGAGAGAGTTATGGTGGGGCCATAGAAGATTGAGAGAGAGTTTTGGTGGGGCATAGAAGATTGAGAGAGAGAGTTATGGTGGGGCCATAGAAGATTGAGAGAGATTATGGGCCATAGAGATTGAAGAGAGAGTTAGTGGGCCATAGAAGATTGAGAGAGAGTTATGGTGGGGCCATAGAAGATTGAGAGAGAGAGTTATGTGGGGCCATAGAAGATTGAGAGAGAGTTAATGTGGGGCCATAGAAGATTGAGAGAGTAATGTGGCCATAAAGATTGAGAGAGAGTTAATGTGGGGCCATAGAAGATTGAGAGAGAGTTAATGTGGGACCATAGAAGATTGAGAGAGAGCTATGGTGGGACCATAGAAGATTGAGAGAGGTTATGGTGGGGACCATAGAAGATTGAGAGAGAGTTATGGTGGATAGAAGATTGAGAGAGAGTTATGGTGGGACCATATAAGATTGAGAGAGAGTTATGGTGGGACCATAGAAGATTGAGAGAGAGTTATGGTGGGACCATAGAAGATTGAGAAGGAGTTATGGTTGGACCATAGAAGATTGAGAAGGAGTTATGGTGGGACCATAGAAAATTTAGAAGGAGTTATGGTGGGGCCATAGAAGATTGAGAAGGAGTTATGGTGGGACCATAGAAGATTGAGAAGGAGTTATGGTGGGGCCATAGAAGATTGAGAAGGAGTTATGGTGGGACCATAGAAGATTGAGAAGGAGTTATGGTGGGACCATAGAAGATTGAGAGAGAGTTATGGTGGGGCCATAGAAGATTGAGAGAGAGAGTTATGGTGGGGCCATAGAAGATTGAGAGAGAGTTATGGTGGGGCCATAGAAGATTGAGAGAGAGTTTTGGTGGGGCCATAGAAGATTGAGAGAGAGAGTTATGGTGGGGCCATAGAAGATTGAGAGAGAGTTATGGTGGGGCCATAGAAGATTGGGAGGGGTCTTTTACCCACCTAAATCTAGTCCCAGGCTATTTATCAGATTTCAAAAATATATTAATAGATCACATGTATATTGTTAAATATTAAAATAAAAAAATTAATTCTTCGTTATATTAGTTTCAATTTTACTGAAGTATCAAAATCATTTACAATATATGTATTAATAACAATTTACATCTAAGTATGAGATCTAATTAATTAAATAAATTATGTTGAAAATGAAAGGGTTAATTAAGTCATTTATAGTTTCAAAGTAATTCATTACATACTGACATAGTCAATATATAAATGAGATCATCAAACAAATGTGAAATGATATTGCGTTTACTACCTACATTTTCAACACTGCGAAGAGACGCATTTTTCGCTATTTATTTGCAGTCTAATTTAACACATGAAAAATGGCACTAAAATAAAATATTCCCGGAAATTATAAATTGATGACAACTTCCGTAAAATGGTTTCAAACGTCAAACTTCGTCAGATGAAATAGAAATGTCACAAACTGTTATACTACAGGTAGTGGGGCATATGATAAACAGTTATTATAGAGAATTTTATTGGCCCAACCTGAACATGATGAGAGAAAATAGGACGTTCGAATTTTTTGATAATTTTGATCAGGTAAAAAAATTAATGTTTAGAATTCACTTCAATTGGTATCCTTATGCAGATATCACGGGATAATATTTAAATAATAATTGATGAACAATTTATAATTTGAAAGTATTTCGATATCTATACTGTATTGCAATACAAGTTATACTTGTATTGTTCGTATATGAATATATACACTATAATAATAATCTTCCAAATTCCCTTTTCGGTTAATATTTGAGAAAAATTATTTTCGGTGATTGGTTCACTTGAGTGAAATGATAAGAGTTGGAATAAGTTAATTTATTCAGATCTAACGGAAAATAAGTTCATTTCTTCAGATCTAACGGAAAATAAGTTCATTTCTTCAGATCTAACGAAAAATAAGTTCATTTCTTCAGATCTAACGGAAAATAAATTCATTTCTTCAGATCTAACGGAAAATAAGTTCATTTCTTCAGATCTAACGGAAAATAAGTTCATTTCTTCAGATCTAACGGAAAATAAGTTCATTTCTTCAGATCTAACGGAAAATAAGTTCATTTCTTAAGATCTAACGGAAAATAAGTTCATTTCTTCAGATCTAACGGAAAATAAGTTCATTTCTTCAGATCTAACGGAAAATAAGTTCATATCTTAAGATCTAACGGTAAATAAGTTCATTTCTTCATATCAAACTATAGTTCAATTTATCACAGCCCACATCGTCTGTCTTTCCCCAAGTTTTGATTGAATCAAGTCCCCAGAAAAAAATTTCAAATACTCTGAATAGTTCATCTTACATCAATGCATTTTATTGCAGTCATCCTTTGAAATTATTGTTACTGAAGTCTCCTCAAATCATCCCCTGTCAAAATTAATCTATTGCTACAAATGAAAATCTAGATTCTTGTTTCTTGATATTTACATCTTAAACAGATTTGGGGATTGCAATCATGATAATATGACGGGGATTATAATATTAAATTTCTGCGTGCTATAAAAATGAGATATATCGTAGTATTATATGCAAATGATAGAAATCATATTTGAATTATAACAGTTCATCTTTTTCTGATGATAATTGAAAGTAAAATGTACTAAAGGATATATTTACAATTTACATTATTTATCAAACCAAATGTACTGTTTCTACATGCAATTCAATGCAACAACTGAAAGGGTCAATATAACTCAGAGAAAAGTATAGTCAATCACCAGATCAAACATAATGAACACCATTCACTAACCTGTCGTAAACATGTTTGTGTCGCACCCTTTAATTCAGGGTAAATATATTTGGAGTGGACACAAGTTACCCTATTTATAAAGTTCGTATCTTAGATACTCGAGTGGTGATTAGATACATTAAAAATGTAGTAAATTGGATGGATAATAATAATGATGATAATTGTTAATCCTTTCATAATATATTAAATTAATTGTACACTTTACGGACTATCTAACCACCACGGGTAATTATACCTATAATAGGAATAGGTGTAATTAACCGAACAGGTGTATTAATTAAGCGTATTCATAACATTTTCAAAATATTTATTTCGAACTCTATTTGAAAATATGTTCAAGCTTTAGGGCAAGGTCGCAATTACCAAATGTGAATTCTATACCTTTTTGAAAATCCACTTAATTGCTATGAAAAAAACCGCATAGAAATGTTAAAAGATATTCATAGGTAAAATGACCAATTGAAATGTTAATGTATTTAATTCGTATTTTGTAATTCATTTCTATGCTATACATATTACATACGTTACAGAAAACAGGTAAAGCTCGTACAACGGACAGTACATTTACCGGAAAAAGTGTCTGTGCGCAACTGAGGTTTTACTTAGTTGGGGATTTAAAATTTGCAAGTTTTCTTAAGCAGCATTTCAAAGAAATGTTAATGAAGGTAAACAATCTCTGATTAATATTAAAGGAAATTTTCTTGATAATCTTATAATATTTATTAAACCCACTTGCATAGATTTACGAAAGATAAGAAAAATAAAAAAAAGATATTAGCAACTGCATAGATATATGAATAACGTAAAAATATAGGATAGTTACACCTCTTTTAATATTTTATAGAGCTTTTCTAATCAAAGAAAATGTGTAGGGAAAGGGTAACAAAATCAAAATACTGAAAATCTAAAACACAATACCTACATTAAGTGTTGATTGTAAATTGTATTACTTCTGAATATAATAAATGTTTGACTAGATACTAGGTAGGTAGATGAAAAGATTGATAGGTAAACCAAAAAATTTATAGAGGTTTTTGTAGCGAGATGCATGTCCGGTACAACGGACAGATTTTGTACTTTGTAGGGGTGTCCATTTGATGCTTGTCCGCTGTACGAGTTTTACTTGTACAGGGTGCGGAGAAAGTCCCCGATCATATAAAAATGTTAATTTAATGAGTTGTGATGGATGAAATACAACAAAACTCATCACACAATATTTCAATAAACCCATTTAACAGTTCTTCCAACTATATTTCAATAGGACCACCATTGACGGCGATTACTCTCTCGAGTCTACATCTGAAGCTCTTTACTGCGGCACGGAACGTTTCTTGGGAATTTTGGCCCATTGTCGCTCGAGGGACTTCTTCAGAGTTTCCGTACTATCATGAGCTGTAGTGCACGCATCCTTCTCCAAGATGGACCACACACAAAAATCCAGAGGGTTCAGGTCCAGTGATAAAGGATGCCACAATTCCTTCCTCCAAAACGCAGGAAAGTGACACTCACACCAATCCTGAGTTTTGTTCGCTGTGTGCGAGGGCATACCGTCTTGTTGAAAGGCCTGTCATTGAAGTGCTTCTTCATCTCGACTTGTCTCGGAGTCAAAATATCCTCGATATACGATTTTGCGTTAACTTTAGCACCTTCTTTGAAGAAAATGAGAGGAGATCTCCAACTCTCAGAGATGGCAGCCCAAACCATCACAGAGGCAGGCTTTTGGCGACGGAAAACAGTCTTTACGGATGGAGGGATACTGTCAACACTTTTTGCCAAAATTCTGTCATTCTGGGAGTTGAATTTGGCCTCCACAGTGAATATTTTCTCATCCGAAAAGACGATCTCACCAGCCTGTGTGCCATCTTTCATTGCATTGAAAAGAATCCTTGATCTGTTCAGCCTCTTCCGTTTCTGGAAGTCCGTGAGCTGTTGCATGTTGGTCATTTTGAACTTGAGGTCTTCTTTGACGATGGTTCTCACACTTTTTTCGTCGATATCCATACTCATAGCTATTTTTCTCATGCTTTGCTTGGGGTTCCTCCTTATCCGCTCCCTGATGGCTTTGATTTTGGTTGGAGTGCGTGCAGTGCGACGTCGTCCACACCTGGGTCGATCACTTGTTGTCTCCAGTTCTTGGTAGCGTTTAACAGATCCCTAACAGTCGATTCCGGTGCTTTTTAACAGCTTAACAATATCTGGGTTTGTCTTCCCCGCGCAGTATAGCTGAATAATAGCCTCACCTTGACTCATTTTTACAAAAGACAATGTAAATTTATCAAAATTTAGACCCGGAACATTAAAGTATATGATCATAGGAAGAGAATGAGGTATAAATGGATAAATTTTGTAAATATATAATATCTTCATTTTAAAAAATAAAATTTGATCGGGGATTTTCTCCGCACCCTGAACATATTTTTCATTAATAAATAAAGGAGGTCCATAAAGTGTCTACCATTTCGAATAATGTATTTACAATGCAAATGATAAGATAATCAATTCAAATTTGTTGAATTGTATTAACTATTAATTGGAGTTATTGTACCTTTTTATCACACACTACTTATTGCATGTGTATGAACGCAGTTTCTGTAACTGTGTGGCAGCAAGACGGATGAACTTTGTGGGAAAACGAGGAAAGGATCATCTTACACGATCAATGTTTTTTCATTGGATGTTCTCCGTCCCCCTTTCCTTTCTTTATCTAACACTCTTCCTGTATCCTTAAATTCCAGTTCTGTAGTTAATTTCGCTGAGTTTGTTTCAATGAACCATGACACATATTGTGTCTTTTCTTAATTGAAGAGTAGTCATTTTATTTTAGGTTTTCATTCAACATCTCCTCTCTCACAAACAAATCCATGAAATACAGAAAAGCAGTATGATAAACACTCTAATGGACACTGAATACGATGGAACAAACCTGAATAAAATACCAGATTAATTGCCTATTTAATATATTTTTGAAATCGTAAAGACATTATGGATATTTTAGGCATGAAAATTTCACTAATATTATGAAAATCTTTCATAGTTTAAGAAAAACAGGTCTCTTATCTTAATTATAAAATAATCATTTTATCTCTTCACCGTATCCTGATAATCAAATAATCATTTTCTAAATCTCATCCTGATAGTCAAATAATCATTTCCCAAATCTTATCTTGATAATCAAATAAGCATTTTCTAAATTATATCCTGATAATCCAATAATCATTTTCTAAATTATATCCTGATTGTCAAATAATCATTTTATCTCTACATCATATTGTCCTGATAATCAAATAATTATTTTATCTCTTCATCATATCCTGATAATCAAATAATTATTTTATCTCTTCATCATATCCTGATAATCAAATAATTATTTTATCTCTACATCATATCCTGATAAAGTATCGTTTCATTTCAAGTCTTATATTGATTATAAAATATTCGTATTGTTCTTACTTCATATCTTGATGGTCAAATACTCGTTCCATTTCTTCCTTATATTTCGATAATCAAATAATTTGTAGCACTTCTTACTCATATCATGTTAATTGAATAATCTTCTTCCTTTTACCTCATTTACAGATATTCAAATAGTTCTTTTCCCACCCTTCATTTTTCTAGTGACCGAATAATCGTTTTTTTCTTAACTTTACGGCCCCCACACACGAGCATGATTTTGACTCAGCGTCTTTTTCTTGAGCTTTCGGTGTTTTTGACACAGCGTCTTTTTAACTCTCCGAGGTTGCGTTCAAAATGACGCATGTATTCCCACAATCACATACCAAAGAGTTAATAATATTTTACAATTTGTTAATTGACTCACTTTTAAAAGAAACACGTTTGCGGTGGGCCATATTTAAAAAAATAACTAATCATTTTATTCTTACCTCATTTCCAGAAAATCACATTCTTTTTTTCCCTCCCCCAGACGATTATCTTCCAAGTGGACAGTCACCCACTGGACCCTAGTTTTGAGCAGTGCGTCACCTTCCACTTCTTGCGCAGAAGACCCCTGGTGCTGATGTCCTACACCCTCTTCTGCATTTGCTTCATTTACTTCATCCCTCTCATCATTATCATCTTCGCGTACAGCAGCATTCTATTCGAAATAAACAGAAAAACGAAAGAACCAAATGGTGAGTAGCGAATTATTAAACAAAAGTTACGAATTATTGGATGATTCCACATTATCGATCATCAGTAAAAAATAGAAGAATACAATACATATAATATTCTCGTTATTTCGTTTGGTATCCATGATTCCTGCAGGTATCATGGATACCAATTAAAATAGCTGTTGAATCATATTTATTGCATATTTGTTTTTTCGTTAAGATCGAAAATGTGGAACTGTCCGATAACTTGAAAATTATCCCAGAAAATATTTATAATATTTTTACTAATATCAAACTGTGTCCTATGATGCTATTTCCTCCTTTTTTTACAATATCTTTGTTTTACATTAATTTATTTCATCACTAATTGATATTCGCAGGTTTTTGGAAATATTTTATTTTATTTCATTTAAAAAATTGTATTTTTATTTTTGAATTAATTATTTGAGATGAAAAAATTCAAATAATTACATTTCATTTGTATTTCGAAAGCTAGGAAATAATGTTATTTACATATATTAACAAGAAGATTTCATATAGAATGCGGTACGGTATTTCACTTCTGTATATTTCGTGTACTCTCATTATTTTTAATTGAATATCAATACTGAAAACTATCAATATCTTCTAGAAAATAACACAATGTAAGTCTCACCATATATCTTCGAAACAGATAACCCAAAATAACTTTCTTCATCTTCTAACATTTAACCCTAAATAACTAACCCTATTGTCCTACATATAAGCTAAAATAACTCTCTTGTCTTCCCACAGATAACCCAAAATACCATTTTTTCCTCTTCTATCATATAACTTATAATATCTCTCTCTGTCTACCACCAGATAACCCAAAATGACTCTTCTTTATCCTCTATATATGTAAACCTAAATAACTCTCTATATCTCCTAACATATAACCTATAATAACTTTGTTTATCTTCTAACTTATAAACCGAAATAACTCTCTTTATCTTCTAACTTATAATTTATAATAGCTCACTTTATCATCCAACATATAACCTAAAATATCCCTGCTTTATCTTTTAAAAAAATAACCCAAATAACTCTTCTCTCTCTCCCCACCAGCGGATCAAGTTCAGAGTTATGCGAACTCCAAACTCTACCTGCGTAGGTCCAATAATATCGGTTTCATCAAAGCCAAGACCAAGACCTTGAAGATGACTTTCATAATCGTGGTAGCCTTCATTCTTTGCTGGACACCGTACGCTTCGGCTACTATTTGGTAAATGGGATAGAATTTAAACCTTGTTAATTGAATTTATTTAAACATACATCATTTTCTGAAGAAATTATACAAAGTCATCTAAAAAGTATACACTTCGAATTAAAAATACAAATTAGATCAAGCTAGGGTTCCGGGAAAGTTAAAACTTGTGAAACCTATAATCAGAAATATCTATAAACACTAAAAACTATAGTTACAAAATTAAATATATATCACAATTCGCATTAAACAATTACACAATTATTTTATTTTGTGACGATGTGGAAGAAATCTAGAAATCTCTCATGAAATTTTCTACGGCCCCATTTTAATTTTCTCTCTAATAAATGTTAGTTTAAATGTATTTTTTACTGACAAGTTTTTAAAATTCGAGTTACTCCAAAATTCAGCTCAAAATCTATAAACTTTGTAAATAATTTAAACCAAATTATAGGATATCAATTCCCAATAAAAATAGGATCAAACATTTGGCTTAAATCTTTATATTCACACTAAAAGATTTTCTCAGGGCATATTCCAGGTAGCAACTTCTCTTGACCAATATTGGGACAACATTGGCCCCAGAATCATTGCTACCTGGGATATAGATTCATAAACGTCTTTATCTAAACTAGAGTTACTAATAACGGTTTTTCACTTTTCCCCAGGAATTCGATAGATCCTTCTTCTTTCATGGAGATGAACAAGCATGTCCAAGATCTCTTCTTCATCCTGGCTGTTAGCAACTCAGTGTTGAACCCAATTATCTACGGTCGGTTCAGCATACCCTGTTGCCAGAGATTGTTCAAGGGAGGGGGTCAGACTGCACGGGAACAGAACCTGCTGATACTAAACAAACAGATTGGACTCAATTCTCAAAGACTGAAGAGTATCAGAAGGAATAACAGTATGGAAAAGTCGAAAGGTGAGAAGAAGTGAAAAATAGGAGATGGCGTCTTAGAAGAATTATGATGGGGAAATCTTCCATGTACCCACCACATTCGTTGTTTTGTGCGCCATTTATTCCTATTTTAAGTATCTTGAAATTCAAAACGTGTAATTACTTTATAATTTAACCCTAAACAGACGTGATGAATCAATTCGTTATTTTTGATATCAATTATATATTTTAATCATTTGCATTGACTGTAAATAGATATTGTATGAATGTTCTTCACCGAAAGAGTTCATCCTCAGTGGAATATTATTTGTATTGACTGTAAATAGATATTATATGAATGTTCTTCACCGTAAGAGTGTAATATTGTTGTATCTCCTTGTCGAAATGGATTACTTTGCTATTCAGGACTTTACAAAACAAGAGAATTTTAAATCTGTTCAGTAACCTATAAGCCATTTTCCAACATCTCTGATGTTAAAATCATTCCAATGTAAAGCATCATACGGTCATTCATTTTCATAAGATTTTTTTACTCTTTCTGACGACACACACTTTTACTTCTCTATGATAGCCATCGTTCCAATTCTGAATTAAGAGGGACAAAAATAGCCAATCAATGTTGTCAGAATTTATGAATTTGTTCTAATCCTCGCGTTTATGTTTCGGTCGCGACAGATAAATAAAAGATTCCGTCAATAAACTTCATTTTTCGATGCCAAAGCTCAATATTAAATTCTATGTAGCAAAACGCTTTGGCTGCAACTTTATACGGAGTTTTACGGTCAGAATGATTAAAACATGGTTATGAAAGGAAAACTTGTATGGGGTGGTAATTGAATTGAGTAGTTAGACCTCTTTTTAACATTTCTGTGTCTATTCTTTGATGGTTAGGGTCGATTCAAAGGTTTAATTAAATTAATACAAGATTTTCTGGTAGAAAATTGATGTTTACATGTAATTATAAACAGTTTTAATATCAATACAATTGAATGGCTAATTATAAAGAAATAAATATTTTAGAATATCAATGATTATTGAAATACATCACTTTAACTAAAAAGATACTTCCAAATGGTGAAAAGGTTACACAATAGCTTTCAGTTTCTTTTTTCTTTTAATTAGAACCAAGAAAGGCAATCAATTTCTTTCTGAAAGAAGATACAAATAATATTCCTTTAGAGATGAGCAATTACAGAAAAGAAGATTTATACAATATCTATTGATTACAATTGATATTTCTCTAGGAATGAAATCTTACGGACAATCTATCCACGAAATGCTTTATTTTGTATTGTTTAAAGTGTACAATGCTCTCTATATAATACAATTTATTTATATTTTTATTACATGTAGTGTTTTTACTCTATAATTTAGATCATTTTCAAATATTTTGTATTATTAAATGGAAAAACACTCTTTGTAATTTATGGTCTTTGCCCTCAATTATAATCTTTTTCTCCCACTCCTAGTGGCCGGTAACAGTAAATTAATTAAACTGAATACTCTTTTTAGTATGTATATCAAATCAGCTGATACTTTAACTTTACTCTTTAACTAGTACTTTAACTAGTGATAATAGCCTTTGTGTTTGATACATGGAGGGGATGCTTTGAACTGAAATTGAGTGCAGAAATATCCATTTAAGTACCCAATAGAGCACTTCATGGACGAATTTTCCTAGAACAAAATGTTCTACATCCGAAGAACATACCTACAATATCTATTTACAGTGAATACAAATTATTAAAATATTCAAATGATATCGAGAAAGGAGTGACGAATATGTCCACCTCCTTTACCTTAGAGGTCTTAGAGTTACGAATTGACAAACATTACCGATTTTATCTCTGGCAGAGAGCATCAGGCTGGCAAGACTGGAGAATCAGTCTGGTGGTGAGGGTGTTCATTACGTCCAGAGTTTCACCAAGGAGAGGCCCAGTCCCCCAATGGGAGAGAGGGTCAGCAGATTGCCAATGGGTGACTACGATCACGCGGAATCAACCAGTCCTAAAGAACAAGAACGTGAGTAATTGATACAACTTTATTGGAGGAAAAAAGCACATAAAATAGTAACGTTCACAAACAAGCTCCTGTATAAATTTCTGTTAAACATGGGACCTTTACGGGCTACAATAAATTTAGTCACAGTATAATAATAGGTTTTTAACTGAAAGTTCAAAAAAGATCGATATATTAGTGGCTTGGTAGAATACTAAGATTTAATAAATGCTGGCTATGTATAGGTAACAAAAGGGTTAGTTATAGTTAATCATTAGTAGATTAAAAAATACAACCCAATCGAAACATTATAAACGCATGTTGAGAACTTTTGCCGGTGATTATAATCGATGATAAAAAGATTTTCTATAATAGCTTTTTAGAATACAGGTACACGAAAGGGAAATAAAAATAAGTTATCTAAATTATGAATTGGGTAAGTTCTTAATTATCGGTCAGGTCCACATTTTCGGACAAGTTCTAAAAAATTAAATAATAATCATTATTTCATTTTTATATAATTTTTTCTTTTATGCCCGAAAATGTGGACCTGACCGATAATTAAGAACTTATTTTAGGGCCTAGAGGGAAAATTACAAAATACACATACTTGCAATTTGTACACATTTTCATTTATAGCTGATATGTTATTAGATAGAATTTTCAGAGCATTTGGACAAATATTATATCTATAATTCGATATTGCCATTCGAACAATGATTTAAGTTCTGGTTAAAAAGTTAAGGAGCACATCATGTAAATTGTTCTATTTTGAATATTTAATTCATTTTCAGATTACTTGATATGTCAGCATAATCATAATGTAATTAAGGCGTTAAATTATTAAAACAAAACAATTTTCAACAGATTTAGTAAAAAATCCCCTGATGGAAAAAACCCCACGCAGAAAAAAAAAATTGGAAAGCATCACCCGAGGCAAGAATAACGAATGGTTAATGGTAATTTTCATCCTATTATAACCATTATCAAAAAGAAAAAAATAGATCTTTGCAGAGTTGGAGCTTAATAATTCAAAAAAATGTTTATATTTTCAGTAAATACACAAAATTTGTAACTATCGAATCAGGGCAGGGTGAGGGGGATGCCAAACACCCCCAACTGAACCGCTAACCTAACCTCTGGTCAAAGTTTTGGGATTTTTTTTCTCTGGTGGTGAACATTTTCAACGTATGCCGCTGTACAGGTCAAAAAGTGAATGTTGCTAACTAAGCCGGGTTGTGACTCTTTTTGAGATGTAATTAAGTCGCTATCTGAGATTTCTAATGCCATAGCAGGACACAAAAGTACTGTGCAACGAATTGTCTCTCGGTATAAGCAGCATGGAATTACTAATGCCCGTGGTATAATAACAATACTAGGTATGCTCGCGCGCAAGCACCCCCAACCTTCACATCCGTGCGGGAGTATTTTGTGACGTATTAGAAGTATGAAAATTAGTTTTTATCATGCTATTTCATGTAAAAATTCCTCTAAAGTTATACTTTTATGATTTACATAAATATATGATCTGTAAAATATTTTAATTCATGTTGAGATTAATTCCATGACACTATTTATTAATGAAAATACTAAGTTTGAACCAAATGAAAAATTATTCAATTGATTAATGTATATTAATTAATATTTCAGTTTATTATATATTATTTAGCATTATTCTGATTGCTTAATATTACCTAAATAAATAAAAAGAAACTATGATAAGATACTTTCAATATGAATTTGCAATATGAATGACAACAATACACAATAAATCATCATCTATGACGTCACGCAGGGGCTGCGCAGAAGAAACTCAATTTTGTCGCTTCTGCGGTCATACCTTGTGTAGTTATTATACCATGACTGATGCCAAACCGAAAATTGAAATACCTCCAAAATAAATGGCCAGAGAAAGTCATTCTATTGTTAGTAGAAACACGCACGACTGTTTCAATTCTGTTAGTCAAATTCATGTCTTACGGTACAGTGTCCCGGTTGACTGTTTCACGTCCATTTCAACAAGCTGGCATGCAATAACGCAACGAATTCTTTAATCTCAAAATAGAACCAGAAAATCGAAACTTGTGTTTGCTATATAGCAGTGATTGAGAGTATATTTTAGTAACGAATGAAAGTTGAATATCTTTTATTTTAATTGGGATGTACACGATAAACGCAAAGTACGGGAAAGTTAATTCTGAACTGCGTTCAAAAATGTTCAGTTCGAACCCTTTGTTCGAATATACAGAAGGGTTAACGCAGAACTATACAAACAGCTCCTTCATCATTACAGTATCTGCTATCTATACTCAGCTGAACGTCATCCTCTGATTTTGATGCTGGACAACGTACCTTGCTATAATATCTGAGAAAATGAAGAGATTGTTCTAATGATTTGGCCTCCAAAGATTTCTGAACTCAATCCAATTTAGAACGTTTGAAGAATAATTGGTGACAGTAATCAGAGAGGAAACTCAAAAAATGTTTAGGAATTAGGAACCTTTCTGAAGAAGGACCACTCCTTCATATTGTGCAAAATTAATATAATCCTGCGGCCGTTTGATTGATCAATAGCAGGGAATTGATCAATAGCAATTAAGGAATTATCCACGAAGTCTTTAGTTAATTGCCTTCATCAGTAAATCTTTGAAAGTTTGAGATGATGTCTCTTATATCTTGAAAGCCGAGCTAAGTTATTTGTCTGAAGTGCAATATCGAACTCTTGATGAAAAAATATTCTGAAATTTCTTACGCATACATGTAAGCAATATTCATCATAGAAATTTCCATGATGTGTGTTCGTTACTATTTTAACAATACCTGATTTAAATAACTTGTTCTGATAATCCTTTACTGCATACTGCTACTATAGTTATCTAAAATTATTCAACAAATATGAATTCATAGTTCATCTTAAATTAATAACACTCTAATACTAATATTTTTCTTTCAAAATATCGTCAAATATTTCGACAATAGTTTGAAATTATGATTTTTGTTATAAAAATAGGATGAATAAATCACCTTAATAGACAATATTAGACGATGTGTGTTTATGAATTCTCATAATGGAGCTTAATTGCCTGAATCTTCATTAATACTTTCATTTGGGTATATGCTTGAATATGAGAACTCATGTCATTATATATACCAATCATTTTAACGTATCATTATTAAAGATACCTTTCCTAGTATGGACACTGTACAGTCAAAGGGAAGTGCATATGTGATGATTATTTGACAGCTCTCTAATTTCACATTTCTGAAATGAATTTTAATAATTGTGATTCTGTAGATATTTCAAAATTGGTCTGGGAACACTATGCCAACTTTCTAAGATTTGAAAATAATATTAAATTAGAGAATTGTGGTTTGTGAAATTAGCATCATGCGGAGACTCTTTTCTCTGATAGTACATCATCACAGTGACTCTTTTCTCTGATAGTACATGCTCCACCGTATAACTTCACGGTATGGATTTACCATAAAGAAACTTTACCATCTTGCAGGTGATCAACACTCCCTTCCATTACTGTTTTCACTCCTAATTTTCGCAGAATAAGAGCGTTTCACGACAGCCTGAACGCGAAATTGCCATTACTCTGACTATAAATCCAGTAACTCATGAGTAATGGCTTATGACGTACCCAGAAAAAGGCACTCCGGTGTCTCTAGTTATTAAAACAGAGACAGCAATTCCACGAGCAGCTAATGTTTTCCCCGACTGTAATGTTAGAGAACATACAAAAATATGTTATACAAGATCTAATGTTAGTTTTTATAGAAGATGTTTTGATGAATAAGACAATTGGAATCAAAATCAACTATTCATGAAATTGTTGATTTTGATGAATTGATGAATGATTTAATCGAATGGCAAGAAAATCAAATCGAATTCTATACCAAATGCTATCTAGTGAAGTATTGTCAAAATGAATTTAAATAGATATAATCATTTTTTTCAAGTTACAAAAGGCATTTACATTTATATTGAGGAGACTATAAATGAATCAGAAACCGATGATTATTACACTTAGTATTTAGTATAATTAATGCTGCTGAAAATATGCTAAAATTAGATCATGTGCACACAATAGAGCGGATACCTTCGCCGTCACTTTGACCCGTTCTCCCTCAAAATTTAATAAACTTGTAACTGAATTATGACCAATAGTCCCACCAAGTTTAATGCAATTTGGTTCAACACTGTTTGAGCTTTTTGAGTTATAAGTGACCTTGACCTTTGACAAAATCGCTCTCAAAATTGTACCGGATGGTTCCTGATCATTGATCAATTGTTCCATCAAATTTTATTCAAATAGGTTGATTTTTTTTTGAGTTATCAAGTTATAAATGGCCTTGACCTTGATCTGTGACCTTTGATCCGATCGCTCCAAAAATTTAACCAATTGTTTCCTGGACATTGACCAATTATTCCACTAAATTTTAGGCAATTTGATTATATACTTTTAATCTAATATTGTCTATTAAAGTATAATTTTGATTACAAAGGGTCTATCTATTTAAACCCTTCACATACGCTCGCTCACTCTAACTCCTTTTCTCCTGAAGTACAAAATCTATCGGACTATCGTTCATTTCGAGAGTTATTCTTCCTATGAATAATTGAACAAGTTAGAGAGATAATTTTCCAGTTATTTGCCTCAACATGAGAATATTGATGTGATAGATTTGCATCGTAACAATCCTTGGCAAGACGCCAAGATATCGAACAGGTAGTTCTCTTATTTTACAGAAAATTGGTAGAGTTGATATGACAGACGAAGATATTCATCAGCAACATATGAGTAAGGGACATCGGATGCAACTTATAGGATAAAATGATACAAAACGTATGGGATAAAATGATGCACATTTTATAGGATAAAATGATACACAAGTTATAGGATAAAATGATACAAAACGTATGGGATAAAATGATGCACATTTTATAGGATAAAATGATACACAAGTTATAGGATAAAATGATACAAAACGTATGGGATAAAATGATGCACATTTTATAGGATAAAATGATCGTCATTTTAAAGGATAAAATGATACACAATTTATAGGATAAAATGATACAAAACGTATAAGATAAAATGATGCAAAACGTATAGCAAAAAATGATGCAAAACGTATAGGATTAATGATGCAAAACGTATAGGATAAAATGATGCAAAACTTATAGGAAAAATGATACACAACAAAATAATATAAATCCCTGATCCTTTTATTTGGATCAATATATAATAGATTATTTATTATCATAGCTAGTTATTTTTTATGATATCATCATTTACACGAAGGCACGGTATTAACTTTTATCATTATTTTTCTTCCTATTGATGACACTGGGATTTATATTCCGAGTGTTACTAACTAATGTTACTAACTAATGTTACTAACTAATGTTACTAACTAATGTTACTAACTAATGTTACTAACTAATGTTACTCACTAATGTTACTAACTAATGTTACTAACTAATGTTACTAACTAATATTCTCTTTATTTACAGGTCGTGTCGCCGAGCTACCTCGGAAGTACAATTGGGTTTGCTGTTCATTTCAGTGGGACGAGGAATCGAAGAAAAACTCCAGCAGGTTTTGCAATGGTGAGTATTTTGACATCAACTTATCTTTATCATAATGAACAGAAAAGCAAGGGGGGTAATAAAAATGTCATTATTTTTTCAAGCTTCCTTTTCTTCAAAATCATTCCCACAACAACTTTCGTGAGGACGATTTTTTGATGGAATACTCTTGATTTTCTCTTCATTTTTGATGTTACTTTTCTCTCGATTTTTACCAAAGACTGTTTCCCTTCTTTCTAAGAAGCTGTCAAAGCCCTTGTGAACACTCACCGTGCTCGTAAAGTGGATATTATGAACCAGAAAGAGCTTTAGAAATTTTATTTTCATATCCTGAACTATATTAACCTTTCGGAGTACGGAGAGTGTTTGGTGGTGCTAAGATGTTACCTTAATCTATTAATTAAAGAAACTATTCTGATAGATAGTTATGGTGGGGCCATAGAGGCAAAGAAAGAAATCTCTAACTTAATCTTCTATGGCCCCACCATAACTGTCTCTCTTGGTACAAGGAGTAGCACATTCTAAAAAGAGTAATATTATTTCTCCACTAAACATCCGCCACAAAATTTAGTTCATTTACGAGCCACCCAATCATTCTCTGCTCTAAAAAACTCTTAATAAATTACAAAATAAAGAAACTCTTTTCTCTTTGGTTTGTTCTGAAGATGGATCACCTCCTCACAGTCTCAGTCTTGGTTCACTGCCCACTAAGGAGAAGATTACGGTGAGTGAAAACTCCACGGTAGTTACTTACGCTATTTGACAGGTGCATATCTGGTACACACAGTGACAGATAAATTAAATAAGAGAGCGATGATTGAGTAATCTAGTCAGTTTGAAAAATAGAATCACTGTTCCATGGCTTTTGAATGGTGAATTTAATATTGTTGATATAAAGATCATCTAAGTAATTCAACGATTCTTTATAATTGATTTTGAACACTTAATGTCTATCGTTTTCCAACGGACATTCATGACTAAAAATCCTGATGATTATTTATTATGATATTTTACGATAAAATACCATCAATATTTACCGTAATGGACAATAACAGACGATTTGCCGACTGTAAATTTTCCAACAGTTTCAATTAATACCGAAAAAAATCAACTTACGATGTGATAGGCAAGAAATAGAATACTATCGTAAAATATCACAATTAGAGACATTATCCTCAGGATTATTTCAGGAATGTCCGACGAAGGATGATAGACTGCAAGTGTTTCAGATTTATGATAAATTACTATTGTATTTTGGTCTAATCATTTATTGTCGTAGATAGATGATCTTTTTATTATTGATTAAAATCACTGATGGAAAGCAAAACTTTCATGACTATAATTATCAACAATTATTGGGGTGTAACATCTAGGTGTAACATTGGAGTGTTACCACGATGTGTAACATAACAAATAGGTTAAATCTAACCTCAGACCAATACTATTCTTATTTCTGTTTTTCGTTTCTAACCAAACTTTGCAAAGTGTCTTGAAGCAAAAGATTGAAATATTCTATTTGAAATATTCGAATAAATCCTCTAAATCTTCGCCTCAGAGATTTTCTGTGAGGTAAAAGTCTACGGTATTTACTTTCAGTTTTTGAGGCGTGATTTTTTATTCAGTTTCAGAGGCATTTGCTATACAAATAAAACAGCTAAGAATTTGATAGAATCTTCATCTCCTTCGATATAGTTTACTGATGTCATTTTTAATGTGTGTTTAGGAAATTAATATACATTAGTATTAATATACATATTTTGCCCCATTTAAATGATATTGAGGTAATTTACTTATTTTTTGAGATAATTTCTTCAAACGACAAGAAAAAAACATGTGTACTCTTCCATATGTCATAACACATTTTTACGCTTATTATTATTATTGCTATTTTCTTTATTTGTTTCGCTATTGTTAAATATGGTTTCTTTTCCTATATATTACAATAATTCTCTCGTCTTTTCGTGCTCAAACTGATTTAGGGTCAGAAGTAATCCATAAAACTTTGCGTGAACAAATCTTACATTTTCTGAATGCAGTATAATTTCAATATAATAAATACATTTACAATGGGTCAATGTGTAACCTTTTACTATTGGCGTTGTGACAATATGCTTTCAAAATCATAGATCCTGAGAATATTATATACGGAGATAATTATAGAGTATTTAATTGTTCTACACCAGCGGTATATAGCATTCGATACCATTTCATTTCGTATGTGATATTCTCAAGATCTATTATTTCATTAGCATATTGACCTTACTACTATTCCTGGAGATAAATATTGTGAATTTAGAATTAATTTTTCATCTGAACTAAGTAATTTGAGGTAATATTTGAATACTTAAATTTTTAAAAACTTTGACGATTGTTATACGAAGAGTTATTATTTTATAAATTAATTTGAAAATAAAGCTATTAGAAGTTAAATTAAGGTTGAGTCTAAAATTGATCATTTAGATCCGTTAAACGAATATTTTAACATTTACTTAAGTACTCAATTATCATTTTTTTGAAGTGTTGCCGATTGGTATTACTTTTTTTTTGTTAAATAGGATACAAAAAACATAGAGGGATTAAAATTGTGAAACCAGCAAATAACTCAGATTTTACTCTACAAGTAATAATTTGAAGAAAAAAAAATGAAAATAAAATGAAGAAATGAAATTATTAAATAATTTTTTTCAATTTTTTTTAAATGATATTTTAATAATTAAATTTACTAATAATTTAAATTTTTCTAAATAATTAATATTTTATAAATAATTTAGTATTTATAGAAATAATTTAACTGTTTTAAATAATTTAAATGTTTATATAATAATTAGTAATAAATTAATAATTAACAATTAAAATTGAAAAGTTGTTTTCCTATATTTTCAGGACGGAATGGATTCCCTGTACAAAGAGAAACGAAAACTAGACAGCACAAAAACATCTAAAGTCACAGATGACGTCATCTCACTCTACGATGTGAGGACCAATCACAAAAGAAGAAAGTGATGACGTCATTTCACTCTACGATGTGAGGACCAATCACAAAAGAAGAAAGTGATGACGTCATTTCACTCTATGATGTGAGGACCAATCACAAAAGAAGAAAGTGATGACGTCATTTCACTCTATGATGTGAGGACCAATCACAAAAGAAGAAAGTGATGACGTCATTTCACTCTATGATGTGAGGACCAATCACAAAAGAAGAAAGTGATGACGTCATTTCACTCTATGATGTGAGGACCAATCACAAAAGAAGAAAGTGATGACGTCATTTCACTCTATGATGTGAGGACCAATCACAAAAGAAGAAAGTGACGACGTCTGAGTAGTTTCAATCTGACTGGCCAATGGCAATCAGATTTCCTTTATAAATTCCCCAGAATCCACACTCTCTCATAAGTACATAAGAAACTTTTAATGAAGGAAATAAAAAGTTTATAAAGACGAACAAATCCTTCACAATGTACCTATAACTGAAAATGAAATAACCCTTCTCTGCGCACTTTATGAAGAACAAATTATGGTTATTTTAAACCATTCATTACGCACATTTTGAAGAACAAATGATGGTTGTTTATCCCATCACTGTGTACTTTATAAAAGAAAAATGATGGATTTTGAAGGACATTGAAGCCAGATTCAAGCACCACAAGTTTAAATCTTGTTAATATATTTGTCTCCTATTTTCTTCCGTTTTGCATACTCTAATTAGTAAACAAATTTCGTTTGATCAATTAATTCCTTCCACAACACTTCAAATGAATCCTCTTTAGGATAATTTCAGTGCTGTGAAGCGTTTGCTTGATTATTTCACCGAGAGCGTTATCTTATTATCTGGAAATTTATCTGATAAGATATTGTAAAAACTACTTTAAGATTCTATTTTTATACATCGGCACAAAAATGGTTATATTCCAAATAGAAGAATCTATGTATCTAAAGGGTTATATTTTCTTACTTCGTTTTATTAACTAATAGACATACATGTTTTGTACATATTATAAATATTATGTGCCACTGAGAAATTAGGGTTAAATGGATAAATCATCGGTTTTGCCATCTAGACAATATTGTATTGTCAAACTTCATGTAAAAGTTAATATATAATGTTACAAGCAATAATAGGATTCGATAAGAGTTGCTTGTGTTATTAATTTAGGCAATGTTGGTTTTGTTTAAAGGACATTTGGTCGAAAGCTATTTGGTCGAAAGCCATTTGGTCGAACGATATTTGGCTGAAATATTTATATTTTAGAAACAGAAAAATTGAATTGTAATATCATTTGATATAATACAAAAGAATAACTTTATAAATATATAATATAATAACCAATGATTACAAGTTCAAAAGTATGAAGAGAAGCCTTTTCCCACTCCTTTTACCTGTGATGAAATCTATGATTTTAGTAGAATTCAAATAGTTGAGCAATATATGTTTGCAGTTTGAACTAAGGATACACATAATGTACATCCTAAAGTTTATTTACCCGTTTTTAAAATAAGAAAAATATATAGAATTACTTTCAATTCCGAATGAATTCAACAGAAACTGCATTTTGTACTATGGATAACCATAAATTAAAACCCTTTTGTCCAAATGTCCGCTCGGCACAATTTACGCCGCATTTACTCCCGCAAGATTGTTTTTCGGCCAAATATCCGTTCGGCTAAATGTCGTTCGACCAAGTAAGCTACGGCCTAGTGTCCGCACATTGTTATTTTCTTTTATATTTCATATATGAGAAAATGAATTATTCAAATGTAACAATTTGAAAAACAGAAGAGCTTTTCCCCATTCATATTTGCACAGCATTGAATTCCTAAACAAACAATAGAACTTAACTATCAGTGTGGAAGATTCTGGTTTGCCGATGCCAGGCATGTGCATTGAGCACCAAGTTGTGTTGCCACTGAGTTTAGACCATCAAAACTCACTGCTTTCTGAAAGGGAGGCAGTGAGTTTTGTTGTGACGATTCTTTTCGTTTATTTTTCGGTAATGGCCCATGTGCTCCAGCTCAAGTGGGCACTGGGGCAGCAGTTCTACTACTCTTGGCGGGGTGTTGAGTCAAACCAGGAATCCCAGATATGCACATGAGACGTGTGTACAGGAAAAATTATAACCTACCTCAGTGCGATGCAAATCACAAACACAACTCTGGGTACACAAAACATGAACAGACATAACATTAGCACAATACAAAAACATCAGGAGTTGCCCACTACACATACCATCAAATTCACCATCTGCCTACAGACAAACTATACCTAACCACCCATATGTCTATCTCCATCACATGGCAAATCATCACAAAGCAAACCGAAACCATCGCCACCCACACCAACTCCCCTTCAACCACCGTGATCCCCACCAACCTACTCTTAACCATGGTCAACTTCACCACAACAATCTCCTCAATCACCTACAACCACATACAACATACAAAAACCCAAAAACTCTCACCATACTTCAAATAAATATAAACGGCTTACAGAGAAAAAACAACATAAAGGAATATAGATATAGTGGTTTAAAAATACAATGGATTTCAATTAGAAAGAAGAGTTTTATATCGATCAAACGTGGGAGTTCAATTTAATATCTTATAAAGGCGTCAGTTTTCTATTTACTATTAATAATTTACATATAATATTATATATGTCTGTCTGTTCGTCACATTGACCTAATAATACACTTGACAAGAAGCTAATATATGAAATTATTATGATATCACTTCAATAAATGATTTGTGTCTGTCTGTCCGTCACACTATGAAATTATTCTGATACCAGTACAATAAATGGTTTCAATAACTAAATTTTATTTCATTTCATTCAATTTGAAAATATTGATGTAAAAGTGGAGTCAGGGCTGATAAATAATACATAAATTGAACTACCATCAGTGAACATAAAATTAATTTTTCAAAATTGCCGTCATTTTTTGACAGTACGCGTACACTAGTAATAATTATTACGTAAAGTGCATAGCTATAATATGACTTAGATAAAATGCATAGTGTAAATATGTATATTTGAAATACCATTGAATGTGTGTGTTAATAGATTGTGAAAGCTGGTCTGAAATAGTAATAACCTTGTGTTTCTATCACTAAATGTAATGAAGAATTAATGTAAATATATACACCTAAAATAAATAAAATGTTATAAGAATTTATAGTTTCTGTGTTTTATTTCCATCGCTTAATAAAAGAGATTTTGATTTTTTTTGTGAATGAAAGAAATATATTTTAGTTCTTATACAAGTGACAGAAAACGAGAATGGTCAAAATAAAAATAATTTTAAATTAAATCTATAAAATTATGAAGGATAATTCGTCAGTCTGTCTGTCCGACGTTTATGATAATTATGAAGGAAAAACTAATAATTTGTGGCCATGGCTACCTATCACAATAATATTAATAATTGAATAATAATAGTCTTGACTTTGGAGGGAAAACAAATAATAATTAATTTAATTCATTATTTGTTTTTTGATAACACGTATTTGCATTTAAATATAATTCTAAGCCCATTATAGTAATTGAATTCTCTATAGATGACAAACACTTGCACACGAATCTTTTCTTGCTTCATTAAAAACTTTGAAAAGTATGTACATATAACTACAGTTAATGCTATATTGGATTATGAGAATTACGTATTTAATTAAGAGATTTCTTATCAGATTTTAAATTAAAGTGTGCTTTTTTAAACCTCTTTGATTTAAAACACACAAGCAATATTCAAAGAAAAGTAACTTTGTCAAAAGAATCGCAGAACCGTGTAAAGTTTTATTTTCTTTATTAAGAGAGCCAATTTGCTAAAGGATCTCAGAAAAGCTTTTTTAGAAGTGGAATACAAAAGAAAACATTATTGTAAATTGTAAAATATTTTCATGTAAAAAAATAACAACTACATTATACATTAAGATATATTTAATCGACCTAATTTACAAATAAATTGTAATCACTCTTTGAATCTAATTTGTCTTTTAATCGTATTTCTTTACCAATCATTTTTATAGATTTATTGGTCTGATTTAAATAAGAATAATTTTTGAAGACCTTTTAAATATCATTTTAACCGATTTTGTTAATTGTTCTTGCATTATCACACATTTCTCCTCATTGTTAATTATTACAATGAGATTATATGTTTCTGCTTTTTATGTTTAAGTTTCTGCTTTTTTTTTAAATATTGTAAACAGCACAAAAGTTTTTGGGATATTGTCTCTACCGCATTAGTTTCTATCGATAGAGTGCTGCAAATCAAATGTTTCTACGGATAATGTTTTTAAGGATAACTCCTCCCTGATTGGTTGGCAAAGAGGAGGAGCCAACAGGGGGCGGAGCACTAAATCTCTCTGCTCAACCTCGATTGTTGGGTCCTCCTCCTTGTGTATAATAATGAGTTGAATCAAATTACATTTTGAATAATAAAAACTTTAAAACGCCCAACATAGATGGCTATAATGTAGTTTGTTGTACCCGCTAGATTGTTATACTACATCTTCATGAGTTTTTAATGACATGGCAGAGGAGTTACTATACTATACTATACGTATAATTTTATATTTTATAACTATATTGTTTCTGGTAGTAACTTTTCATTTTCATGTTCTAATCTAACCCAATTTGACGTATTGTTTTCATTCTTGGGATTCTTAATAGACTAACGTACTGAAGAGAGAGAGGAACGCTAGTGAAAGTGAACATCCTTATATTTCTTTAGATCCAATAATCCAATATTCATAATCAATATCTTAGATTTGACTAAGCAGATGCCAAAATTAGGATAAGTGATTATTCGAAAAATGAACGGAAAAATAAAAGTATGCTCACTTTTTCTTCATTATCTCTTTCTCTCTTCACACGAGCGTTTTTGCACAGCGTTTTTCATTCTATGGAAATCATTGTTAAACCCATTTCATAAATATCCATTTTACGCTACGCTTTTGGAGCATTGCAAACGCTCCAAAAACGCTCGAGTGACATGTCCCCAACACATGCACTCTCTTTCTCCTCTTTCACCTGAAATAATGTCTAACAATTCCACTTAAGGTTCAAGTCCCGATGTCATGGTTACCAACACAGATAGAAATAGGCACCACGTCTACATTGCTCTATTTTAAACACATAAAAAGGGGAAAGAGTACACTAACATAGCAAGCTGAATGAGAAGAGAGTGAAGAGAAATGAATGAGATGAAAGGGAAGAAGGAGCTCCATGTTTAACATTTTATTTTATTCTAATCAATTGAAGATAAAACAGTTGTCAGTGTCGTACATAAAATACAGTGATAGAAAGTGAAAGGAGAAATATCTCTCCTTTTCCTTCTATCTATTAACAAGAAATGCCATTAGAAGCATTTAAAATGCATCATTGATATTGTGGAAAAAGGTATACTATTTTTATGATAATTATACATCTAGTGCCTTATATCGTGTGAGACACATCTCCTGAAGCCCTACAAAAGTTGTTGAAAATGAAACACTCCAGTCTGAAACAGATAGAGTCACGCCTCAGAACAAACTGCAAACTTTCTTGAGTGTCTCATATCTACATCTTTCAGCGAAGCTTTCAACACATCGTATAAGAAACTCAATATAGTCTGATTTTTTTTTTCATATATAAACTTGAATTTGTGTATCAGCCTAAAATTGAAAGTCCAAAGGGTTGAGATGTGGATTGTGTGCTGATTCTTTTGCTAACGACTTGACCTAGACATTTTTTCTTGGAAAATTCTAGAGCTGCATTTGTGCCATCTTGCATCCACCAAAGTGAAGAATAAGTTGCAGAATGATGCAGGCTGGGCCAAATAATGTCCTGGAGCAATCTGAGGTGTGAAACACCATTCCCTGATGACAAGTTGCCATCATCATTAAGGAATGCGTGAACTATTTGAACCATTCCATTAATAATGGCAACAAAGACCATAATTTCGCACTACATCGTTGATTTACATATGTCAAAACTCTGTTCTTCTTGTTGATGTGGTTCTTGATGGAGGCAAAAGTACTTCTTCTCAACAATGTTGGATGGGTGCTGCAGAATCCACTGAAAACATTGCCTTCTCTGTGCTTTGTGGACATCAGTTAATGGTTGAAGCTGAAGTGTAAAGATGAAAGATAAAACTCAGTTCATGTCTGACAATCGTCCACAACGTGGTTTTGGAAGGTGAAATTTGCTGAAAAGCTTTTCAAAGAGAGCAACTGTTTTTTTGGATACCTCCTTAATGGTATCCAGTAAATTCATCGCATGGTAAATTCGTCGCATGGTAAATTCATCGCTTGGTAAATTCATCGCATGGTAAATTCATCGCATGGTAAATTCATCGCATGGTAAATTCATCGCTTGGTAAATTCATCGCATGGTAAATTCATCGCATGGTAAATTCATCGCATGGTAAATTCATCGCATGGTAAATTCATCGCAAGGTAAATTCATCACATGGTAAATTAATCGCATGGTAAATTCATCGCATAGTAAATTTATTGGATTGTAAATTCATCACATGGTAAATTCATCGCATGGTAAATTCATCGCATGGTAAATTCATCACATGTTAAATTCATCGCATGGTAAATTCATCGCATGGTGAACTCATCGCATGGTTAATTTATCGTTTAGTGAACTTGTTGCATGATACATTAATATATAAATTGGTTAACTTAAATAAACTCTTAGGATATCGTTTCAGACCTTACTTTATTTTTCGCTAGATTAGAGTAACTTGATTGTGCTAAACTGTGCTGTTAGTTTACTTTATATGATTGAATTTTCAGTAATATAATGTAAAATATTCCTCTTATGTATATCATACAATTACTATATAATTATAAAAAATCGGAAAACCTCAACAATTTATTATATTATAATTATGAAAATTTTCCTTTAATTTCTTTTTTATATTTTTCGTTCAAATTACATATTTGTTTAGCTACTCATAGTTTGAACAACAACATAAATGTAAATGGTACACATCTTTGGAAATATACCACATTGAATGTTACAATAATGTCAAAAAAACTGTACAAGGTTTTCAGATTATTTAGTAGGTTATTTTTATTTTTTACAATTTATCTTTTTAAAAGTTATTTAGATATATTTTTTGAGCAGTTCCTTTTTCTTTCCTTTAAATTTTAAATCACGTTAATTCTTAGGGCAAAGTTATACAGAATACAAATAGTAGTAATTACCTTCGCAGAATGCAGGAAGGTCATATTTTCATCGGACTTTATTTATTTATTTATTTATCATCTTGTTATTCGCTTAACTGAAAAAGTGTTCAACCAAATTTCCTGAAATTTGTTAAAACAATTGTTTCATGTCCAGTGACCTGCTGCTATAATTTTGGGAGCGATCCGACCAAAGGCCAAGGTCATGGTAATTTATAACTCCATAAGTATTGAACCAAATTGCATGAAACTTGGTGGGACGATTGGTTAATATACAGGAACCATTTTGTTCGATTTTGGGAGTTATTGGGTCAAAGGTCAAAGATCAAGGTCAAGGCCATTTGTAACTCAATAACTCCAAAAGTATTCAGCCAAATTGTCTGAAATTTGATGAGACTATTGGTCAATGTCCAGAAACGATCTGGTAGAATTTTGGAAGCGATCCGGTCAAATGTCAAGGTCAAGGTCAAGGTCAAGGTCATTTATAAGTCGATTACTCAAAAAGTATTGTACCACATTGCATGAAACTTGGTGGGACAATTGGTTATTATCCAGTTAGCAGTTTATTAAATTTTGGGAGAGAACGTGTCAATGCGGAGGCGAAGGAATACGCTCTACTGAGTGCACATAATCTAGTTATTTAATTATGCTATAACTGTACGGTAATTGAGTAGAGTATCTTCTTAACTTCATTGTTTTAACTGTTGAAAATTTTAATGCTGAATACTCTGGTTATTTAGTTGTTTTTCTGCATTTCAATTATAATAAAGCAATCTGGAAAAGGGAAACTCTACGGTAATTGATAAGAATATTTGATGAAGTATAACTTCGTTAAATGTATTTTCATCACTTCCAGTTATTCAATGAAATTTAATTTAGTCTAAATAATAAAAATGAATTGATGTTACCCAACCGTATTTAGATTGCATTAAATTTCATTGGATAACTGGAAGTGATGAAAACACCTTTAACGAAGTTATACTTCGTCAAATATTCTACTCAATTACCGTAGAGTTATAGCATGAGTAATTATTTTTCAAATTTGTATTCTATATAATTTTGCACTAAGAATTAACGTAACTTAGAATAGAGGATTGTATTCCTATGAAATAGGCATATTGTGCATTAGGATTTTTTTAAATACATAAATACTAGAATGAATTAAAATATTTCAGAGATATTTGTTCGATTTTTGAATATAAATACAAAATATTTTTCAAATGAAATATATTATCTTGAATTTAATTAAATTACTCGTAATTTTCCAAAATTGAAATTTTTTCGAAGATTCAAACTTTTCCAAAATTTCAAATTATACAAAATTTCAATTTTTACTGAAATTTCAATATTTTTCCAAATTTCAAATTATTCCAGAACTACTAATTAATATATCCAATAATTCATAAACTAATAAAATTGAAAACAAGTTATTGACAAATACATTCAAGCTTTCGATTTCACTCTGTATTTCTCTTTCAATGCGAAATATCACCACTATTCAATTTTTCCAATTCGTAGTATTTAAGGAAGCGTATTCAATTTTTCTACAGCAATAAAATAACTCGAATATTCCTATGACAAAAGCCATTCTGAATTGAAATCGAAAAGTACTCAAGAGATTCTGACTGGATTAAATTCCGGAATATTTTGAACATTATTCGTCTATGTGGAGTAGGTTTTGTGAAGATTGAAAAAATCTAAACAAAACGTGAACTAAGATTTTATTTACAAAATGTAATACAAATGAACATCTACAAATAAAATATTTTAAATATAACTATTCATTTTTTGATTTCCTAAACAATAATTGTACAAGTGAATTGATGTATTATTGTATTATAGTATTGGTGTTTTGATTTACTTGTGTATTAATTTACTCAAAATTATTCCAAGTCTAGACATTTGTTCATTTGGCTATAGAATTCAATACTATTTCGGCTTCAGTTTGACAGTCTGCAGAACACTGATTAATGCATGCAATAACTGATTAATGCATACAATAACTGATTAATGCAAACAATAACTGATTAATGCCTGCAATAACTGATTAATGCATGCAATAACTGATTAATGCATACAATAACTGATTAATGCATACAATAACTGATTAATGCATGCATTTACTGATTAATGCATGCAATAACTGATTAATGCATACAATAACTGATTAATGCATACAATAACTGATTAATGCAAACAATAACTGATTAATGCCTGCAATAACTGATTAATGCATGCAATAACTGATTAATGCATACAATAACTGATTAATGCATACAATAACTGATTAATGCATGCATTTACTGATTAATGCATGCAATAACTGATTAATGCATACAATAACTGATTAATGCATACAATAACTGATTAATGCAAACAATAACTGATTAATGCCTGCAATAACTGATTAATGCATGCAATAACTGATTAATGCATACAATAACTGATTAATGCATACAATAACTGATTAATGCATGCATTTACTGATTAATGCATGCAATAACTGATTAATGCATACAATAACTGATTAATGCATGCAATAACTGATTAATGCATACAATAACTGATTAATGCATGCAATAATTGATTAATGCATACAATAACTGATTATTTCATGCAATAACTGATTAATGCATACAATAACTGATTAATTATTTCTTACAAAAATTGAATAATGCTTACAATAAGTGATTAATGCAAACAGTGACTGATAATGCTTACAATAGCTGATTAATACATTCAATAATTGATAAATGCATACAAAAATTCATTAGTGCTTTTAATAACTGATTAATGCACAAAGTGACTGATTAACGCATATGTAATGTATACTCGGGGAGTATAATATTATAATATGTTTCTGGTTCAATAATCATCTTCATTCTTTTCATTTTCTTTTATGCTGAACAACCAAATTCTCCTATTTTTGGTAGCGGGGTAATTAACGAATTCCGAACGGATATTTTACTAGAAATAAGATTATTTATTGTTCACTGAAGTGGTAAATAATACGTGTATCTACAATAGGATAAATAAAACATAGAATAAACTTTTTATGTACTGAACTAATTCAGGTACATGGAAATACAAACGAGTTAAATTAACCTCTAAATACAAATGAATATATCCTGAAGAATATGGTTCTTCCTATTGGACTTCTAAATGAATTACTGCGTTAACATTCAATAACCTAAATCATATTAAAATGAAAGTCAGTAGAGAAAGCTCAAGGGAATCTATACCTTGCAGAAAAGACAATAAAATAAAAACGCATAATACTCCCAAAACATACATACACTAAAATACACTGTGTTTATATTACAGCAATGGCTCTTAAAGTGGGATGCCTGGCACCCATTTGGGGCCTGAATTGTTCATAGGGGATGCCTTGGATGGGTGTTTTATGTGTTACATATAAGTTCTGTCTTGCTGTCAATGTCACGCAGAGTATAGTTGAAATGTATTTGCCATTTTATCGCATCATAGTAACCAAACATATTATGATTGTAGCTTTTAATTCTATATTATGCAATACAATGCTCAGAGGGTGCTTACAAAAAGAAAGGGGTTTGCAAGAAAAGTTCTTTAGGAAACACAATTACAGTCATAACTTGTTTGTAGCGCGTACAGTGGGGGTTGATATGTGAAGGGGCGGTAGGGGGAGGGGGGCAAGGAACTCATCCACCTATCAACACCCCAGATGGAATCCGGGAATTGATTCAAAATAATAAATAATACACCTTTGCACTGTAAGCTTCAATAAGAAATCAATGTATGAGGAGGATATGTCGAAGCGAAAATTCTTTCTAAAGCGATGAGACCTGGTGGTAGAGGTGTTTCAGTCTCTCCTGAAAACTGTGGGTTGATTGACACTATTTCTCTTTCAGTTGTTGTTGTACAGAGTTACAACAGAGCTGATTTGAAAAAGAGAGGTGCTCTATTATACTTGTACTAGAATTACTTTCAAGTGACAACAAATCTGTTTTGTCTAATACGACATTTTTTCCTGTACATATTAAAAATATATCTGTCTAGGTTACTCTAGTACAAGGTTTGTTTGTACAATATCGGACTACTACGAGGGTTTTGCGGTATTTCAAGTTTTCAATTGGTCAAATTCCAATGAATATAACTATCTAATTTTCACCATAGGTAATTGTTTAAGGCGGTCTATATTTTAATTTCAAAATGTTGTAACACATTATTCCAATGTTTTCCTATTACTAGTGAAGTATAAGAAGCTAAAGCCTTTTTCGTAGTTCAGAAACATCCTTCCAAAATCCATCTAAATTGCCATTAATTCCTGCTGACTAGAATTTTCTAAGCCCTGGGGAATCTTCTATTAGGTGCAGCTGCAAGAAGATAATTGCTGCCCATTTCTGTTTCCAAAATAACCTAGTATCTTATTACATTTCCTCATTTTTCTACTGATATTATAAGTAGGTGCCAATATACAATACGATCTGCATGATCATTAATAACCTAACTAAAAATCACTCCTATATATAATATACATATACAATAACTGATTATAATGCTTACAGTAACTATGTTGATACAGTAATTTTCTCTTTTCAATAATAGTTAGAATAATATAAATGAAATTAATATTTTTTATCAGTATACATAGTAGCAATTAATATGTTTCAGTATACAGTATTTGCGGAGTAACATATTTACTCCGCATCCATTGTTTTCACTGTTAGGATAAATTATCGAACTGTTCTACATGCATTAATCAATATATGTACAATAAATATAATAATACTTGAATAATAATTATTATATACTTTTTCTTATATGATCAAAATTATAGAACAGTTCAAAAATTCGGTATTTACCCCAACTGACTATTTATATAATCAATGTTATTTATTTTCTTTTTGTTATTTCTCCTTTTGTTACGTTTCTTCAGTTAATTAAAGTTTTTGTTGACGCGTAGTAATGTGATAAAATATGAATTTAGCATATAGAGTAGCATTCACAATGCACACTGGTAAAATACTTTATTCTACACTTTTATATTCTAATTGTGTTTGTGTTTCTGGAAAAGAGGAAAAGTCTTTGACTCGGTATATCGGCTATAAGAATACTATAAAATGATGTAAAGGCTATTATGTTAATAAATTGAATGAAAATTCAACCTTATGGAAAATTGAAAACGAAGTAACTTCGGTGGAATATAAAATCTGTGTTACTTTTCAAATGAAAAAATAAAAAAAAATAACGTAGATATCAATATATATTTTGGAATAATTACAACGTGAACATAAAAAAATCACTATTTGGTTTTCAGTCTTTCTTAGTTGCTTGAAATAACGGTAGTGCTAATTGTAACATTTACATAGTTCGAATTGGGAAATGTCCGTCTGTGACAGAAACCTCTGATCTTCGGTAGACCAATTAGGAACTGATGTGAAACGGAATGAGAAACGATATTCTTAACGGGCAAGTACACTAGTTGAAAATATTGATACTATTGAGAACACATTATTCTTAACGGGCAAGTACACTAGTTATATATTGATACTAATAAGAACACGTTATTCTTAACATGTAAGTACACTAGTTACAAATATTGATATTATTGAGAACACGTTATTCTTAACGGGCAAGTACATTAGTTGCAAATATTGATACTATTGAGAACACGTTTATCTTAACGTGCAAGTACACTAGTTACAAATATTGATATTATTGAGAACACGTTATTCTTAACGGGCAAGTACATTAGTTGCAAATATTGATACTATTGAGAACACGTTTATCTTAACGTGCAAGTACACTAGTTACAAATATTGATACTATTGAGAACACGTTATTCTTAACGGGTAAGTACACTAGTTACAAATATTGATACTATTGAGAACACGTTATTCTTAACGGGCAAGTACACTAGTTACAAATATTGATACTATTGAGAACACGTTATTCTTAACGGTCGAGTACACTAGTTTCTATCTAATCAGTTTAAGAATTATGTAAAGACAACTAACTCGAAACAATGTAATTAAATTGGTCGGTATAATACAAATTCCTCCTCAAAAAGTTAGCTTCAAAGTATTTCCTTTTTTCGAAGTAGCCAATCGTTTTCGTAGACAATTTTGAACTCTTTTTTGATCTTCCCCACTTTAGAATTTGAAGAATGTGTCTAATTGCTCCCAATTTCGGGGTAATTAGGATCAGAGTAATTTTAAAAGCTCATGAATAGGATCGTAGGCGTTAGTGGTAGCTATTATCCTACCTAGATAATCTTGTCTAATGAAACAGAGTTAAAAGTAGTGGAATGTGTTAAGGACTATCATTAGTGTAATATAAATGTTAAGGGTATTCATTGGAGGATTATTTGGTAGATAGATCCTCTACCTGGTATCACTAAGAAAAATTTCCTTATAATATCGATTTGTTATTTCCTTCCATTGTATGTATATTAGTATAATTGCTTGTTGTAAATAGTTGCCTATTCAAAATGCATAATTTAACAAGCCGTTTCTACGAAGCAATTTGAGAGCTATCGGACGTTTAAACATTTTCGAAAAAAAATATGTAAAATTGAACCATTTATTTTTATTCGTATCCATGATACAGGCAAAAAGGTACATGGCAGCGCAAGATAACGGCAGGTATCACTGATACGAATTGAAATCACGAATTGAATTTAATATTTTTTGTTTGTGAATTTTGGAAAATATGAGGCCGTTCAATATCCTCGAACTTATCCTATTTTTATTTCTTTTTGAGTTGTTTTCCGAAATCTAATTAGCGGATTAACCGAAAGTGAAAACTCAAAATTCGGTCAGTCAATATCGAGGAAATTTGAGGCTTCCATTTGATTTGGGTAATTGGCTTACTAATTATTCGAGAAAATATCAATGATCATCACAATTGTTTTAATTTACGTAACAAAGTAGAAATATAAAAACAGAATTCAACAATGAAATACTTTTGAGAATTTTAGTGGATTATACAGATTTAAGTTATTAGGTATATCATAGTTAGGAATATCTTGAGGTTTCCTGACCTTTTGAGGTAAACTAGCACATCTTTTGAGATTAACAAGCATTACAAGATAGTTAATAAATCCTTGATATCAGATTTAAGTATTTTGTATAACATCTTCATCATTCAGTATCATAGTGGTCATTCAGAAAAATAATCCCCGCTACCACTAAAAATAGGTCAGGGAGGAGTTAGGGATGAGAATGGGGGAAAATATTGAGGTATTACAATTTGATTTATATTGTGACTGTCCCTCAAAAATAGCACATGAATAATAAGTGAACGATTCAGTGAAAATACAATCATTTTAGAATAATTCCCCCTTCCTGAAACATATGAAGATTGAGAGGGGAAAGTGACTGTTTTCAGGTTTCAATTTATTATTAGTGTGCTTCATACAATTATTATAATATCATCAATCATGAACAGTAAACATATGCACAGGTCGTGCATATAAATATACAATATTTCACGTGATCTTTGACCCGATCGCTCCTAAAATATAATCAAATGATTCCTGGATACTTACCAATCGTCCCACCAAGTTTAATGCAGTATGATTTAATACTTTTGAGTTATGAATGACCTCGACCTTGACCTTTGACCGGATCGCATTCAAAATTTTACCAGATGGTTACTTGACAATCACAAATCGTCCAACCAAATTTTAGAAAATTTGGTTGAATACTTTTCTCAGTTAAGCGAATAACAAGATGATAAATAAATATAATAATAAATAAATAAATGCCGTCTAAAATATAACCTTCTGTATTTTGCGAAGGTAATGAATAATAATGATTTTTCTTAAATAAATTGAAACAATAATATTTGATTTAGATACAATTTAAAAATTATCAACGGAACTATGAGTAATCGAGTCTATGTCTCCATATAGTATTGAACACTGACAAAACTAAAGAAATTAATAAAACTCCCGAACAGATTATTCTAGAGGTATATTGCAGACAGTCATAGTTCTCGGTAAGTACGTATTAGTTTAGGTCAATCAGAAATTTCAAAAGGTCATGATGGTTCAAAACAAAGTTATACACCAACTTTCCATCTAATGTGAGTGTAAGAGTACTACTATGCTCTCCTAGATAAAAAAATATTAGCCCTATATACATTGACTTGATAAAGTTACGCTTTTTGCTGATTCAGCAAAATTTATACGGCTTATGATTCTACAAGAAGTCTATTTTTCTTTGAAAATAGAGCCTGCTGTTTATTTTATAATTTAGTAATTTATTTTTGAAAGCAAACAAATGTATTTAAAAGAAAAAAGAATAAAGTTAAAACCTAACGAATGCGCTTTTGTTAAAAACATATTATAATTTAATAAAAAAATTTAAAATTTTAGATTAAATCACCTTTGCAATATGATACAAATATTATTCCACTAGGGATGAACTCTTACGGTGAAGAACATTCATACAATATTTATTTTCAAACAATAATAATAATATTACTATCAGCTAATAGTAAATATTATACAATGTTTTCCACAAACATTGTATAATACAAAATAATAAAATGTATAATATACAATCGGTAGCTAAGTTATTTAAGCAAAATCGGTAATTTAAGTTATTTATTTCAAACAGGATGAATAATATTTAACTAGTCTTGGAAGACTCTTGAGTTGAAATAGGCGCTCATATAACAAAATATGGAGTAAAGTTGAATCCAAAGAAGAATAAGTAGGGACATATCTTAATCATTGATGACAACACTCTAATTTCTCTCTTGGTATTACAGACATCTATTGAATATTTAATGTATTCCTACTGCTTCTTCTACAGCATTTTTTGTATATTGGACACTATTGTTAATTAAACTTTACACCTGTCAGACTTTTAAATCAGTAGCTTTCAACAATTACCAGAAATTTTAACCCTAATGTGCCAAATAAGCACATCCTTTTTTATTACTTTATATCTTTCACTTCAAATTTAATCGGTCTTTCTTAAGGGGATCTTTTAGTTGTTTTGCTTGCTACCAATGATACTATAGTCCGATTGAGCTGAGATTTTGCCATAAGGTGTGAAATGCTCCAAATCTGTGAAGTTGCTCATGTAAATTTTTCATTTTGGGCTCCCCCTCCCCTGTGGAAGGGGATGAAAAACCTGCTTTTACACCCACCCTCCCCCCTCACGGAAAGTCTATAGATTCAACGGGGTTGGCCATACAGAAAAAATTATGGAAGCTAATATGTTTAGCCCGAAATTACATAGATCGTTAAGTGAACATTTTTTGGATTTCGATATCTAATTTTTTTATTTAATTAAAAAAATTTCTCATATTCTGACTTCTTTCACTCTTTTTCTTTTTTTTTTAATAAAAATGTTTGAGATCAAAATTTGAAAAAATGCTAACTTTACCATCTATTTCAAATTTTTCCGTAGGACCAATCGACATTGAGTCTATAGACTTTTTGTAAGGGAGATTTGAGTAAGAAAGTTACCGAGATAATGGAGTAAAAAAAGGTAAAAATGATAAAAACACAAAAAATAAAAGCAAAAAAAGGGAGCTTTTTGTCCCAGCCAGAGAACTCTAAGGTCCCCAAAGGCAACAAAGGAGCCATCAACCAAAAATGGGTGGCAGAGCCCATTTTAGCAGGGGGGAGGGGATTCACTGTGGCACACCTTATCACTCACCCCTCCCTCATTATTCAATCCCCCCGGCATTCAAACCAACTGTATCCTTCGCAATCTCAGAGGTGGGTCCGTCGAGAAGGAGCGGCATGACCCCACACACTGACTTACAGTTTTCACACCGAAATGAAACGTTTTTAACGTTTTCTTTGGATTGTTCACTGGGGAACTAAAGAAAAATAATCGATAAAAATGGCAAAACCCCAGTAAACGATCCCTTTAACTTTGTTCCTACATAAATACCAAATATAATTTTGTATTTAAAAGTTAAAAAATATTTACGTATCGGCATAAATCAGCGTAAATCTTGTTAATTAGGAAAATAATTGTAATGTGGTGACGTATGTGTGGCAACGTAGAAATACAGTTTGGTTAGCCTCTTAGCACACTACAGTCCAAGTTTTCATGGAGTACACACACATGTCTGAGCTGTGATTGGGTCACATTTCACCCAATCACAGCAGTGCTGTGATGTCTTTTATAACTATCTATATATTTCTCCTTATCTTTTCAATATGTTTACTTGAAATTTGGTACACATTAGTTTAGCTTATATACTAACAGCTTGAAAATATACATTTCCGTAGGTTTATAAATAAGACATTTGTTCTTTAAACACATAGTCAAACCTTCCAATAAATTCTGATAGTCAAACTCGTTATGGTTAAGACAACCATAAGGTTTTAGATTTTCTTGCAAAGAATTATAAACACATTTCATTTACAATGTTCATAATGCCTACTACATGTGTAAATAAATAATTTTAATTTTGATTATAATACTCCTACATTAAAAAAGTGATCATTTAATATTTCATGTTATAAGGTATACTACCCATTTATCGTATGCTCACAGTTATCACTAAAGTGACTTCAAAGAAATTATAGTGAAAGAAATTTCACTAATTTTAGATCTATCGAAGATTTTAACAATTTACCCTAGTCCTATTTAATATGTTTTTACTTTGTATTTGTTACTTTTACATTGACTTATTCAGACCGGTAATTTAGGTAGGTTTTATATTTTTAGAAAGAATTATATTTATTGATAGGCATACTATTTTTAGGTAGATTGTATATTTTTAGATTAGTATGATATTTTTTGTTAGTTTTTATATTTTTAAGTTCTACAAGTCACGTTAGACTTTCCAAAGAATCAAACTGTTTGTATTTTAAAATTGTAATACTTTTATTTTGTATTTTAAGATGGACAGAATTTCAATAAACAATAAACATAATTCATCAGCCAAAGTGAATGGTGAAAATATTGCTCAACCTATCATGACGTAAGTCAATTCTGAATTTCTATTAACTGTTACTTATTGGTAATTGTGTTGTTACATAATATGTATCATGCTTTTATCATATAAATATAATATCATAACATATAAATGTTAATCTCTAATATTTATCTTTTTGAATTTCAGATCACTCCTACAAGAAAATATTGACGTACCTCTACTTCTCTTGGTTTATGTTTATTTTCAGTGATTATCTATCATTCCTGAATTGTTATTAGGTTTATTATCTGTCGATATTATTATAACTCTACTGATTATCTATTATTCCTTAATTGTTATTCTTGTCTCAACTTAATAATTATTCTCTGGCCAGATTCGTAGTTCCATTCACCGAAGTTTATTCCAGAGAGAAAACTTATTTTCTTCTAACTTTCTGAAAGAAATCTAATTAGCATTGTTCAATTATATTTCCGGCCTTGATTACAATGGTACTAATTTTCTAATAGTTTTGTGATACGAGAGAGAAAATAAGGTGGGGAGGGGAAAGGTGATTAAGAATGTGCTCCCCCCCCCCCACTCTTAATATTCTTTCGCATTCATAATAATCATGTCTAACATATTGAACTGAAATATTTCATTCGTGGTTTTAATTAAATTTTACAGAAATAACAGGAAAATATTTTGGTATGATGAACCCTTAGATATTTGCTTACAGCCTGTGCCTTTTTTCATTTTATAAGTTTGTCTAGATGAAACTTGTGGTTTTTCATTATCTTCTAACAATTAGAGCAAGTGGTTTTTCAATACATGATAACAAGTAGAGCAGGTGGTTTTTCATCGCCTGTTATCAAGTAGTTCAAGTGGTTTTTCATTGCATACTAACAAGTAGAGCAAGTGGTTTTTCATTGCCTACTAACAAGTAGAGCAAGTGGTTTCTCATTGCCTACTAACAAGTAGAGCAAGTGGTTTTTCATTACCTACTAACAAGTAGAGCAAGTGGTTTTTCATTGCCTACTAACAAGTAGAGCAAGTGGTTTTTCATTGCCTACTAACAAGTAGAGCAAGTGGTTTTTCATTGCCTACTAACAAGTTTCCAAATAACCGAGATTGTTTTCAAGAAGGAGAGGGGGGCAAACTTTTCTAAAAGATTCTAATGACTTTTCATTGCTTGAAGAGACGAAAAAGTCTAATTAGGTAGAAGTTAATATGCTAGTTGGTGGGTATCACCCGCACTGTTTGATGACAGGGTATAGAGTATTTTACATGTACTACAATAATAACTGTCCTGTGGTGTATTTACTAGCAGGACTCATTGGAATTTAACGGGATGAAAAATATATTCAATCAATAAATAGTTTCTGATAAAACTGATGCTCTTCTGAAGACAATAAAGAATCAACACTATTACTTCGAATTAAGTATAAATGAATATTGCGTAATATTAATAGAAAATAGTAATAAAACCTAATTTTGCGAAGGTAAATATCAAGTTTACATTACCAACACTATCGAAATTGCTTGAAAAGAATTTGGCAGTATCGGTGTACTCTGCATAGTGCTGTGATAAGTTTAGGAGAGAATACACATGTATTTTTCTGGTCAATGAGGGTGAGGCTTGCTCTCTCCCTCATTGAGCCAAGACTGATTTCTATGATTGTACAGCTATATTGAAAAAATATTTAATTAACCTATTTCATTTACCTCTTGATTGCCTAAGGCAACATATATGTCCCCTTCAAATGATGTATTTAGCGAGATTTTATGAAATATTCTCCTCAAATGATCAAATAAACATAAGTGTAATATTTCATATATTTACTAGAGCACATGTGTTTACACAATTTTTTTTCTCGATTTTTTTTTGCATTCAAATAAATTTAGGCCATAAAGGATCAAAGTGGTACAATTTGAACGGAATCATTTTCATTGCTATAGATAATAATTTTCATATAAAAATTCAGTTCAATCAGGTAACTCAAAAATGAGTTATATTCTGTTCAATTAAAGTACTCTGACAAACGGTTGAAAAAAAAAATTAAAATTAAAACGCATAACATCTTTACTATTATACTGATCTAATTAAGACACATTGAAATACAGATGAATCTTTGCAGTAATATTTAGAACAATGAATAAATCTTAGAGGACATAGTTCTTCCTAATGAACTTCAATATCAATTATTACAATTACAATCAATAACCTTAATAATATTACAAGGGAAGTAAGTAGAGAGGAACACGAGTGAATCTACTAGACTGTCTTACACGAGTGGCTTGCATGTCAGTCCTATTAGGAGTCATGTACCTAAGTATATTTTATAATTATGTAAATATGTTTACATACCTGCAGGCACGTACTGCGAAGATAAAAAAGATTAAATATAATTAGCTCAGGTACCTGTTGAAACAAAAGATTTTTCACACCAAGTTAGTTTGAAAAGGCAATTAAAATTGTCCTTAAATTTTAAAGAATATACACCGGAAAAAATTGCTAGTCAACCTGACTCCTCGTTTGAGTCAAGACTTTCAAAACTCCAATATTGGAGTCAATCAATCTCTACCTGAGTCAATCTGACTATGAATTAGGAGTCAATATGACTCTTGTTTTTGAGTAAAATTTTAGGATGAGTCAAATTGACTCACATTTTAAAGCCAGTTTTGGGACAAAATGAAAACTCAAATTTTGAGTCAATTTTACTAACATTTTTTTTCAGTGTATAGATGAAGTATTTATCCAACAAAAAATAATAAGCACGATATCTCTGTGTGAATTATCTTTCAAATTATAGTTTCAATTATACCTAAATAAAGAGTTAAGCAATATAAACATGAAGAATTTACAAGGTATAATTTATGTCAATTTGTGTAATTACTACATTCATTGGTGAAGATGGATGGGACATAGAGTGGGAGTAATTTTATCCAATTTAGAAGATGCTCCACTTTAATTAAATTTCAAAAGAGTAAATAAATAGAATAACAAGTGGGAGTTACAGAGGTAATATTCAATTAGTTATTGATTGGAATATGGAATAGTTTGCAAAATCATTTAGAAGTATATTTAAGTGAGCGTGTGTGTTTCGATTAATACTTAGAAGAATTAAAATACGTCGTATGATATATTTGGTAAAGAATCTGATGGTTAAGAACTCACTGATAATTTAAGAATAGACTTAAAAGTAATGAAAATTATTGCTAATAAATCATCTTAATTTTCATTGGTTATTAAAGATAAAATCTTAAAAAGAGAAATAAATAAATTATAACTGACCGGTATGACTATCAATGTAAATTAGAATGGATATTTACAGTAAAATGCAGTCATTATTAGATGTCATTGTAGAGGTCAATAACAGTGCAGTTCACATGTCAAATATTTATTTTTGTCAATTCGTGTCACTATGTTGGTAGAAATTTGTCAATCCTAAAATCTGAGCCTCTGAATCTTCTACATTGAACAATCTAATTTGTAAATGGTGAGGTATCTAGGTTTGCAGTTTTAGATGACTTGTTTGTCACTGAGGAATTTCATTTAGATAATGAACTTCCAATGCCATAATACAGTTGTTATGAACATTAATTCAAATGTGCTATAGAAATCTTTAAAATAGTTATACAACATCTACCCAATATAATGTTTCAATGGTGCTAGGACAATTGCCACCCGGACAATTGCCACCCGGACAAATGCCACCCCCTGATAACTGCCACTCAGGCAAATTATTGTCATCCGGTCAATAATTGTCACCATAATGATCATTATAAGAGTTGTGATAATATACTTTAGGTCATAGATATTAAGAATATAGAATTTTATATGCCGGTGTTTTAAAACGAATTAATAGTGTTTAATCATCTCCGTTTATAATATTTTTAGGATCTATGATTATGAAAGCACTTGAAAATTTTATTAATTAAGTAATAGTAATATAAATACCTATTGTTGTCTATCATCAATTAATAATATATGTAGAAGTTTACTTGGTGAGATAAAAGAGACTTGTATAATTAGTAAAATTAACTATTTTCTTCCAACTAGTATAATGTTATCTATGTACTATGCCCTGGTGTATCCTTACTTGATTTACTGCGTTGAAGCCTGGTACAGCTGCTCTAATTAACGGTGAACCGATTTTGTTAATGATATCAATTTTATATCAAAAATCAACACTCAAATGATAATTAAGGTTTAAAATGTCTTTTATTTGTTACAGAAAATAATATTATATAATGTTTTTACATCCATATGAAATTAATTATATCT
Source organism: Caprella mutica (assembly GCA_947561585.1). Classification (NCBI taxonomy): domain Eukaryota; kingdom Metazoa; phylum Arthropoda; class Malacostraca; order Amphipoda; family Caprellidae; genus Caprella; species Caprella mutica. The sequence continues at coordinate 48,469 of CANNZV010000376.1, read as the reverse complement.
ATTGTAGTTTTTTTGGTATATTTCGTCCTCGCGAAAGCCATTTTTAATTACCTTTTTTTAATTCGTGCATGATGTTACATTTTTGTCCTAATTTGACCAGATTTTCAAGATAGTTGCAGAAAAAGTAAAGGAATAAAATCGTGTTTTCAGAAATTTTCTAGCTTTAATAGTTTGTAAAATAAACTAGTTTGAAAATGGGTTTCCTTTTTTTTGCGCCACCCTGTATAATAAGTATCTATACACTATTGGCTAAAGAATTTAACACTGCTAGCTTTTCCAATATATCGATCGTTAATTACTTTCGAGTCTCTTGCTTCGACATTTCTATAAAGTACTTGACTATTATCTGAACAGCTTTTTTAACAATAGGTATGCTCTAATCACAGTGTTTCTCCCAGTATTTTTCTCACACACCCCTTGCTTTTCTCAGGCACCCCCTGAAGTAGATTAAAAAGCTACAATTAGAATATATTTGGTTTCTATGATGTGAGAATTTTAAATGAAAAATTAAGGAACTGAATGTTTTATTCAAATAATTAACGAACCTTTTTATTTACATGAGGAAAATTAAAATTCTTTTGAAATCCCAGTCACCCCTATAAACAATCCAGGCCCCAAAAGGGTGCCGGTCACCCCATTTTATGAGCCACTGGTCTAATTATCTAAGTTAAAAGCAGGGTTTGAATCATTGAAATCATTAAACTATTGCTTCAATTCTTACAGGATTTTAATTATTCCTAATCTTATAATATACCCTAAACTGCAGCAATACCAAAATTATCCCTATTAACAATATACCAAAATTATTCCAACTAAAATTATAGAATATAGATTAACAATAATACTTTTACATCTGATTTTGTCCGTGAGTGTAGTTAGGGGTTCAATTTTTTTTGTTTTCATTTGATGGGATTACCTAATCATTCTCACACACATTCATTGCATCTCCAACATTTCTTTTCATGTTATGGTGTTAAAATATACAATGAGGTATTTTTTTTATTGAATGAGTAACTATTCTACTAGTTACAACATTAACTTAACTTTTTCTAAATGATCTATGAGTGAATTAGATATTTCAAATATGCATTCAGTATTTATAACCAATTTAACTAGAGAACTCTTCTCCCTATAATTATTTACGTGCGCAGACACTTTTGCCGAACGGACATTTTGCCGAACAGACATTTTGCCGAACGGACATTTGACCGTAAGACAATTTGCCGCAAGTAGATTTGGCGTCAATTTGGCCTAACGGACATTTGGCCGAAAGATTTTTATTCAATGTTAATCAATATTACCAATTGCAGCCTCCGTTTAATTTATTAATATGATTTTTATTTCCATGGAATTGAGAGTTATTTTATAAAAAGGAAAACAAATTTCAATATGTACATAATGTGTATCCATATTACGAACTGCAGACTCCGGTTGATTCAATAAATGTTTTTTTATTTCCATCGAATTTAAAATGATTTTATAAAAAAGAAAAATGATTTTTAAGTGTACAAAATGAGTATCCATATTACGAACTGCAATCATATATTCCTGAACAATCTGAATTGTTTAATAACAAGTGGTGAGTCAGTGGCCAAAATAATATCGCATCTTGCAGGACGCTAAAATCCTTATTTTTGGGTCACGTGACTGGCAATCTAGCGTCAGTTTAATGTAGAAATGATATAACTGAAACAAAATAAGGTTTTACACCGTCTTCCTTAGCGTCCTGCAATCGCTGCAACACTTCCTCTCTCTAGAGTAGTTTATCATAACTCTATGTTTAATAATCATGAATTTCATCGCAAATACAGTATGTGCCACAAAAATGATTCCTCTATTTCAAATACTTGTAAATCGTTAGCCAGTGGACGGAAAAACTGTATCTTGGTCTTCTCATCTTCACCTCTTATTTTACTATTAACAGGTAAAAAACATTTTTGAACTGATGGACATAGTTTCAGAACAGGTGAGCAAAAAGTGAGGATGATTATTTTTGTCATTGCGCGAAGATTATTCTTAGAGCTAACTCTGTGATTTTACTTACTAAAAGACAGTGAATTCGTAATACTGGCCAGAGCATTTTAGAAAAAAACTTATGAGATATTGAAAAAGTAATTGACTATTTTTGATTTTATTTAATTGACTATTTTTTAATTTTTTAATTTTTGGTTTTTTACTCTTTCGTTTTTTTCTCAAATTTATAATTCTGTTTTAATTAAAATAAAGTAACATTCTGCTTTCAACCCTGCCGCGAACTGTATCAAAATTCATTGAAACTGTAGCAGTAATATTTTTTTACTTCACTCCATAGAGTTATGATAAACTACTCTAGAGAGAGGAAGTGCTGCAGCGATTGCAGGACGCTAAGGAAGACTGTGTAAAACCTTATTTTGATTCAGTTATATCATTTCTCCATTAAATTTTGTTTCAGTTATATCATTTCTCCATTAAACTGAGGCTAGATTGCCAGTCACGTGACCCAAAAATAAGGATTTTAGCGTCCCGCAAGACGCGATATTATTTTGGCCACTGACTCACCACTTGTTTCACTCTAACTCGACTTATAACTGAGTTTTCTCTTTACAAAATATTGTCTCACTTAAATTCAAATATATCTTAACTCTACTTTTTAAATTATCAATCAATTTTAATTCAGTTTGCGGCATGATATTCTTGTGTAATGTGACTATATTTTTATAGGAACAGAATTTTAAACGAGACCAAGAACCATGACATTGATATAATTTTGAAAAGAATAGAGTTAAAATAAAAAATTTGATATTCATTTCATAGAAAAAATATCACGAACAATAGTTTATTATGATTCGATTTTATACATCATATATTGAAATTTCAACTATATTGGGCATTAAATAATGTAGATGGTACAAAATCTACACAATGTCCTTAAAAGGAAGATATTTCTGTATTATCCACAACTTTGATACAGTTGTTCCTACAACAATTCGTTTTCTCTGATCATTTTTAATATCATCATTTCGCATCCATCGACATTAACATTTACGTTTCTTATGACGGTCATTTTGTATTTTTTACACGTGTTAAAAACATTTTTATGTTCCTCTTTATGTAACTTCATTCTTTGTTTCCATATTTAACTGTACATTATTTGAGTGACACCACACTCAGAAAAAATGCAAGTCAAATTGACTCATCGCTTGAGTCAAGGCTGCAAAACTCTAATATTGGAGTTTTTTTTGATTGACTCTACCTGAGTCAATCTGACTATGAATTAGGAGTCAAAATGACTCTTGTTTTTGAGTAAAATGTTAGAATGAGTCAAATTGACTCACATTTTTGAGCCAGTTTTGGGACGAACTGAAAACTTCTATTTTAAGTCAATTTGACTCGTATTTTTTCTTCAGTGCAACGATAGTTATTATATACAAATCTGGCTTTCGTTTTCTTCTCTTTTCCATTGCAACTCTGTATATCTTTTACATAAATCGATTGCTGCTCACTTTATACTTTATAAACTAAAAAGAAGACGTCACATATTTCTCTAGGCTAAATATTCTGTTGTTTACCAACGTCAGTTGAATTCCATAATTCGTTACATCAATGTTTGTAGGCAATGTAAATGTATTTTTTGTCTTACAAAATTCAGTTGAGACTGTTTTAAAATATTCTTCTATATGTAGTTTCTATTCATTCGTAATAATTTAGATTTCTATATATGAAATATTACCATCAAGAGTTTGAATATTAATGAAAGTTTGCCCTAAAATTTCTATTTTCTTTTTGTTTGCATCAAGAATCAGTCCCGAATACGATTGCAGTTTTATGCGTCTTGGTAATAAGTTTTCCCGAATTTATGAAGAATATGATGAACCTGCGTCCATACGTAAATCAATTAATTTATTATTAATTTTTCCAGTTAGTACAAGTATTTTTTATTTAGACAATTCAATATTATTGTATTGGCATTTGTTGTCAATTATTATACCTATATATAATGTCTAATTATATCTACTGATCTTGGTCTACTAGAGTGCCGTTATACCCTTTGTAATGGTTTTTTAGATATCTTTTTTGTGACTGATAGTACCTTTACCTAATATTTTGTGTCTTGTAATATCTCTCCGTGCTGTAACCCATATTGTATCTATTGGATCTGTTGAGTGCCAGTACGCATTTGTCTCTATTCCTAGACTGCATGTAGCCTTGCTAGGCCTCACAACTTCATTTTGTCAATTCCAGCAATGGTTGATTTGTCATTATTTACAAGACAGTATTGTATTGGTTTGAATGTTGGTTATTTATCAAATTTCAGAAGCTTCTCTGATAGTTTCTATTTGTTTCACATAATGACAGTAAGCTGTCCTTTGCACTGCCATAGTTAACAATACCTTCATTAGTAAATGTTAAAATGAGTAATTTTTCCACCAATTATTACTAAATCAACATTACATAATAATAAAGTGTTGTTATTATAGTTGATAGTTATGTTGATATTAGCAAAGTGTTTCTCTAAGTTGATAATGAAACTTTAAACAAAAACTCCCTTTTTATAGTCAGTCTCGTCTCTAGGACAGACCCCCAAATAGAGGGATGCTAAATTTCGAAATTTGTGTATCAAGAATTATTGGTCTATCAACATCCTTGTCCGTGTGTGTTTGTGTTTGCGCTCGAGTTTGTTTTTCTACTTTGTGATTCCCCCGTCATTTTATCTCAGTTAGTTTCGAACTGATGGTTTCGAACTTACGTATTTATAATGATGTACTCTCACTTCCATTTTTATTTATTCCTGACATTATCAATCAATTTTGAATATTTTAATGTGAATGAAATATTAATGTACTGAAAATTAATTAAACACATGAATGCAAATGGTTAGTCCACAAAAGAATAATCACATCAAACTCCACCATTACTATAAACATTCCAAAACAATTAATTATTGCTTAATATCATTTAAATAGGAAGAACCTATAATTTAATATCAACCCCAGTAATCTAACTCTCTATTATCAACCACACCAGTAATCTAACTCTCTATTATTAACCACATCAGTAATCTAACTCTCTATTATTAACCACACCAGTAATCTAACTCTCTATTATTAACCACATCAGTAATCAAACTCACTATTATTAACCACACCAGTAATCTAACTCACTATTATTAACCACACCAGTAATCTAACTCACTATTATTAACCACACCAGTAATCTAACTCACTATTATTAACCACACCAGTAATCTAACTCACTATTATTAACCACACAGTAATCTAACTCACTATTATTAACCACACAGTAATCTAACTCACTATTATTAACCACACAGTAATCTAACTCTCTATTATTAACCACACCAGTAATCTAACTCACTATTATTAACCACACAAGTAATCTAACTCACTATTATTAACCACACAGTAATCTAACTCACTATTATTAACCACACCAGTAATCTAACTCACTATTATTAACCACACAGTAATCTAACTCACTATTATTAACCACACCAGTAATCTAACTCTCTATTATTCACCACACCAGTAATCTAACTCACTATTATTAACCACACCAGTAATCTAACTCACTATAATTAACCACACAGTAATCTAACTGACTATTATTAACCACACCAGTAATCTAACTCTCTATTATTAACCACACAGTAATCTAACTCTCTATTATTAACCACACCAGTAATCTAACTCACTATTATTAACCACACCAGTAATCTAACTCACTATTATTAACCACACAGTAATCTAACTCACTATTATTAACCACACAGTAATCTAACTCTCTATTATTAACCACACCAGTAATCTAACTCACTATTATTAACCACACAAGTAATCTAACTCTCTATTATTAACCACACCAGTAATCTAACTCACTATTATTAACCACACCAGTAATCTAACTCTCTATTATTAACCACACCAGTAATCTAACTCACTATAATAAACCACACCAGTAATCTAACTCACAATTATTAACCACACCAGTAATCTAACTCACTATTATTAACCACACCAGTAATCTAACTCTCTATTATTAACCACACAAGTAATCTAACTCTCTATTATTAACCACACCAGTAATCTAACTCACTATAATAAACCACACCAGTAATCTAACTCACAATTATTAACCACACAAGTAATCTAACTCTCTATTATTAACCACACCAGTAATCTAACTCACTATAATAAACCACACCAGTAATCTAACTCACAATTATTAACCACACCAGTAATCTAACTCACTATTATTAACCACACCAGTAATCTAACTCACTATTATTTACCACACCAGTAATAATCTAACTCACTATTATTAACCACACCAGTAATCTAACTCTCTATTATTAATCACACCAGTAATCTAACTCTCTATTATTAACCACACCAATAATCTAACTCTCTATTATTCACCACACCAGTAATCTAACTCTCTATTATTAACCACACCAGTAATCTAACTCTCTATTATTAACCACACCAGCAATCTAACTCTCTATAATTAACCACTTCACCCACACACACTGATAACTATTTAATTTATGTACAGAGAAAAGAAATAGACTTACCATGGACAGAAGAAAATAGATGAACTCGATTAGTTTTGCTGTATGAGAAATAGCATTCTTTTTATGACTCTATATTATATAAATGTATAATGTATATAGTAAATGGAGCAATTTTATTCATTTGTTATTTATAAAATAAATATACAGGCAGTTTGATAGAACGTGCCTTCTAATTTTAACTTTAATCGTTTAACCCACTGTGAGACGTTCTACCAAACTGTCAGTATATTTGTAATAATAATACATAACTAGATTACGTGTACTCGGTAGAACACATACCTTTGCCGCCACTTAGAAACGTTCTCTCCTAAAATCTAATAAACTGGTAACTGGATAATGACCAATCGTCACACCAAGTCTCATGTAATATGGTTCAACACTTTTTGAGTTATTGAGTTATAAATGACCTTGACCTTGAACTTTAACCAGATCGCTCCCAAAATTCTACCAGATTGTTTTCTGGACATTGACCAATCGTCCCATAAAATTTCAGACAATTTTGTTCAATACTTTTTGAATTATTGGGTTATAAATGGGCTTGATCTTGATCTTTGAACTTTAACCCGATCGGTCCCAAAATTTCACAACATGGTTCCTGTGTAATGACCAATCGTCCCTCCAGGTTTCATGTAATTTGGTTCAATACTTTTTGAGTTATAAATGACCATGACCTTGACCTTTGACCGGGTCGCTCCCAAAATTCTACCAGATGGTCACTGGCCATTGTCCAATCGTTCCATCAAACTTCAGGCAATTTGGAAGAAAACTTTTTAAGTTACGCGAATAACAAGATGATATATATAATATATACATAAAAATAAATACATAAATAAATGCCGTGTAAAATATGACCTTATGCAAATTTGCGAAGGTAAGAAATGTACGGATATTGGTCACGATCAGAATATCCTATTTAATCTTATCTCTTCATATAATAAAGGCCAGTATGAATATATTATACATTTCTCGTTCCTCGTCCCTATTTAGTAATTAGATGGGAAAAAATGAAGAAAGTAGCCATGATACACACGGGAATAAAGTGATATGATATTTCAATATCTTTGTTTATATAAAAAAAATTCATTTATTTTATCTATGTAATATTTCGCTATATGCATAGAACTACTTTAATTAATTAAACTCGGCAGGGTATAAAATGATCAGTAAATAACGAAAATTGAAGAAACGAATCATGTGTGGATTGTACACATACACCAACATAAATATTAATGAAAAGCCGTTATTTTTTAACATGAAAGTACACTAGTATAAATGTAATATTAAGTTCTTTAAATTGTAATTGTTTTGTAAACAACCAACAGACAAAGACACCCTGTGTACTAGTACATAGGGTGATGTTGAATTATATACAAAATTATGAACTGCCAGATAACTCTTTTTTTTTCAAAGAAAATCGAAAATAAAATAAAAACGATGAATTAGAAAAATAAGAAATTACAAAAAATCGGTGATTAGAAATAAAATGGTAATTACCATTACATCAAAAATTAAAAAATACGAAAATTTTACTTTGAAAACCCTGACAGCTTTAAAAATTTATAGTTCAAAATTTTTAACGTGTAATGCATTTAAAAAATCTTGATAACAGAAATACAAATAACTGAAAATTAACAATTGAATCTGAATAACGAAAAAATCTGAATATTTAAGAAAAAATCGGATAATTTTTAAGTAACCAAACATTTATATTCAGTCATACTTGATGGGTAACTCACTAGTTATTGAAATAGCGAGTTGAATCATAATGTCTTTTCTTATTTAATCGCAAATGTTGAACTGCTCTATTACTCAAAACGAACCCTATATAGGTTATACTGTTTTACAATACATAAATATTATTCTAAAGAATGTCTTCAGTGACATCTAGACTCAATTAATTACTTTAATCAATGATACAATGAGTCGGTAATTGATAAATAATATCTTTATTGACTTCATATGACAATAATTCACTTTGTTTACTGATAATGTGAGGAGTAACACCTAGTTGGAAAATTTACCATTATTGTCAATTACGGTAAATATTAATGGTATTTTATCGTAAAATATCATAATGCCAGACATTATAGTTGATTTTTTTTTTTGCGGTAATGTCCGACGAAAAACGATAGAATGTAAGTGTTTTAAGTTTATGATTAATTGCTATTGTATCTTGGCCTAATCATTTATTGTCGTAGATAGATGATCTTTTTATCATCACTTATAATCACCGACAGAAATTATTATAATAATTTCTTGACTTGGTGAATTATAGAACCGTTATTTAGCTATTGACTAGATTATCATTATAGGTATATTGAAGAAATGTATATTGAAAAGGTTTCGATACCCACAGGTTTTCATAAAAGGGCTTAATTTGAAATTTTGTACTTATGTATTATACCAAGTATTTCACCATTTTCAAGCTGCTCATTTTCAATAAACGGCATAATTGGAAGATACATATGATACATTGAAAGGTATCTATGATACATTGAAAGGTATCTATGATACATTGAAAGGTATCTATGATACATTGAAAGGTATCTATGATACATTGAAAGGTACCTATGATACATTGAAAGGTATCTATGATACATTGAAAGGTACCTATGATACATTGAAAGGTATCTATGATACATTGAAAGGTATCTATGATACATTGAAAGGTATCTATGATACATTGAAAGGTATCTATGATACATTGAAAGGTATCTATGATACATTGAAAGGTATCTATGATACATTGAAAGGTATCTGCGATATTTTGAAAGGTATCTATGATACATTCTAAGGTATCTGCAATATACATTGAAAAGTATCTATGATACATTGAAAGGTATCCATGATACAATGAAAGGTATACACATTTCTATACGCCCACATCATGTTTTTCTAATACACTATTCTTTCAATTTCCAATGAGCAGAGTTTAAAAAAGTTTCAACTGCATTCATTCTAAGCAGCTTCATTTGAATACGGTATGTATTAATTAATTACACTATAGGATAATACAGTGAAGGATATTTTAATTCTATTCATGAATATTCACTTTAAGTGAAATGTATATTGGAAATCTATACAAATTAGCAATTTATAACAAGGTTTGGAAAAAAAAGTTAAACGATTTTTATTCTATTTTTAGTAAAGCATTATTAGTTTAATTTTTAAATAATTTTTGATAATTTTGACTATAAAATGAATAATTATTTTAGTGTATCATTTAATAAGGAAATGAAATAAAATCAACGGTATATTTTTTATGACAAAATTATATCTAGAGCAATATTCAGCATACCTAAAAATAAAATTTGTGGTGGGTAGTTATATTATACATACCACATCTAATCTTTAATGAACCCACCATAATTCTCTCTTAATCTAAATATCTCTTATAATGTTCTATGGCCCCACCATATCTCTCTCTTTTTCTTTAAAAAGATATTGTTTTAATATGAAACTATTTGTTTACTTCCGTTACTAGGATAACTTACTATAATTCCTACTGTTACGCAATTTCATACTTTCGTTATACTTGAAATATAAATAAACTGACAGTTTATTAGAACGTGTCACAGAATTATCCAGTGAGGTTGCTATTTGGGAATATGAAAATGCACTGGAAAACATAACTGTGCGAGAAAAGTAATTTGCACGAAAATACGTAATTGTACGGACATTAGTCATTTCTATGTTAAGTAACTGTACGGAAATACGTAACTGTACCGGAATACGAAATTACGTAGGTGTGTGCGAATTATTATTAACTGTACAGGAACACGTAGTTATACGGGAATACATCACTCACCCCCATTAATTCTTTGAAGAAATCTCTTGAAGTCACAACCATTCACATCTCGTATTTATCTTTTAACTTTACCTTGCATATGAAATATCATATTGAAATATTCTAATCAATTAGTTTCCTTTGAAATGTTAGGCAGGGTCTAATATCCATTGCAAATAGATCACTAATGATTTGGTTCTCAAAATGATGAAAAGAGGATATTTTTCTCCCAGGACTTTCCTTCAAAACATTTTTCCTTCACATTTTCATAACTCAGAGTTTAGCGCATTAAATTAAGAATTTTCTCCGTGAACCTTATCCATTCCTTATTAATAGTGTTTAGAAATGCTTTTAGAGCTTATGGAAATTTCCTCAGAATAAAATAATGCATATTAGGGCGCCTGCAGTGAATATTATAGAGTATGAATATGAGTTAAGCATTAATTAGATGTGAGTAGGGTATGCTGTGCATTACCGAACGGTTCCACAATTTAGATTAAAATATATAAAAATGTATACCATTTAACTCATTATTTTAAACTAGTGTACTTTTCCGTTAAGAATGACAGTTTTATCTCAATAAAATAAAAATTAAAGCAGTGAAAAACCAGTATATTCCCGTGCTTATCATAGCTTCATTCTACATTTATATAATCTATCCTAATAAATCTATAAACTGAAGAGCAAGTGAAACAACGTAAAATAAATCATCCTTCTATTTTTTTAAAAGTTTTCGAATAATAAGATATTCATCATCAGTATCCTAAATTTGACTAAACAAAATGTATAGAACAAAGAAGTATAATGGATATTAAAATTAATGAAGTCTCCTAAAAAGTTAATAAATAAAAAAATAATAATAATAGAATAATAATAAGTTATTCACCCATAATAGTAAAATTAGAAGAACTCTCTTGTTCTTTTTTTATTTTTTTATTAAATTTTTTTTTTAGCTCTTAAGAAAAATAGAAGGATGTTCACTTTTTAAGTTGTTTCACTTGCTCTTCAGTTCATAAATTCATAAGATTTCCCAGAAGGAGGCCCATATCAAAAATTATAATCTATCCAAATAATACCCTATAGTGTGTTTATTTTTTATTCGAATAGTGTAGTACCCGTAAGAAATGACGGATTATATAGTTATGATAGAGTTCATAAGAAGAATATAACTAAAAGTAAATTAAATGTGAAAAAAATATTCCTTTAATTCAATATTATCCAAGTTTTTATCTGATTTATTTTTCCTAATTTTTTTTAAGGATTGATTCATTTTCTCCCTTAGTTTTTCAGATCTTTGCCGAATTAGATATTTTCGTTTTCATATATATTTTTATCATTTTTCTGGATTTTTTACCTTTCTGTTTGTATTTCTTTCAGATTGATAGAAAATGAAAATCGTATTTTTTCAGATTTTTTTTTTAATTTCCGGATTTTTTTGTTGTCCTGATTTTAAGTTATTAATATTTCTTTTGTTCTTTGTTACATAAACTAATACATTTAAAATTGAAGAAACGCATAGAAATTAATTAAAATCATATAAATATATTTCTGGGCATATCAAGGCTTATTATTGGAAGCGGGACTCGAATATATTCATAAATTTATTAACATATAAATCCTTAATTATTAATAAATATAGAGATATTCATATTTTCAAACAAATTATCAAATTACTTAACAACAAATTATTAATATGCAGATCCTTCAGCATCCTATCAGCCGCGGGGGAGAGTTTTTAGGGTGGTTGGGTTGACCCCTTCATTATGAACCCAACCAGACGACCTTTACCCTCCCCTACGACCTCACTCGTAAGTTTCTAAAGTCTTGATCTATTCTGTAAAGATATCATTCTTCTTGTTTAAAATGAAAAATATCGTCTTTTTGAATAGAAGATTATCTATATTTATTCAATTTGCAGGGAACACCGATCGACCTATTTTACATCTATTAAATAGCGCAATCATTTTTTCGTACAACATGAAAATTCAAACTCCTTCCCAATAATTAGAGAGAACATCAAAAGCGTTCTCCGATTTTGAGTCTAAAATTATTGCTTCACCAGCGGACCATTTTCTCACTAGTGCTATTTTCAGCCTCCGTCATCGGTTGGGTCGGTTTTCGCGCGCGGGAGGGTTTTAAAAATCTAATCAATGTCAATAATTTGAATTGGTTTTAATATTACCGAGATTGTGTAATTAAGAATAAATAATTGGGGCTCATATTGTTGGAGTGAGAATCATTAACTACTAATTACTCATCAGCTATATATCAATTATTTTCTGTAAATTCAACAATTTGTAAAATAAAAATAAAATATAGGTACAAAATAATTAATGGGTAACTATTGACATTGAGTCCAATGTATATATATAATATTATTGATTGTTGACTTTCAATCGGTGATTATAATCGATGACGAAAATATCATAAAATCCAGTATTATTATAAGTTATCCTTAATTTAAATTTATTCTTCCCTCTGATAACCGGTCAAATGAATAAATCAATTTATTTCTTCTATAACTAACGATGCACAATTTTATACAGTAATGTATCATTCCATCCTCTTAGAAAATGAAAATAACAATATGGATGAACTCTAAAGTGTTTTTATTTTTAACTTAAGTAGGCGTGCGAGAATGAAGAGAAATATTCTATATAGTAAATGTATGTATGATTTTCTATGCATAAAAATTAATTGATACGCATGATAAACTGATTGATATTTTACATTATTTAAAATTCAAATGTAGGATTAATGGGGAATGAATTCTTGAATAAATGAAACGAGTTGAAATAAAGAGGAAAATGTTCCAAGAAAATTTATAACAGGACATCTAAATTCTGTAAATAAATGACACAAGTATAGTTATATAGCAATAATATTTATTTTATAATTAGCCCTTCAATGTCCAACGTCATCTGTGGAGGAGATTAGAAAAACCTTAAATAATCTTAATATTTAATCGATATAATCATATTCTGGCAAAAATAGGCGTGAAAATAAACACAGTCTATGCCACATAATGAATTCAGATTTTGAATCACCTAAAGTTCTTCACAAATGATATTAGACTTTATATAAAAAAAACATATTCCTTCTTAAAAAGGTTATCTATCTAATAATGTTCAATGAAAATTAAAATTCTAGCGTACAACATATCTTGGACTTTAAAGGGTTAGTTTATGCTTTAGCCAGCATATTGCACCTCGCTATAACTACTAGGCACATTTAATCAATGGCTTCACCCTGTATATCCTCTCAGTTTGATGATGGCCAAGGCTAGGATTCAGTTGCAGTGTAGAGTGTCGCTGTTACAATTGCAAAGGAAATTCACAGCCAGTATATATATATTATAAATATATATATTCTATATGTATATGTACACTAATAGGTATAGAAATACATGATCTAACTATAATTGAAAATTTATTGCATCATTGAAGAGGACCGTATTCTTCATGAATGTTCGATTCACATGTTTGAGAGTAGTTATTAAAGTGCCCTCCTACACGGTACTAGGACGAAACACCCACGGACAAAAAGCCTACAGACAAAATGCCTATGGACAAAACGCTTAACCAAATAAAAAGCGGACAAAATGCCTAACGGATAAAATGCCCAATGTACCAAATATATGAATATAGAAAATTAAATAGTAAAATAATGACGTAAAAGAATGTTGGAAAGAGAATAAAAGAATAAACTCCATATTTAAATAAAAAGGGCCGACCAGAAAAAATGAAGTGATGTCTGTAATGAAATAATTATTAGTAAATATAGAACGGCAAGCACTGTGTTTTAATAAACCTTCTAATTGGACATCAAATACAATTCTATAACCTTTATGTAAAGCCTATGCGTTAGTAAATTATTCTTCCTCCCAGTTACAATTAATATTGGATACTATAGTATTTTTCTCCAAAGGAACTTTAGTTAAATAATACAAATATCGACTGTATTTTTTATAACTGTGGGTAGATATTTGCAGTGCCCGAAAATTTCTGTCCAGGAAATTTCGTTCGGGAAAATTTGGTCTCGGAAATTTCGGTCTGAAAATTATACATGGCCACTCAACATAAATGGACATTATGTATTTTGTTGTATCAACCATTCTGTAATGACCTTCTTTGAATGAGGGCAGGGGCTTGCTTCCTCTGAGGGTATTCAATTCTTTTATTTTAAGGGTATATTTATTTTAATGAATTGAATTCCAACAAAAAAGAGAAATTTTGACAATTGAGAAATTCAATTCCCTGTCTTTGCAACATGTCAATTCTTGATGACCAGATCTTATAATGCTCCATATGAGATGTTATGATTATATTTACTCCAACTAAAAAGAGGATTAACCCCATCTACAGAGTGCATTTACCTCATGTATTACATCTTCCCCATCTACAACACACCTTACATATACCCCACTCTACCTGAGCAATCAATTAAGGTAATGTACTTCTCCAATAGGCCATTCAGTGAATTTAATCAATCAGAGCAGCTTAAATCTTCAGATGTCTAATCTCCAGTCCGATATTGCAATACATTCATTTCAGAGCCATTAAGACCTATTTGCGAGTGATATCAAACGAATTCACAGTACATTTATCAAACGAATTCACAGTACATTTAGCAAACGAATTCACAGTACATTTATCAAACGAATTCACAGTACATTTATCAAACGAATTCACAGTACATTTATCAAACGAATTCACAGTACATTTATCAAACGAATTCACAGTACATTTATCAAACGAATTCACAGTACATTTATCAAACGAATTCACAGTACATTTATCAAACGAATTCACAGTACATTTATCAAACGAATTCACAGTACATTTATCAAACAAATTCACAGTACATTTATCAAACGAATTCACAGTACATTTATCAAACGAATTCACAGTACATTTATCAAACGAATTCACAGTACATTTATCAAACGAATTCACAGTACATTTATCAAACGAATTCACAGTACATTTATCAAACGAATTCACAGTACATTTATCAAACGAATTCACAGTACATTTATCAAACGAATTCACAGTACATTTATCAAACGAATTCACAGTACATTTATCAAACGAATTCACAGTACATTTATCAAACGAATTCACGGTACATTTATCAAACGAATTCACAGTACATTTATCAAACGAATTCACAGTACATTTATCAAACGAATTCACGGTACATTTATCAAACGAATTCACAGTACATTTATCAAACGAATTCACAGTACATTTATCAAACGAATTCACGGTACATTTATCAAACGAATTCACAGTACATTTATCAAACGAATTCACAGTACATTTATCAAACGAATTCACAGTACATTTATCAAACGAATTCACAGTACATTTATCAAACGAATTCACAGTACATTTATCAAACGAATTCACAGTACATTTATCAAACGAATTCACGGTACATTTATCAAACGAATTCACAGTACATTTATCAAACGAATTCACAGTACATTTATCAAACGAATTCACGGTACATTTATCAAACGAATTCACAGTACATTTATCAAACGAATTCACAGTACATTTATCAAACGAATTCACAGTACATTTATCAAACGAATTCACAGTACATTTATCAAACGAATTCACGGTACATTTATCAAACGAATTCACAGTACATTTATCAAACGAATTCACAGTACATTTATCAAACGAATTCACGGTACATTTATCAAACGAATTCACAGTACATTTATCAAACGAATTCACAGTACATTTATCAAACGAATTCACGGTACATTTATCAAACGAATTCACAGTACATTTATCAAACGAATTCACAGTACATTTATCAAACGAATTCACAGTACATTTATCAAACGAATTCACAGTACATTTATCAAACGAATTCACAGTACATTTATCAAACGAATTCACAGTACATTTATCAAACGAATTCACGGTACATTTATCAAACGAATTCACAGTACATTTATCAAACGAATTCACAGTACAATTATCAAAAGAGTTGTAAGAAACTATGATTCTAAAATGTAAGTGCTTTTTAAGAGAGAAAGTGAAGTTAACTTTGCGCAATATTCATAATCATTTATTATAAATTCAATCATTCGGGTTTTTAGAAACAAGGGTTAATCATGGGACATATTTATATATAAATCATTGTAACATATAAGTTGTGAATTTCAAAATGTAGCGTTAATTAAGCGATGCATTTATACACGAATAATTTGGTTATACAGGTAGGTACTATGGTTCGAAAACGAGTTGGTTTTGCGTCACACTATTTGATAAATTCTTTGAAAATTAAAATATTTAGGTATTGAAGAAGTGGTTTTGAATAGTCGCCACATTATACATTTACTAAAGGTTTGATATATTAATATTTTCTAAATGATACTTCAATAGAAATAGGTTTTATATGTTACAAATATCCGTAACAGAACAATAAGATTCTCTTCCAGTTGTTATTCACTAATAAGTTTTATTGTATCGAAATACTTTTCGACAATGGATTTCAGTTAGGCGTGCAACTGAAAACCTATTGATAAAATCTATCCGATATCGAGAACTGCGACCGGAAAGTTATTTCAATATATTAAATTGAATAATTCATTTAGTTTCCTGAGGCTTTACTAATTTAAGTTATACGAGTTAGCAAACTTGTTTTCGAGATCGCACCGCAAATTGGATCCAAATTCTTTTATTTAGACGGTAACAAGTAGTACGGTACAAATTTAATATGTTTGTTCTACAGAAGAGAATATATTAAATGTATTTCTCTATTTTGAAGCCTGAATGTTTATTGAAATAAATGATAGAGAGCTGTGGGAGTTATATCCCGAAACAAAATTTCAATAAAGATTGAAATTTTATATGAAGGGATTAAAAACTAATTACAAATTATGAGAATATTGCACAAAATTATATGTGTGTATAATGTGTATTATAATTATTATTATTTTATATTTTTTATCTGTAATTGTATTATTTGTATGTTACATATATGTTAGGAAATGTTATATGTAGGGATAAATATTAATTTGCAATAATTGTTATGAGATTATTGCCTGAAATTAAATTTTGAAATAAATTGCGTAAATTTTGCTCAAAAAATTGTATTAACATTTTTTTTGTCAGATAACCATCAATAATAAGGCTTTTATGTTTTCAATCCACAGTGTTTTTTTTTCTTTTGCAATACTTTGAGCCCACACTAGGAATATTTGAAATAAAAATTTAGAGGAAACAAATATAATTATTTTCTTGAAGATAAGGCTTGGTACTTACATTTCATGTAATACAAACTTATTTGAAACTCATTCAAAATACTTCTAAAGGCTATATACAGAAGGTGTTGGAAATGGCCGCTGGAATACACATGTAGTCAAAGTCTTGCGCGCTCAAAGACGCTCTTCGAGTCTTCGTCACCTTCTCAATTGTTACTGCGTCACAATTTGCACCAAACAGCTTCACACACTAAATTCTATCATATCATGAATGGATTGAGGTTTTTCCGAATACAAAATATTTTGTGTTGTAGCCCAGAAACGGAAATCAAGAGGATTGAGTACTTACTGAATCCAGAAGATATCAGTGTCTCTTCTGGTAACTCGTCCTTGAAATTTTTCTTCAAGAACAGCCACTCTTGTACATTGAGATGGAGCAACAGAGTCTGCGTCATGTTGAAGTGGCTCAAAAAAGTTTGCCACGATTTGTCTTTCAGCAATGCCATGTTATAGGAACCACTAACAGAGTAACAAGGGACGTCGTCATCGATGAATGCTTGAACAATAGAATTTTACGTTCACAATCGCAACAAATGTCATTACTTTTTTGTCATTTCTATAGTTTCATTCGACAATATCATGTGGATTCTTATCTGCAAATTTTGACACAGCAATAATTAAGAGGGTGATGAAGCGCGCAATACTTTAACTACAGGATTCTGGCGACCATTTTCAACACATTTTGTACATAGCCTTTAGAAGTGTTTTCATTGAGTTTCAAATAAGTTTGTAACAAATTAAATGTAAGTACCAAGCCTCATCTTCAAGAAAATATATTTGTTTCTTCTAAATTCTTATTTCAAATATTCCTAGTGGGGGCTCAAATTATTGCAAAAAGAAAAAAACACACTGTACATGGATATATTTGATGAATTATGTTATTGAACTTGTCAAGAAATCAAAAATAGTATATATATTTAGGCTCCAAGATAAAATGAAGGAAAACTGTATTGTATTTATTGTTTATTTACAACTAATAGATATTCTCATTTGATATTGCTAGTGTATCGAACAAGTTATTGATCAACTCAGTTTCCAAACTTACAAACCTCATAATCTATATGTATTTTCCTGATGAATAAATTAAATTATCAAGAATACAAATACGATAAAATGCTAGCCATAATTACAAATAAGGTATACTCCGAGTTATCGGATAGTTTCATAGTTTCGATCATATAAGATAAAAGAGAATTCTATAACATTCCTACTCGTTATTTTAATTGTTACACATGAAATTTGTAATATCAAGTTTACCAATTAAAATAACGAGTCCCACTATAACTCCAATATATAAGTGTATTGGAGACTTTGATTGTGGTCGGAAATTTTGGTCCTGGATATATCAGTCCGAAGTCGGTTTCGGAACACTCGCCATCCAAAGGTTCAATTTTGAGCAAAATAGTGTTAAATGCCTTCATTTTATTTATTATGAAATCGAATACTGATGATATATGTGACCAAGAGAGCGTGCCGCCCTCAAGAGCTTCAAAAAATCATTAGTGTGTTGTACATGAAATTAGAGGATAGAATAAACTATATTACGATTATTTATGTTGACAGTTATCTTCATATCTTAATATATGAATGAAGATTATTTCGAAACGTTCAACATAATAACGGCTGTAACGTAGTTTGTGGTATTCGCTAGTTTGTTGTACTGTTCACTCCATGATTGTTCAATGATCTGGTAGCAGGGTTTGGGAGGCGGCACGCCCCCGATACACATATTAATATTCCATTTCTTGATCTATAAAGTGAATGTTTTTGTATCACAAACCGAAAGTTCAGAGACCGAATTTTTCGTTCAAATCTCATGTTAAATAAATGTCGAAATTATTGAGTTAACCTATCATTTTTACAACAGCTAATGAGGTTTATTCACTTTTAATAAATACACTACACATTTTAGTATTCTTCTAATAAAAGTCATAATAAAAATAAACGGAGAGTTTCGTGACCGAATTTTGGTAGAACCGACTTTGATATCCGTATCTATCGCCTTTTATCGAGATACTTAGAAACCGAATATCTTTTATACAGGAAGTCCTAGACACACAATGAGATGAGATGAGTTCCTAAATATTGAGAACTGTTGAGAAGAACAGAGAGAAAAGACTGTCAGGTATCCTTGGATAGAACCTTGCCAGCTGCCATGTGAGGAAATGAAAATAACATGTATAGCTGAAGTTATTTGAAGTCTGTTGAAGATGTAAATGAACAACAAAACTAGAGCTGTTTGTTATTATGCACATATATTTATAGGCTCAATGCCAAAGGAAACAATTTTTTTTTGTTTACCTAAAAATAATTTATAAGATAATATATATTTTTTATCGGTATTACATTTTAATATTGAAACACATATTTATAACTTTAATTATATAGATTCCCTTTTCTACTATGATTATTGTTTCTGCTTGTGGTACATGTGACACCAAGTTACAAGAGTTCAGAATGTTCAGCAAATCTTTCCGTGATTCAATTGACTGTTTGGAACTCAATTAAAAACTTTTAGGATCTCAAGCCTCACTTCACCAAACAATGTTCAGTTTTTCCAGCTCTCACGGCACTGGAATACCTTTTAGTAACTACCTCAGGTACTTCCATTGATGATAATATTGGCAATACATCTATTTAAGAGTCCAGAGAAGAAATATCGGAGAAGCTGTCACTGCAATATAACACCAGAAGATCAGAATCCAATAACCTCTCGAGTCCTGAGTCAATCTCATCAACAAAGGCATTGGCTCTGTAGACAGTATTGATAATATATATAGAGACAGTAATGTTTCCGGGAAATAAGGAGACAGTAATGTTTCCAGGAAATAATGAAACAGTAATGTCTACGGGAAATACAAAAACAGTAATGTTTCCGGAAAATGAAGAAATCCTTCCAGTGGTGAACAGAGATAGAAGTATATCTATATACCTAATTCTCGCACTAAAGTCTATACTCTATTCTCAATCAAAATCATCTTGAAGTTCACGTATTCTTTACCAGAATCCTCTTTAAATCGAAATATTCTCAATCAGATTCTTCCTCGAGTCAAACTATTCTCAATCAGATTCTCACAAAACTCCAAGTATTCTTGATCTGACTTTCATGATGTTCAGATATTGAACACAAACTGGCACTCCTGATCAAATAAATTTTGGTTAGGATTCTCTTTAGAATTTTGATTGAAATAACTGCAGACATGAAAAAATAGGTGCCGTATAGGTAAAGATAAAGACAGTGTAATCTTAGTATCTCTCTTTCATGTACATTTTTAACAGTATTTTCTACATATATGTAGCAATATATCAGAAAATACATACAGGTGAAGCTTGTAAAGTGAACGATCTTTAAACGGACAACTCCTACAAAGTACAAAAATTATTCGTTCCGTAGGCCATTCAGCTCCTACAACGACCTTTATAGATTCTCTGGTTTAAAAAATATTGTAATCGTTTACCAAGTATCTAGTCAAACATTGATTATATTCTTAGATACTATATATATACTTTACAGTCATCACTTAATGTATTGTTTTTCAGATTTTCCTTCTTTTGAATTTGTTATCCGTCACAGAAAAAAATAATTTATTCGCATATATTTATTATTTTCAGTTAATTAACGATAATTAATTATGCTACGTATATTTGTTTGCATGTAGGTACATAGATATCTATGTAAGTGAAGTTAATAAACATTATACTTTTTTATCATATTCAATAGTACTTTAACCGACAGTTATACCTATTTTAATTCCCCCACACCTGGAATGTGCAGGCATTACCCCGCACCCCCTTATCTCTAAAACTATTAAGAAATTTTAATTTATGTTTGCGGCATTGGAAAGAGCAGGTTTTCAACCCTTAGGACAAATAATATTATCCATGTTAGGTTTCGGTAACTATTTTAAAATATTTTTTAAATAGGACGCTATAAAATTATGCACCAAACATTTGCATTCGTAAAACCAGATAATTTTGCAAGATTTGCTGCAGAATCTTCTCAATCAAATTTGATCTCGTTTCTGACATATTATAGTTTAATTAGCGTACTTTAATATATACTTCCTACTTTTTTTGTTTCAGGTCAGACCAAAACTTTACTACATGGCAACAAAGTAGTGCGGGGTTTTGCCCGGCATGAAAAAAAAATATGCAGGGCATTATTCCGCACTTTTACAGTACTATAAAATGTTGAATTTTCAGCAGGATAAGATTTAATAGCCATAGATAATTTTGAAGCGTGTATACATACAGTGTGTAGGGTGTATACATACAGTGTGTAGTTAATGTGCGAAAAGATACCCGTATAAATTTTTATTATGCAGGAGTATTTATGCACCAACAAAAAACGTAATATAAAATAAACTCTTGTCTATAACGTGAATCTGACTTGACAGAAATGAACTTAAACTATTTTCTGATGTTTGTGCAACATTTAAAGTTTATTTTAACTTATAACTTTTTCGTAATAGTAAATTATGCGCGATTTATATTTTCAGGTGGTTCAATATTATATTTTCAGGTGGCTCAATATTGAGCCTCTTAACTTTCATAGATGTTACTTGTTCAAACCCATGACGCTATTTCCAAGTGTTGTACTAACGTAATTTCAACGTTGTTTCTAAGAGTTTAGAAGCTGCTCTTTATGATGGTGCTATCCAAATTTGAATTGATCTATTAGTTTCCAAGTTAATAGGGATGCAGGCCATTAACCTGCAATGCAGGATATTGCCTGGAATGGTGCAGAGCATTACCAAGCAGAGCGGGATTAATGCCCTGGTTTGATTTGAATTGAAAAACAATTAACTCAATTGTCATAGGGCTAAGCCGTTTTGTATGTATAGAATAAGTGACTACCTCTTTCTTTTGAATTTAACAGATCTATTCTATCTGTAATAGTTTCAGAGATAATTGGACTTGTTCACTAAGTGCGGAGGCAAGGCCCGCGTTGACGCTAAGTTATATAAATAATATAAGATTTTCATTTTTATTGCCATTTAATAATCATTTAAGATTGTTTATCTTCATCAAATTTTCCTTGAAATTCTGATAAAGAAAACATTCAGATTTTAAATCTCCAACTGAACTAATTATCATCTCGTATAGCGCCCACGAAATCCGTATAACGACCTCTTTTTCAGGTACATATACTGGCTGTTATACGAGCTTTACCTGTAATTGGAATTTTCATACTAGAAATTTCAAGCACGATGTTCATAATGCTTATTACGTCACTTTATTTGAAAACTTTGAAAAACTTTTCTCATGTTCTCTTCTTTAATGGAGTGATGAAATTAGTACTAAGTCATCTTTGGAATGAGTTAAGTACTTAGTACTCAATACTTAAGGGCCGTACACACGTAGGGTTTTTTAAGTCTTTCCACCAGACTTTTTTCTCAGCTTTTCCACCAGACTTTTGATTCAAAAGTCAATAGCATCCACATGTGGATTGACTTTTGAATCTCGTGTATTTACATGCCGTGCAATTAACTACTCCTATCGGCGACATAAGCCCTCCCCCATTTTTTAAACTAGGTAACTAACTTAGGTTATAGGTAGTTAGTAACTATTAACTACCTAGGATAGTTAAAATTACTAATTACCCGGGTTAGATATTTACTAATTATATAGGTTAGTTACTTTAACCTAGATTAATTAATAACTAGAGAAATGCCTACCTAGATTACTAAGATTAGTTAGTTACTAATTAACTAATTAATACTAAATTAATTTTTATAAAGTTTATTACAATATTTAGTAATAAACTAACCGATATTGTTTTCACTTCATTGATTTAATGTTAACCTTATTCACTCAACAAACGTAATTTAACTATTATATAAAGCTTAGGTAAAAGTATTAATACGTAGGTACAATATGTATTGCGTTATAATAAAGAAAATAAAGGTATTAGCTAATAGGTAATATGTTGAGATAAATAAAATAAAGATAATAATATGTTATTTTACTAAAATATAATATTATACTAAAAAAAGTTTAAAAAAAACATTACTATTATCAATTTCACTGGCAGTCTTTTATAAAAAGAAAAAGATAAGAATTCTTCACCTCAAAGGTAAAGAAATGAATGGAGCAAAGATTGGTTAAAAATGAACACCAATCGTGTTATTACTATATATTTTATGAGTTGACAGTAGCTATACGGAGATTTCCAAAAGTGCACCTCTTGATTGAGGGAAAATAATAGAACATGTAGGTTGTTGAAAAGTCTCGGACTTTCGGTGCAAAATTTAAGTCTCGTGGAAAAAGTGGGAGGAGCATAGCAAAAAGTCTGGTGGAAAGACTTAAAAAACCCTGCGTGTGTACGGCCCTTTAGTGGCGCAGGGGGGTGAGGTAAGAACCTAAATTTATTTTTCTATGAGAACTACTGCATAAAGTTGATTAAATAGAAATTAGTATCTATTCTACCAACACACAGTAATGAGGTACATTAAGTGCTAATAAAAAGTATATATTGAAACGGATAACTTTTGATCAAAGCATCATGAAACTGACTGAAATACGGACCATTTGGTATAAAATGAGAAATGTTGAAAGCTTTAATAGAAACTCGTTAAATAATTATTATTGGGATGAAAGTCTTAATAATTACATTACGATGGCTCATGGTAGGCATGTAATTTTTTAATGTGAGAGCAGTCTGATGGTAGAAATGGATATGATGATAAAATATCGATATGATGGAAAATTCTGTGGGCCTTGCTTCCTTGTTTACTTCCTTGTTTGCGCACTGAAGATATGATGACGAAATTAGGCCTATTTTCCAATTAAAATCAACTCAAATGACACAAAATGGAAGAGCTATAGAATCCTAGATACGATCGGACTATAAATGGATGAGCTACAATAGCATCTAGGATACGATCAGGATATAAATTTGTGAACACTGATACATTAATATATAAGTAATTTTGAATTACCAAATAAAAAATAGACACTTTCACCCTATATACTAATAAAGAGTGTGTATAAGTTTTTCGGTTTGTCTGAAAATTGCAATTGAAAGAAAATGTCACGCTGTAATATTTAAGTCAAGATATTGTTCCATGATTAAAATATTTTTTAAGATTACAGAAAGGTGGATAACAGAAAATCCGGAGAACTTAAAATCCAGGAAATCGAAAATCCAATGAAACCAAAATCAAACTGAAAATCCAGAAAACGAAGAATTCGTAAGACCGGAAATCCGTAGAACTGAAAAGTACGAAAACTGAAAAGTCCGAAAAAATGAAAATTCTGAAAACCGAATAATCTAGAAAAACAGTTCAATACGTAAAACAGAAAAAATGGGTAAAATCAAAATATGGACAAACGAAAATACTTAAAAGCCGAAAATCCGGAGGAAACGAAATCCCTGAATTGTAACCAAAAATCTTGAAGTCGGACATTCTAAACCGACGATATTACGCAACGTTTCAAAGCATTAATAAATTTTTATTTGAACAAAAAATGTAGCAAGGAGGATTTCGTAAATGGATCAATCCACAATCCAGAAAACTTTTTATTTGGGAACTGACTGTTTTGAAATTTGCAAAGTATATATAACTTTGAGAAGAAAATATATTTTGTCAACAATTTTATTCCAATACACGAAGATTTAATATAGGATTAATTATACCTTTTTAGCTAACATTCAAAACAAAATGTGTACATTCTTTTTCTTCATACTGAAAATTAGCATGTCGGAATTAAAACTGTTACTATAGATTTTTGATTATTAAAATCTTCAGATGCATATAAGATTAAATATATGCTTTCAAATTTCATTGGATTTGAACAGAAAAACAATCTTATGTAATGCAAATTTTTAAGGTTTAAATATAACTGAATAAATCCAAATTATTGGTATCCGTATATATAATTATATATCTTCTAAGTTATCATTTAATTTTTTATGGAAATAAGCTTAGATTATTTATGATTGTTTTTATGATTGTTTTTATGTTTTTATCGGTTGATGAAGCTTTTCGATTATTGGCTACCTAATGTGTTCCAATATTACAATTTTGAAGAAACATTTTTCCGAGGTGATCATTTATCTTTCTTATTACTTTGCGTTATGTTTTAGTGTAATTTTTTTGATAGCTCTACTATAATGAAATATTTAATTGCATTTCTAAGTATGAATTCAAAATAGGTTTTATTTTCGATCACTTTATACAGTTTTGTTTCATATGTCTAGCTCAATATTGAACAAAAAAATAGAGCATACTCGTATAGTAAGCTCCTTGTTTTCTTAAAATAAATGTCAGACAGGGAATCAAATATCTCGAGCATTACACGAACTAAAACTGTACAAGATCTTAAACGTTTTTCAGTAAATTACCACGAGGGATGAAAAATAACCCTTAACCCCTTTCGTAGTGATTTGGTAATATGTCTTTTGTGGTATGTTCCAGTTGTTTCATTAATTTATGAATGTAATAAATATGTCATATTTTCCGCGTAATGAAACGCGCCCTCATAGCAGCATGCGACCAACCACTAATAGTAACATTGCACATTAAGTGTTTCAGTAAGTAAGATGAAAACAGGAGGTGAGTCGTGCCAATCTTCACAATGTATTTGCGATATTTTCTGGCTTTGCACTTATTTTCATGTGTTTGCAGCCATTCGTTGAACTCAATTTCAAAAAGACACAGAGTATAATTTATGCATATAATATCTCCAATGACATTATTGCAATACGATAAATTGGGACAATAAATGAATAAATTTGATTACTGGGACATATGTGTGCCATTTGTGTTTCTCATTTTCTGTGAACGGTCCCAATTGTGATCTATTGGTAGAAGACAAATATATACCAAACCAATTTATTATGAATGTTATGTTGAAAAACGTGTTAAAATGTGTGTATAATTGAATAGATTCAGGTTTTCTAAATATGAATATATGGGCAACGGACTATTTCCCGCCAGACTATTCCATCCCGAACTATTCCCTGTCGGACTTTTCCCTGCCAGTCTTTTCACCGCCTAATTTATTTTTCCTACTTTAAACTCTGGAAGACAATTTACTGTTGAGAATTTTTAATTAATTTTCGAAAAAAATCGTTTCGCTAAAAAATTCATTGACGTGAAATTGTAGTCCAAATTAAATTTGCCGTCGCAAATAACCAGTTTATAAAAAAAAGGAATTGGTCACTTACCAACTCTTTGAACCAAACCCGTTTGGCAGTTACTCTTTCTATAATAAAAGTCCTAGTGCTGAATACATCGCTGTGCAATGCTAGTGGGACATTTGCGTCCCATTGGGCAGCTATCGACAAGTGGGACAAATGTATTATTATTATATCCCATTCCCAAAGATGACGAAATTGAGAATAAAGACTGCAATCATTCTAGAAACATCAAATACCACTTAAAAATATGATGAAAAGTTTTCAGTTACAAGTAGTAAGAACTCTGTTATAGAAGATATAACACGTCTATCACTTTCACAGAGCTCTAATACCTCTCACAACACGCTTCTACCTCTAACAACAAGCTTCTACCTCTCACAACACGCTTTCACCTCTCACACCACGCTTCTACCTCTAACAACACGCTTCTACCTCTCACGACGCGCTTCTACCTCTCACAATACGCTTATGCGTCTCACACCACGCTTCTACCTCTCACACCACGCTTCTACCTCTCACACCACGCTTCTACCTCTCACAACACACTTCTACCTCTAACAACACGCTTCTACCTCTAACAACACGCTTCTACCTCTCACACCACGCTTCTACCTCTCACAACACGCTTCTACCTCTCACAACACGCTTCTCCCTCACATACCACGCTTCTACCTCTCACACCACGCTTCTCCCTCACATACAACGCTTCTACCTCTCACACCACGCTTCTACCTCTCATACCACGCTTCTACCTCTCACACCACGCTTCTACCTCTCACACCACGCTTCTACCTCTCACAACACACTTCTACCTCTAACAACACGCTTCTACCTCTAACAACACGCTTCTACCTCTCACACCACGCTTCTACCTCTCACAACACGCTTCTACCTCTCACAACACGCTTCTCCCTCACATACCACGCTTCTACCTCTCACACCACGCTTCTCCCTCACATACAACGCTTCTACCTCTCACACCACGCTTCTACCTCTCATACCACGCTTCTACCTCTCACACCACGCTTCTACCTCTCACACCACTCCTATACTTCTGACTACACGCTTCTACCTCTCACACCACGCCTCTACCTGTCAAACCACGCTTCTAAATACTGTCATCACAGTTAGTCTCATTTATCGCTGTTCATTCCCTTAGTAAAGCAAACCTGCCTCAGCTTTGATCTCACTTTAATTAGTAACTTTATCTCGGTACTACCAATCTGAACACGCAAAGCCAGTTGCGTATCCCTCATCAATTATTTAGATACTCTGCAGTTATAGAGATAATAGAGATATATGTATGTTGATTTTAGTTTGGATTTAGATTTTCCTTTCGAAAAAGCGCTTGCCTTTGATCGTCAGCTAAGAGCATACGGAATGAAGTAGGTAGGGGAAACACGTTTGAAATTTAAAAGCCAAGTTAAGTTAAGTTAGTTGTTAAATATTCTCATAATTCAAGTTAGTTTAAACTTTGGAACGAGGGTTTAAGTTTGGAAGGCCTTTTCTGGGGGGAAATAGATGCATACTTTTATAAACTAATCCACTTGAGTTGCTGAAATACCGTGACTTTAATTGTCTATGACGATAATGCAACTCGTTTTGCTCTATTTAGATTTACATCATTAGTTACCAGCCGGTCCTCGGAAGCCCGCGTGAAATGAAAAAGATGTTGCGTCACGTTTTGCTCCAAACTAGAAAAAAGAACTTGTATAAATATTACCTTAAGTCAGCCTAACCAATCTAAGATCAATTTCGTCCAGTTCGTGTTATTCAGCAGAACACACAAACTAGAGCAAGAGATGTTACTTTTGTCTTTCTGAGAAAGATGGAAATCTAAGATGGACTATAACGAATGTCCAGAGAGCAATACCCTGCCAACAACTCCATATGGCATACACATGTTTGCCATGTGGTTTAATGGTTTTATTGTGGCAATGCTTTGTAAATAAGTGTAATACACATAGAATCAATCTAACCATAAGTCATTAGCTTACAAAGCAAATATTTATAATTATTGACTAAGTATTACCATTTACTGAGAAAGAAGAGGTTTTATATAGGAAAACATATTAGATAATTGTGAAACGTTTTTCTCATAGTAGACTAATCTAAAAAGAACACTTTTATCAATAAATGAAAATATGGACTTTTTTCGTTATATGCTCCCCTTAAATAACCACATCATATCCACATTTCAATTACCATACTTATAGCAAGTGTTTACCATGAGTAATTTACCACATTCATTGCAACATGTCAAATATGCTAATTAACATATTATGTTAACCACACGAAAATTAAACATATGGTATCCATTTCCAAAAAGTATACATGGTACACATGATTTAACTATGTAAGTGCCACATGATATACACATGGAATTGTGCGCTGGGTACAGCAGGCCGCATGTAGTAATTCTATGCAATCAATGTAGGGAATGAAACAAGATTGGAATATTTAAAACACATCTTTTCAATATCTGCTATGAATATTCACATTTAAAGGAACTTTTAACTATAAAATTATTTGAGGGCCATAAGGTCAGCATGCTCTTTAATGCTATATATTTTTTTCTGATCTTTCTAGTTTTTTATATCTTAATTGAAATCCTAGTTACTTTAATATTAGGAAATATAACTACTCTAGTTAAATATTGTAATATTTATGTAGATGACACCCAAAGAGAAAGTTATTGTGGAGACACAGATGACTAGTTAAGCTAGATCTCCTTTAGTATTCGAATCAGACTGTCGATTGAATTTCAATACTTTCACTCTATGCAAAAGAAAATTTATTTTTAGTAATTTTGTCTTGTAAAGACAATTTCAATAATTACCACCCAAAGGAACAGGAATTTTTTCATCTTATGATAACGAATAAGAAAAATAGGCGTAAATGGGACGGGACGGTTCCACATTCTCAGACACTCAATTAAGATAAAAATATAATAATTAATTATTATTTAACTCGTTATTTTAATTAGTATCCATGATACATACGTGTATCATAAATGGATACACAGAATAAGATTGGGATTATTGCAGTTCTTTGATCTTTTTAAGTTTAACAATGGGTTTGAAAAGCAATAAGGTCATTATATTCTTAATAAGTTGTCTTCATATTACAATTTTGGAAAAAGTATCACTAAGATAATCTTTATCAATTGCAAATTTCAATATAAATTTATTCATTGGACAGATTGTTTTGTATCCTAGATACGTGAGCAAAGGTTACTTGGGATTATTTTTAAGGTAACTAGGAAACGTCTGACACCATCTGAAAAATGAAAGTTATGGTGGGGTCAAATAAGATTAAAAGAGAAAATTATAGTGGGGCTATACTAGATAAAGGGTGAAAACTAAAGTGAGGCAATAGAAGACTGAGAAGATATGGCCATAGAAGATAAGGAGAGAAAATTATGGTGGGGCCATAGAGCAGTAAGAGAGATAGCTATAGTGGGGCCATAGAAGATTAAGAGGGGAGAGTTATGGTTTTTGCCTCGGAAGATTAAAGAGGGAACAGCCTCGTAATCCTCTAAGGCCCAAACATAAACTTTTCAGTGGGTAGCTATACGGTTACAAGATATGGAGACACATATCATCATAAATGGATTGCAAGTTGCGATGAGATGGCACAGATGGCATATAAAAAGACTAGCAATATAATGAGTTATTGGAATTGAACTCGACATCTGGTCGTTTTATTAAAACAAATTAAGTAATATCCTCCCAGAGATAAACTAATGGTGGGGTAGTAGGTGATCTGAACTCCATGGGCCCACCTAAACTTTTTCTTTAAAATTAAATTTGGGTAAATATTTAGTATATTTATGAAATTCAAATTCACAGTGAAACCAATAAGACATACTGTATGCTCTTTGTAAAGAACATAAGATTAGGTATTTATTTCGTAATATTTTGTTGGGTACATCAAAATAATACTTTTGTGTATTGAGTATATATTTCGTAAACAAGTACATACGCAGAAATGACCGAAAAGTATAGACAGCACATCTTTTTTGAACTGCTTTAAATCTTTCATGTCATTCCTTTCAATTTATCAGCCTTTCTTAAATTTGTTACTACATAAATACCAACTTTCTTTTAGTATTTAAAAGTTCGAAAATATTTACGTATCGGCGTAAATTTTGTGAATTTGGAAATTAATTGTAATGTGATGAATTGTTGCAACTTATAAATACATCTTGCTATACAATAAACACACATAAGTCCATACGTTTTCATTTAGAACACACCCTCTCTTCCACCCAATCGCAACTCTGCTCTCTCAGTCGCTAATGTCTTATATACCTATGTATATATTTTTCTTTATATGTTCATTCGTTCAATATTTTTACTTGCAATTTGGTTGACATTAGGTAAGTATATATAACAACTTGTAAGAAATACAGTACCGTAGGTTTATAAATAATACATGTGTTTTTTAATGGGATCGTTTACCTATTTTTTTAATTTTGACCGATTTTTTACTTTAGTTCGCTAGAAAACAGTCTAAAGAAAACGTACAGAAAATTTCAGTTCGCTGTGGCGACTGGAAGTGCATCAGGGGTGCGAATAATGGAGGGGGGCGGATTTTATTTGTTTTGCTGTGTAATAGCCTTCCATTTTTGGTAGATGGCTTCAGGGATGCTCTTTGTTTCCTTCGAATCGACCCGATGTTGTATAATAGCTGTTTTATTTTCGATAGAGGGCTTAGTCGTAGCGAGGAGGGACCTTTGGTCCCAACGAAGCGACCTGATGAGCTTTTTTTGTTTACTCCAATATCTCAGTAACTTTTTTACTCAAATCGTACTCGCGCCAAGTCTATAGACTCAATGGGGATTGGTCATACAGAAATATTTATGGGGAGCTATTATGTTCAGCTCGACCTTCCTAACATCGTCCAATGAGCTTTTTTAGAATTTCGATCTTTACTTTTTTTCAAACGAAAAAAAAAAAACTTAAAGTAAAAAAAAAATTAGAGATAAAAAATAAAAATAAACAAATGACACGAATAACAGAGGTCGTGCAAAATTTAATTTAGTGATTTTTAACGGTTCTAGGTAAATTCCCACTCTGAAAATTCCATCACGGAAAGTTCCACCAGGAAAGTTCCACCGCTGGTAAGTTCCACCACAGAATATTTCATCGTCGGAAACTTTCACCTCGGAAGATTCCACCGCATAATAATGGATTTCATTTACAAAAGGTATAACATTTAATATAAACTGATTTAAAGAAATATGTATTGTTTTTTGTGGTAGCCGGGTAACATTTTATTAGTTTAAAAAGTTAAGAAATTAAACGAAATAGGTTATGTATGTTATGTCAGCTTATCTTATCTTATCTTATCTCCTAAGAGATAAGCTAAGGCGAACGTATAAGATAATAGACAGATCAAATAATCTTTTAAATAATAATCAATTAAATTTAGAATAAAATTTAAATCGTGTAAATTCAACAATAAAGTTCCGCTGCCCCAGTGATCAACAATTTAGATTCCGTTCGATTCTCTTTTATACATATATATGTTGAAACTGAAAACAAGTATGTAGACACTAAAGTATGCTTGTCATATTGCTGCTTATCATTTACCTTTTCAAAGATGAATATATACCCAACGAAATATATTTTTGTATCAAATAATAAAATCCGAACTTCAGTGTATCTCTTGATAGATTCAATAAGATAAATTTAGCAGTCTTATAAACTGTTTATTTGAATATTATTTTTCAAAATGGAAGAATCTTTCACGGTGGAATTTTCCATGAGGAACTTTCCGCGGTGGAATTTACCGGCCACGATATTTAACGTCTGATCCGTGATAAAATATGCCGGGAAGTCTATACAACCGTTAGGTAATATACTACGGTTCTAGGAAAATTCGGTCTCTGAAGATTATATAATGAATTTATTGAAGATCAATAATATAAAAAGTTGAAATTGTGAATTCTATAATGTGTAGTGTATTTATTAAAAGCGGATGACATCATTTAGTTTTGTAAAATGATACGTAATACATTAATAAATTTGACATGTTTTGACATTTCTTTAACATTAGATTTGAAAAATCGGTTTCAGAACTTTCAGTCTGATGTATAAATTAAAACTTATCAGTTAGATGTAGCGGTGGGGTCCCGCCTCTGATCCCCTGCCATGAGATACAATCATGTTGTGTGCAGTACAGCAAACTAGTGGATACAACAAACTATATAACGGTCATTTATGTTGAGAGACAATTGATCATTCTGAGACTAAATTTTCCTGACCGAAATTTTCGGCAACGACTCCACTCCCTACACCGTAAAAGATCACCAAAAAAATACTCAAAGATGTCACATGATACCCATTACCCATACATTAACTGAATAGTTATCGTACATATATTGAAACTTTACTTAATATACGAAATTATTCGGATTTTATGATAAAAACAACATGAATAGTACCACTCCACCACATGATACCCATTCACTTGTTACAAATGAGATGACAAACGAGATGACAAACGGTATCAATAAAAAATAAGAAATAAAGGAAGAGTTTGATTTAAAATCAGTTACACAATGATTAATAGTAAATAGCTATGAAACAATTGAAGCAGTTATTATCAATTACTAAAAAAGAAATAAAAATCATTAGGTGCACCTCCATTTCATGAATAACTGACTTTTTTTTTTTTTTTTTTTTTTTTTTTAAAGACAATATTTTTCCATTAAAAACAAGAAGGATAAAATCTTTACAGAAGAGGAAATTCCTTCAGGAACTACGAGTGAGGGGTTGAGTTCCCTGAAGGGGTGGACCCGACCCTCTAAAACCTCTCCTTCGCGGCTGAGAGGATGCTGAAGGCATTCCCTCTCTGGATCGCAAGAGCCATTCGCTGTTGGAACCAGGCAGACTCCCTTGGATCATTCGTTGTCTCAACAAGGCGTCTACCTATGGATTTCATGATTAAGGAGGTCGTTCTACCGTACGCTCCTGTGGTCTCTATAGCAATTGGCTCAAATATGTATGCATCTCCAAGGGCGGAGTATTTCTGACGTTTACGGTTCTCCGCAGCCCCGGCAGCTGATCCGGCCTCAACTGCGGAATCATTGAGGTGTGTCTCGGCAAATGTGTCGACACACGTGCAATCCCAAATCAGACTCTTTCCATTCATGTATGGAAACACAGTAATACCATCTGGGCGTTTACCATCACCTCTGTCAAGTCCAGGAGGCTCAAGTACTGAAGGGAGTCCTACTCTCTGCAAAGCCCGTTTTACCACATCATTCATTGCTGCATGTCTTGGGTGACGCCCAGAACTGTACCTACAAGACAGGCCATGCAGTCCTCTGACATCCATCCCACTGCCACAGCGGCAAGAATGAAGTTCACAAACTCTGGCACCAACTCTGAGAGCAATGGCTACCCTCAGGACCTCTGGATCGAGCTGTGTAGCCAATGACGGTATGGGAATCGCGTTCAACCACACTCCAGTTTCTTTAAGAGATGCAGATAATAGTCGTGCCCTTGCCACCTGATCAGCTCTAGCCAACAGACTCTCCATTAATGAATGAGCCCGTGGTGTATCCCATGCTTTTTGACTGGACTCATGGACTGGTACCGGGAGACCAGCCTGTAAACCCTGCCTCCATGTCCCAACTGCATCCGTAAGCTCTCCGGTATCGACTATATTAATATTAGAAAGAATAGTTTTCAACTTTTAAAATCCGTAAACAGTGTGCAATTTAATAATTCGAGCAATTTTTCATTCGAGCAATTTGATCATTTGATCAATTATTCGTTGGAGCAATTGTGCAATTAGAGCCTTTACATGTTATGACTATCGACTAAGTGAAATTCTTAAAATGTTAAAAATAGTTCCTCAATCCTATTTTCATTTCAATTTTGCCTGCCTGTTACTCTATTTTTCATTTTTCGAAAAAAGGTAAAAGAAACAACAACAATCAAAAAGCGTTCGTAGAGCTGTGGTTCTTATCAAGGAACTGCAATCAGTATCAGAAAATAAGGTTAAGAAATTATTTCAGTAGAAAAGTGAATCTTTTAACTGTTAGCATTTAAAACTAGTAATCATTAGAAATTATATTTAGAATATCAATCCAAGACCAGTCTTAAATTTGTTCAAACAGAATTTCAATAAATGATTATTTCAAACAACAATTGTTATTATTTCCAAGTACCTTCTTTACTGTACGAGAATGTTAGCAACTAGTATTCTATTGTTTTGAAAAATCTTTATGATAAAATTTCTGAACACTAGAAAAACAGACATCGATAAATGTTCCATTCAATTATTCTGAACATAAATTAGACGACCCCATTTTGAAAAGTTAGACATAAAATATTTTCTGTGTAAATTCTTCGTAGAAAACGATTGAATCCAGTGGGGAATTCTCATATAGATATTTTTTATTTCTATTTAGAAGACTCTTAGAGTTGTTTCAATATTGAAATTCAATATTTATATTCAAAAATGTAATTTCCGCAATTGTATGTTAAAAATCTAATAAAAATTAATGTAAATACTCAAAGATCAATATTGATCTGAATTTAAGAATAAACTCTAAAAACAATCGCTCAAATTTTCAATGAATTTAAAATCAGGTAAAATAACTTTAGGTAAAATTGAGGAAATTTCACATATCTCTATCTGTACCTCTGTAGTATCTCTATCTTTACCACTGGAGTATCTCTATCTGTATCACTGGAGTATCTCTCTGTACCTCTGTAGTATATCTATCTTTACCACTGGATTATCTCTCTCTGTATCACTGGAGTATCTCTATCTGTACCACTGGAGTATCTCTATCTGTATCTCTGGAGTATCTATATCTGTACCACTGGAGTATCTCTATCTGTATCACTGGAGTATCTATACCTGTACCACTGGAGTGTCTCTATCTGTATCACTGGAGTATTTCTCTCTGTATCACTGGAGTATCTCTAGCTGTATCTCTGGAGTATCTCTATCTGTACCACTGGAGTATCTATATCTGTATCACTGAAGTATCTATATCTGTACCACTGGAGTATCTCTATCTGTACCACTGGAGTATCTATATCTGTATCACTGGAGTATCTATATCTGTACCACTGGAGTATCTCTATCTGTACCACTGGAGTATCTCTATCTGTACCACTGGAGTATCTATACCTGTACCACTGGAGTGTCTCTATCTGTATCACTGGAATATCTCTCTCTGTATCACTGGAGTATCTCTAGCTGTATCTCTGGAGTATCTCTATCTGTACCACTGGAGTATCTATATCTGTATCACTGGAGTATCTATATCTGTACCACTGGAGTATCTCTATCTCTACCACTGGAGTATCTCTATCTTTACCACTGGAGTGTCTCTATCTGTATCACTGGAGTGTCTCTATCTGTATCACTGGAGTACCTCTCTCTGTGTCACTGGAGTATCTCTATCTGTATCGCTGGAGTATCTCTATCTGTATCACTGGAGTATCTCTATCTGTTCCACTGGAGTATCTCTATCTGGACCACTGGAGTATCTTTATCTGTATCACTGGAGTATCTCTATCTGGTCCACTGGAGTATCTCTATCTGGACCACTGGAGTATCTATATCTGTACCACTGGAGTATCTCTATCTGTACCACTGGAGTATCTCTATCTGTACCAATGAAGTATCTCTTTAACATATTCTCACTTAGGTTGTGACAATATGCTTTATGAATCATAGGTTTTAGAAATATCATAGTCGAAATGAAATATTATCTTCTACTAATAGCTTCAGTTGGTGCGGAACGACTCCATTCTGTTTTATTCTCTCAGTCCATAATATTCTCGGGATCTATTATTTTAAAAGCATATGGTCACAACCCTACTTATTACTAATATAGCTACATAAACTTGAGGATGTATAATTTATCATTTAATGTCCTATATATTTGTATCTGACAAATTATAAGAATGAGACATCGTCTAGGTACATGATCGATATATTGCATGCTAAAGATAATGTTAACAAAGATATAAATAATACTATATTTTGATTAATATTCTCGCAACTTTTTGTTTCAAAAAGCAACTAGAGTTTACATTGATGTAAATGGAGGTATTTCGTGTACGTGACATCATATTAACAACATGTGATGCTAAAATTTTCTGTAACACAATAGACTCAATATAGATTCCAATTATTATATGTACTGTATACGTTCGTTTTGGTTTTAACATCTATTGTTCTAATGTTTTTTCAAGTATTGCACAATACTTTTGAGCCTTACATATTTACATAATGATTTTTCAAAATGAATTAATTATCGATAAAAATTAAAGATAATTCTTGTGTATATTTCATCCAAAAACTCTTCAAAAAACAAAACCTTGTTAAAATTCTTACTTTGATAAGTAACACGTTTTTTCTTTCGGTGCATGAAACACTCCAAAAACTGCCTCAAATACACCAACAATTCTGTCCCCAAATGCACTGATAAGTGCTTCAAATGCTCTTTTCTATCGCTCCTACTGCACATTTATAGCGCTACAAGTGCTCGTTTTGACCGCTACTACTGTTCATTTTTAAGTGCTCCAATGTCCTAGCTCTAATAATAATATATGTACATATATATAAGTTAAAAGTTAAAGCCTCCTCAAAGAGGTAAATCGAGGAGTCTAATGATTATTAATTACCATGTTGCTGGAAAACCTCATGAAATTTAATATCTTATTTTTTAATTTTATTTGGTTTTAAAGATTTTTATGATACAGTTTTACTTCCGACTTGCTAATTTAAATTTTCAGTCTGAAGAAAAAGATTATACATCCTTTTGTTTTGATGTCAAATAAGAAGGAATCATCAATTCACTATAGGATATTTCTATAAAGGCACAGAATTAGACAAATTTACTATACTAACCTTTTTATATTTCAGGAAACAATTTAAATCTTAAACAAAGGCCAAACATGCATTGTTTGTTAACTTTGTTCATATACTTCAAATTGTATATAAAAAAAAGAGAGTACAATCTCTTTCTTCAGCGTCATATTAGTGTTTAGTAAATATTTTCAAGTATTAAATTTTTCAAAGCATATGGAAAAAAATACACTGTACCGAATTTATGCGGTTTGCAGAATAATGATCCTAGACCTTAGTTCTACAATATTATGTAATAAACTCATTTTCTTCTCGGGACCAGGAGAGGACCTTAAAAGAAACTTGTATACAAGCTCGTCAAACACAAATTTCTTTCAGCAAATTGTGCATTGTTTTTTAAATTGATTAGTGGTGAAAAATGCTGTTAAATCAGAATCAACTGTATATTCATGTTGTACCTAGCTTTAGTTAATAAGAAGTTGACTTTTTATTGTGCGGCAACGGTTTCGAACACAGGTACATAATAGCTTGTAATAAATAATTGAGTAATTTGTAATCGTAACGCACTTATCATGACAACCAATTTGATCATGGCAACAAATAGGATCTATTACAGTATATCGGTTCTTTACTGGCAATTAATAAAATACTTTAAAAAAATCACTCTTCAATTGTCTCTTTTATGATTTTAGAGTGTTGTTGAAATTTGGTAAGAATGTGGAAGTTAACTCATATTAACAAGATAAAACCATTACTTCTTTAACATTTTTTTGGACCCTTCATCGTCTATCTGAGACCAAATATTTCAAAAAAAGAATAATCTCTATTTCTGTGGAAGTAACAGGGGCACTAGCATAGCGGGAAACATCTTAGGGAGTCAATTCGGGAAAGATTTCAGTCTGTTTTCTTCACTACGCATTACAAAACATTCAACCCAGTATTTACTTACTCAAACAAATGTACGAAAAAATAAGGTATGTAAAATAAAACAAAGATATTAGCAGCTAAATAGATATGAATTACGTGAAAATCTAGGGTTAATATTAGAATAGTTACACCTATTTTTAATTTTTATAGAACTTTTCTAATCAAGTAAAATGTATAGGAAAAGGGTAACAAAATTAAATTATAAAAAAACTGAACAACAATACATTAACTCATTAAGTGAATATAATCCAACTAAATCAATGAATGACTAGATTAATGGTAGACATAGAATATATTTGTTAAACCATATAATTCATTATAAGAGCTACATGGCCCTTATAGAACGGATATTTTTTGTCCGATAAAAGATCGTCCGCTGTACGAGCTTTACCTGTAATTTGATTTCTCTTCAACATTTGAAATTAGTTAGCTATCAAAATATAATTACGAAAACAATTTCTTTGACTGTGCCTAGGCAATAGCACACAAACACATACCCTGGTATTTCACTGAAGCTATCTCTCTATCAATATCAAATTCGCATTTTAATCTATTTTTAGTTTAAGTATATTTATACGAACTAATTATTGGTAATATGAAAGATGGGGAAAGAAATGTATAAATTTAAAAGGCTACATAAATAAACAGTCTCAGCAATCACTGGCAGATAACTATGTGAAATTAGTTCGATCATTCACGATTAAGCTCTATGAACCATTAAATACACTTAAAAGTGCAGTTGTCAACCCGGTAAGAATGATACAGTTATTTGACACTACTCAATCTTGGTGCGCAATAGAAGTCAACCAGAGTACATATGGATTATTTTGGGGCGTTTTGAGCATTTTGGGGCGTTTATAGCGTTTGGAGCATAATGGAGCATTATGAGCGCTAGTGGCATTTAACTTATAAATGCTCCAATGTCCGAGCCTTAATTATATATATGTTTATGCATATAATTGAACTCAATAGTATAAAATATCAACACAAATCATAAATCTATTTCAATCTTTCAATATAAGGTGAAACATAAATTTTCCCACCATATGTAACTTGTGCTCATAATTATATTTTTATGGGAATTACATAGTATCCCACCATGTAAAATATTTAACTATACAATTGTGCTATTTAGTGTCCCACATTGCCCCATAGAGATATATAATAATAAAAACAAAATTAACAGTAAACTTTTCGTAGCAACGGTTCACAACAAATGTTATACTCAATATATATAGTAGCGACAGTCGATTGATTTGTGACTGTGACGTAATCAAGTCAACAAATTAATAGAGAAAATGGTGGATTTAGCAGTTTGAAGAACTGATGGTTACCAACTTTCCATTACTGCTTTAATAATAGTAATAAATATTCAATTATTAATAATTTACGCTCTTCAATTATCCAAAATATGATTATAAGAGTGTTGCTGTTATGATGTCACGTACACAAAGACCTCTATTGTCCATACTATTTTCAATTTCAGTTACCACTTTGAAACTCGGATGGCAGCAAACATACTTTTCACACAGAAATTTGTGAGAGTATCATATCGTTAGATGTAATATAATATCTTTGATGCTAGTACCCAGTGCCTTGTTCAATCTAAGACAATAAATATCTATTAACCCGTTGTCACTCATATAAGATAAAAATTAAATATAATTCTATACTTACAGAAGTCGTATGTCATTTCCTCGCATTGGAAGAGTCCACTTCCTGAGACAATGCTGAGGTCACTGATGTTCAAATAACTTGCCATCTCTACTAAACTGAGCTGATTACGAAGAGAAAAAGAGAATTGTCCTAAAGCAATTTCAGGGATCAATGCTTGAAAGTTGAAGGAGAGTGTTTCTTTAATAAATATTTTGTTATTTCGAAATAAAGACTTTCATTCATTAATAAATAGTTTTTTTTTTTTAGCAGTATGAAATGTAATACTGCCTTTAGTTTCTTCAAGATCTCATTAATATCTAAATTATATTTTTCAATTAGATAACAAAATGCATTAGCTGAAATGTGAATTTTTATTTTCAGAGGCAATCTCTAAATTTACCATATTGGAGAATGATGACCACTTTAGAGGACAATTGAAAGATGACCACTTTAGAAGACTTTTGAATGTTGACCACTTTAGATGATAATTGAAAGATGACCACTTTGGAGGACAATTGAATGATGACCACTTTGGAGGATAATTGAAAGATGACCACTTTAAAGGACAATTGAATGATGACCACTTTAGAGGACAATTGAATGATGACCACTTTACAGGATAATTGAAAGATGACCACTTAGAGGACAATTGAATGATGACCACTTTAGAGGACAATTGAATGATGACCACTTTAGAGGACAATTGAATGATGACCACTTTACAGGATAATTGAAAGATGACCACTTAGAGGACAATTGAATGATGACCACTTTAGAGGACAATTGAATGATGACCACTTTAGAGGACAATTGAATGATGACCACTTTAGAGGACAATTGAATGATGACCATTTTCGATGACAATTGAAAGATAATCAATTGCAGCTTTCTAATTGTATGTAAATTAATCTCTTCAAAATTATTACTAACTGTACTTGGTATTATTGTCATCATTAATTTTGTAGCAAATTAATTTTAACATTTCCTTGGTTATTGTGAGAATTTATTTTCATCAATAGAAATGAGAAATCATTAATGACTATTATTTTCCTCTTACATAAATACCACTTAAATAATACTAAAACAATTATTCTCGAAATTGCATCGAAAAAATGGTCTATGCAATTATTCAAGATTGAAATAATTCCATGAAATATGAAAGGTGGAACTGTTAAGAGTATGAAAACTGTCACTAGATATTCAAATTGACCAATATTGTACAGTTAGATCGATTCTTAGCCCTTTTTTTAAGATTTATTTCTTCTAAATGTGAAGAGTAATTTTATTCTAGGCTGTTGGACCATTATAATTTAGTTCATTGTAATGTACATCTTCAACAAACTAGCAATATGTATTAGGCTACATGAAAATTCCTTGGTCTATTCTAACCTTATTCAACGGAAAGTTATTGTATGTTTTAAGCAATAAAAAAATTGCTTGGAGGGGACCTTTAAAGAGCCCTCTTCCATCTACAACTCAAAATCGCTATTTGATAATAGTAGTAGATGAATACTCTCGCTTTCCTTTCGCATTTCCTTGTCTTAACATGCGTGCACAAACTGTAATCAAGTGTCCGGAAGTAATATTTGGTCTTTGTGGAATGCCTAGTTTACATCCATTCTGATAGAGGATCATCTTTTATGTCTCAAGAATTGAAGACAAACTTGTCTCCAAAAAGGAATAGCAACTAGCAGAACAACACCTTACCACCCCATTGGTAATGGGCAATGTGAACGATATAACGGTATCATTTGGAAGTCGATCTCTCTATGCGTTGGTGCATGTCCCGATTGATGTAAGTTTAACTACATATCTTTATTTGTTTACTATTAAAGGAATATTTGTTATGCATTACAGTTAATGTAACAAATCTCATTATTGTTAATTACATTTTAGTTATTCTTTTGTTTCAGGTATGTTACTTACGTTCTCAGTACATTAAAGCTTGGAGTATAATACCAAGTGTTTCTACTCTTACAACCCTTCTCTTGAACTGGAAGCAGATAGTCTAGTGAGTGGAACAACGCCTACATCTTCGTGACTCTCTTCATTTGTGCTAATTATGTGGATCATTTCACTCGTGTATTTCCGCACATGTGTCAAATATTTGAGTGGTTGTTTCATGATTTTTCAAGCAGTATACCTCATTGATACTCAATTTGTATATTACCGAACTCTTTGTATCCATATAGATGACCTGCGTTCTCACCACCTGCCTCTCTCACCACATAGCTACCTGTTATTTACATATGGTATTATCCTTAATGGTAATTGTTGTTTACTTTATTTATGAGTCTATCAGACGATAACTTGTTAGGTGAACTTGAGGTGACTGGTGAGTCATTGTATTATGATGTAGCGGAATTTAATATAATAGACACTAGTGATAAATTAATGATTTTACACCAGAATATCCGCTCCTTTAACAAAAATTATGACTCTTTCTCTGTGTTTATTGATGGTTTAAATCATAAGGTTGATGTTTTTGTTTTTAGTGGGACATGGTTTAGTGATGATAATTGCACAGATATAACTGGTTATGCGGGATACCATAGTTTTAGAGATGCTAGATCTGGAGGAGGAGTATCTGTATATGTAAGAAACGAAATTAAATCAAGCTTTAGGGAAGAATTTTCGTGTGTAACTAATATACTTGAGGCATGTGTAGTAGATATTAATCCTAATGGCTCTACTGAGAAAATTACTGTTGTTGGTGTGTATAGACCACCAAATGGATCTATACCAATGTTCATTGAGAGTATTGGTGAAATTACTGGTTGTAGCTTAGGTAGACCTGCTACAATTATAGGTGATTTTAACATAGATATTTTGGATGTGAGCAGTAGTTCTGATTTCATTAATGCAATGTTCTCTTATAGTTTTTTTCATTTAATTTCTCTTCCAACACGTGTGACTGATCTAACCTCTACGTGTATATATAATATTTGGTATAATAGATTTAACACTTCATTCTCGGGTTCATTCATCTTAGATGTATCTGATCATTATCCAATTTTTACTATTTTAAATATAGCCACAAAATCAAACCTAACCAAAATTACGTTCCGTGATCACTCTGATTCTTCTCTGTCTAAGTTTTCCAGTAGGATGAATTGTTTTGTCTCTGAATATTTTGAAGCTACCCGCATGTTTGATGTCAGTGGGAAAACTTCTTGGTTTGTTGATAGTTTCACGTCTCTTTATAATAACTGTTGTCCGATAAAAAGCAAAATTGTATCTTCGAACAAAATCAGCAAACCGTGGATAAATGATAATATCAAATTACTAATTAACGAAAAGCATAGACTATTTAAACAGTACAAACAAGGACATGCACCTTTCCTATTGTATAATCAAACAAAAAACAGATTGACTAAAATTTTAAAAACTGCAAAAAATGATTATCTCAAAAATAAATTCAATCAAAATAGAAACAATGTTAAACAAAATTGGAAATTAATTAATTCTATTCTGAACAGAAATAATAAAAAATTATGTCCTAATATGTTGATTGACAATAACAGAGAAATTACTAATCCCGTTGATATCTCTCAGCTTTTTAGTGATTATTTTTCTAATGTAGCTACTAGTTTAAATGACGTTATTCCCGAATCTGATATTGATCCTTTGAGCTATATGCCTAATTCTATTGTAAATTCTTTCTATTCATCTCCTACAACAGTTGAAGAGGTAACTAAGGTTATAATGTCTCTGTCTAATAAGTCTGTAACTATTGATAATGTACCTGTGTTTATGTATAAATTGGTTGTGGACTATATTTCCGGCATTATATGTGATATTTTCGATTGTTCTGTTAATGAAGGTACTTTTCCTGATGTACTAAAAGTGGCTAGAGTTGTACCTATACACAAGTGTAAG
Source organism: Caprella mutica (assembly GCA_947561585.1). NCBI lineage: Eukaryota > Metazoa > Arthropoda > Malacostraca > Amphipoda > Caprellidae > Caprella > Caprella mutica. The sequence goes on along the minus strand of CANNZV010000376.1, from coordinate 4,371 downwards.
AGTAGGAGTGCTGTCTCTAATTACCGGCCAATCTCAATTCTATCAGTCATGTCTAAAATTATAGAAAAATTGATGCAGACTAGGGTGAATAGTTTCCTCAGTGTACATGATATCATTTTTAGTAAACAGTTTGGCTTTAGAGAAGGGTACAATACAAGTGATGCAGTTTTAGAATTTGTGGATAAGTGTTCGGATGCTTTGGATAGAAGATTGTTTACTGTTGCTATATTTTTAGACCTAAGCAAACCATTCGACACTGTTAATAAGGATATTATGTTGAAGAAGCTAGGTAGACTGGGCTTTAGGGGAAGTATTTTGAATTGGTTTAGAAGTTACTTGAGTGATCGTAGGATGTATGTAGATATTGATGGAAACTACTCAAGTAATGTAACTTTAAATATAGGACTCCCCCAGGGCTCCGTTTCAGCTCCATGGTTATTTTCTCTGTACGTAAACGACATGCATCGCTCATCGGAAAAATTAAATTTTATTCACTTTGCAGACGATACTACGATTTATATGAGTAGTAATAATTTAGATGAGCTTTGCCGGGATGTTAACGAGGAACTGGCAAGAGTGTCTGAATGGTTAAAAGTCAATAGACTGTCTCTAAATGTTGATAAAACCAAGTATATGCTTTTCACTCATGCATCTGTTGACCGTGAGAACGTTGATATTAAAATTGGAAATTCTACCGTTGACGAAACCTTAGATATTAAATTTTTAGGAATAACCATAGATAATAGACTCAATTATAACAATCATATTAACATTTTATCTAGGAAACTGTCATGTGTGGTTGGTGCTATGCGTAGATTAGAGAACTGTGTCCCCCCAGATATTCTATATACAATATATTATTCTATGATCTATTCGCACTTGACATATGGAATATCCATTTGGGGTGGTTGTGGTGTCACCAATATAAGAAAAATAGATAAAATTCACCCCAAAGCTTTGGCACTATTAACTGATATCCCAAATAAAAATAATCCTCTCTCTTATCAAGATGTTTATACGTATTTTTCTCTTTCTTTCTTCCATAAATTTGTTTCATTATATAGCCATAATAAATATTTCAGCAATAAAATACTGCGGCTTCGACCAGTTCATCGCCATTCAACTAGATCTAGAATTCATAATAAACTAACAGTTCCTAAACTAAATAAAACTGTCACTCAGCGTCAATACTTTTACAATGTTGTAACTAGGTGGAATGAACTACCTACCGAATTAAAAGAGATCTTTAGTAACGAGGAATTTAAATGTAAATTGAAGCGATACTTGTATATTAATAGATGATTGATTTTTTTTTAAACTTTTTAATGTCCTTTGCTCAATAAAAAATGTGTTGTTTATAATAACTTTGCCCTATATTAGCCCAATAAATGGGCTACCTGGATGGGCTTCAGAAAAAAAAATCTTATTTATGTTTTCTTTTTATAGTTGTACCCTGTTTTGAATGTATGTATTTGATAAAAACTGTAATCTGTACCTATTTTTCTGAATAAATTATTGTTATTATTATTATTATTATCTTACAACAGGTATCTCTTGCTGTATCACTTGAGTATCTCTTGCTGTATCACTTGAGTATCTCTTGCTGTGTTACTGAGGTATAATTTGCAGTATCACTTAAATATTTCTTTCTGTATCACCTAATCATCTTTTGCTGTATCACTTAAGCAACTCTTGTTGTATCACTTAAGCATCTCTTGCTCACTTGAGCATCTCTTGTTGTATCACGTAAGCATCTATTGCTGTATCACTTAAGCAACTCTTGCTGTATCACCTAAGCATCACTTGCTGTATCACTTAAGCATCTCTTAGTGTATCACTTGGGTATCTCTTGCTGTATCACTTAAGCATCTCTTGCTGTATCACTTAAGCATCTCTTAGTGTATCACTTGGGTATCTCTTGCTGTATCATACTATATGTCTCTCTCTGTACCTTACCTTTATATAAATCAGTTCTTCCATTGTTAGCAGTTGAATTTATATGTTTCATTGTTCATTTGAAACACATGTTTCCAATATCGACTGGTGTTTTATCATATACTTACATTCTATATTCAGTTCAGTGTGTGAAGTAAAGTTATGAGTACATCATCACAGTGACTCTCTTCTCTGATAGTACATCATCACAGTGACTCTTTTCTCTGATAGTACATCATCACAGTGACTCTTTTCTCTGATAGTACATCATCACAGTGACTCTTTTCTCTGATAGTACATCATCACAGTGACTCTTTTCTCTGACAGTACATCATCACAGTGACTCTTTTCTCTGATAGTACATCATCACAGTGACTCTTTTCTCTGATAGTACATCATCACAGTGACTCTTTTCTCTGATAGTACATCATCACAGTGAATCTTTTCTCTGATAGTACATCATCACAGTGACTCTTTTCTCTGATAGTACATCATAACAGTGACTCTTTTCTCTGATAGTACATCATCACAGTGACTCTTTTCTCTGATAGTACATCATCACAGTGACTCTTTTCTCTGATAGTACATCATCACAGTGACTCTTTTCTCTGATAGTACATCATCACAGTGACTCTTTTCTCTGATAGTACATCATCACAGTGATTCTTTTCTCTGATAGTACATCATCACAGTGACTCTTTTCTCTGATAGTACAGCATCACAGTGACTCTTTTCTCTGATAGTACATCATCACAGTGACTCTTTTCTCTGATAGTACATCATCACAGTGACTCTTTTCTCTGACAGTACATCATCACAGTGACTCTTTTCTCGATAGTACATCATCACAGTGACTCTTTTCTCTGATAGTACATCATCACAGTGACTCTTTTCTCTGATAGTACATCATCACAGTGACTCTTTTCTCTGAAAGTACATCATCACAGTGACTCTTTTCTCTGACACTACATCATCACAGTGACTCTTTTCTCTGATAGTACATCATCACAGTGACTCTTTTCTCTGATAGTACATCATCACAGTGACTCTTTTCTCTAATAGTACATCATCACAGTGACTCTTTTCTCTGATAGTACATCATCACAGTGACTCTTTTCTCTGATAGTACATCATCACAGTGACACTTTTCTCTGATAGTACATCATCACAGTGACTCTTTTCTCTGACAGTACATCATCACAGTGACTCTTTTCTCTGATAGTACATCATCACAGTGACTCTTTTCTCTGATAGTACATCATCACAGTGACTCTTTTCTCTGATAGTACATCATCACAGTGACTCTTTTCTCTGAGAGTACATCATCACAGTGACTCTTTTCTCTGATAGTATATCATCACAGTAACTCTTTTCTCTGATAGTACATCATCACAGTGACTCTTTTCTCTGACAGTACATCATCACAGTGACTCTTTTCTCTGATAGTACATCATCACAGTGACTCTTTTCTCTGACAGTACATCATCACAGTGACTCTTTTCTCTGATAGTACATCATCACAGTGACTCTTTTCTCTGACAGTACATCATCACAATGACTCTTGTCTCTGATAGTACATCATCACAGTGACTCTTTTCTCTGACAGTACATCATCACAATGACTCTTTTCTCTGATAGTACATCATCACAGTGACTCTTTTCTCTGACAGTACTTCATCACAGTGACTCTTTTCTCTGATAGTACATCATCACAGTGACTCTTTTCACTGATAGTACATCATCACAGTGACTCTTTTCTCTGATAGTACATCATCACAGTGACTCTTTTCTCTGATAGTACATCATCACAGTGACTCTTTTCTCTGACAGTACATCGTCACAGTGACTCTTTTATCTGATAGTACATCATCACAGTGACTCTTTTTTCTGATAGTACATCATCACAGTGACTCTTTTCTCTGATAGTACATCATCACAGTGACTCTTTTCTCTGATAGTACATCATCACAGTGACTCTTTTCTCTGATAGTACATCATCACAGTGACTCTTTTCTCTGATAGTACATCATCACAGTGACTCTTTTCTCTGATAGTACATCATCACAGTGACTCTTTTCTCTGATAGTACATCATCACAGTGACTCTTTTCTCTTATAGTACATCATCTCAGTGACTCTTTTCTCTGATTGTACATCATCACAGTGACTCTTTTCTCTGATAGTACATCATCACAGTGACTCTTTTCTCTGATAGTACATCACCACAGTGACTCTTTTCTCTGATAGTACATCATCACAGTGACTCTTTTCTCTTATAGTACATCATCACAGTGACTCTTTTCTCTGATTGTACATCATCACAGTGACTCTTTTCTCTGATAGTACATCATCACAGTGACTCTTTTCTATGATAGTACATCATCACAGTGACTCTTTTCTTTGATAGTACATCATCACAGTGACTCTTTTCTCTGAT
>CANNZV010000375.1:351291-399368 GCA_947561585.1 Caprella mutica | reverse complement strand
AATATAATGTAGAGTGTAAAGTAGAGTAATTAAAGAGTAGAGTAGAGTAGAGTAAGTAGAGTAGAGTAGAGTTAGATGTATTATGAGTAGACAGTAGCGTAGAGCTAGAGTATAAAGGTAGGTACAGTTAGAAGAAGTCAGTAAGTAAGTAAGTATAAGAAATTAGAGTAGAGTAAGGTAGAGTAAGCTAGTAGAGTAGGTAGAGTAGAGTGAGTAGAGTAGAGTAGAGTAGAGTAGTAGTAGAGTAGATGTAGAGTAAGAGAGAGTTGAGTAAGTAGAGTAGAGTAAGAGATAGAGATAGTAGTAGAGTAGAGTAGAGTAGAGTAGAGTAGAGTAGAGTAGAGTAGAGTAGAGTAGTAGAGTAGAGTAGAGTAGAGTAGAGTAGAGATAGAGTAGAGTAGAGTAGAGTAGAGTAGAGTAGTAGAGTAGAGTAGAGTAGAGTAGTAGTTAGAGTAGAGTAGAGTAGAGTAGAGTAGAGTAGAGTAGAGTAGAGTAGTAGAGTAGAGTAGAGTAGAGTAGAGTAGAGTAGAGTAGAGTAGAGTAGAGTAGAGTAGAGTAGAGTAGAGTAGAGTAGAGTAGAGTAGAGTAGAGTAGAGTAGAGTAGAGTAGAGTAGAGTAGAGTAGAGTAGAGTAGTAGAGTAGAGTAGAGTAGAGTAGAGTAGAGTAGAGTAGAGTAGAGTAGAGTAGAGTAGAGTAGAGTAGAGTAGAGTAGAGTTAGAGTAGAGTAGAGTAGAGTAGAGTAGAGTAGAGTAGAGTAGAGTAGAGTAGAGTAGAGTAGAGTAGAGTAGAGTAGAGTAGAGTAGAGTAGAGTAGAGTAGAGTAGAGTAGAGTAGTAGAGTAGAGTAGAGTAGAGTAGAGTAGAGTAGAGTAGAGTAGAGAGTAGAGTAGAGTAGAGTAGAGTAGAGTAGAGTAGAGTAGAGTAGAGTAGAGTAGAGTAGAGTAGAGTAGAGTAGAGTAGAGTAAGTAGAGTAGAGTAGAGTAGAGTAGAGTAGAGTAGAGTAGAGTAGAGTAGAGTAGAGTAGAGTAGAGTAGAGAGTAGAGTAGAGTAGAGTAGAGTAGAGTAGAGTAGAGTAGAGTAGAGTAGTAGAGTAGAGTAGAGTAGAGTAGAGTAGAGTAGAGTAGAGTAGAGTAGAGTAGAGTAGAGTAGAGTAGAGTAGAGTAGAGTAGAGTAGAGTAGAGTAGAGTAGAGTAGAGTAGAGTAGAGTAGAGTAGAGTAGAGTAGAGTAGAGTAGAGTAGAGTAGAGTAGAGTAGAGTAGAGTAGAGTAGAGTAGAGTAGAGTAGAGTAGAGTAGAGTAGAGTAGAGTAGAGTAGAGTAGTAGTAGAGTAGTAGAGTAGAGTAGAGTAGAGTAGAGTAGAGTAGAGTAGAGTAGAGTAGAGTAGAGTAGAGTAGAGTAGAGTAGAGTAGTAGAGTAGAGTAGAGTAGAGTAGAGTAGAGTAGTAGTAGAGTAGAGTAGAGTAGAGTAGAGTAGAGTAGAGTAGAGTAGAGAGTAGAGTAGAGTAGAGTAGAGTAGAGTAGAGTAGAGTAGTAGAGTAGAGTAGTAGAGTAGAGTAGAGTAGAGTAGAGTAGAGTAGAGTAGAGTAGAGTAGTAGAGTAGAGTAGAGTAGAGTAGAGTAGAGTAGAGTAGAGTAGAGTAGAGTAGAGTAGAGTAGAGTAGAGTAGAGTAGAGTAGAGTAGAGTAGAGTAGAGTAGAGTAGAGTAGAGTAGAGTAGAGTAGAGTAGAGTAGAGTAGAGTAGAGTAGAGTAGAGTAGAGTAGAGTAGAGTAGAGTAGAGTAGAGTAGAGTAAGTAGAGTAGAGTAGAGTAGAGTAGAGTAGAGTAGAGTAGAGTAGAGTAGAGTAGAGTAGAGTAGAGTAGAGTAGAGTAGAGTAGAGTAGAGTAGAGTAGAGTAGAGTAGTAGAGTAGAGTAGAGTAGAGTAGAGTAGAGTAGAGTAGAGTAGAGTAGAGTAGAGTAGAGTAGAGTAGAGTAGAGTAGAGTAGAGTAGAGTAGAGTAGAGTAGAGTAGAGTAGAGTAGTAGAGTAGAGTAGAGTAGAGTAGAGTAGAGTAGAGTAAGTAGAGTAGAGTAGAGTAGAGTAGAGTAGAGTAGAGTAGAGTAGTAGAGTAGAGTAGAGTAGAGTAGAGTAGAGTAGAGTAGAGTAGAGTAGAGTAGAGTAGAGTAGAGTAGAGTAGAGTAGAGTAGAGTAGAGTAGAGTAGAGTAGAGTAGAGTAGAGTAGAGTAGAGTAGAGTAGAGTAGTAGAGTAGAGTAGAGTAGAGTAGAGTAGAGTAGAGTAGAGTAGAGTAGTAGAGTAGAGTAGAGTAGAGTAGAGTAGAGTAGAGTAGAGTAGAGTAGAGTAGAGTAGAGTAGAGTAGAGTAGAGTAGAGTAGAGTAGTAGAGTAGAGTAGTAGTAGAGTAGAGTAGAGTAGAGTAGAGTAGAGTAGAGTAGAGTAGAGTAGAGTAGAGTAGAGTAGAGTAGAGTAGAGTAGAGTAGAGTAGAGTAGAGTAGAGTAGAGTAGAGTAGAGTAGAGTAGAGTAGAGTAGAGTAGAGTAGAGTAGAGTAGAGTAGAGTAGAGTAGAGTAGAGTAGAGTAGAGTAGAGTAGAGTAGAGTAGAGTAGAGTAGTAGTAGAGTAGAGTAGAGTAGAGTAGTAGAGTAGAGTAGAGTAGAGTAGAGTAGAGTAGAGTAGAGTAGAGTAGAGTAGAGTAGTAGAGTAGAGTAGAGTAGAGTAGAGTAGAGTAGAGTAGAGTAGAGTAGAGTAGAGTAGAGTAGAGTAGAGTAGAGTAGAGTAGAGTAGTAGAGTAGAGTAGAGTAGAGTAGAGTAGAGTAGAGTAGAGTAGAGTAGAGTAGAGTAGAGTAGAGTAGAGTAGAGTAGAGTAGAGTAGAGTAGAGTAGAGTAGAGTAGAGTAGAGTAGAGTAGAGTAGAGTAGAGTAGAGTAGAGTAGAGTAGAGTAGAGTAGAGTAGAGTAGAGTAGAGTAGAGTAGAGTAGAGTAGAGTAGAGTAGAGTAGAGTAGAGTAGAGTAGAGTAGAGTAGAGTAGAGTAGAGTAGAGTAGAGTAGAGTAGAGTAGAGTAGAGTAGAGTAGAGTAGAGTAGAGTAGAGTAGAGTAGAGTAGAGTAGAGTAGAGTAGAGTAGAGTAGAGTAGTAGAGTAGAGTAGAGTAGAGTAGAGTAGAGTAAAGTAAAGTAAAGTAAAGTAAAGTAAAGTAAAGTAAAGTAAAGTAAAGTAAAGTAAAGTAAAGTAAAGTAAAGTAAAGTAAAGTAAAGTAAAGTAAAGTAAAGTAAAGTAAAGTAAAGTAAAGTAAAGTAAAGTAAAGTAAAGTAAAGTAAAGTAAAGTAAAGTAAAGTAAAGTAAAGTAAAGTAAAGTAAAGTAAAGTAAAGTAAAGTAAAGTAAAGTAAAGTAAAGTAGAGTAGAGTAGAGTAGAGTAGAGTAAAGTAAAGTAAAGTAAAGTAAAGTAAAGTAAAGTAGAGTAGAGTAAAGTAAAGTAAAGTAAAGTAAAGTAAAGTAAAGTAAAGTAAAGTAGTTGAAAATAAACTCTTCTAAACCTGAAAAATTATAATAAATACGATATTGTGATAGAATAGAAATAATGGATAGTAAAGTTTATTTATAATATAATACGATTTACTTGGTATAATAATAAGTAGATTAAATGGATTTTAACAATTGAAAAGCCTGCTGAATTCAATATAATAGAAAATAAAAAATATATAATAATTTGTATGTTATGGATTATCTTAAATTGCCAACAAAGATATTATAGTTATGGATAGGAAAGTATCAAATGTAACTATTGATTATCTTTATTTCAATATAATTCACGCTGAATAGCATTATTGTTGATGTTCTAATAAACTCTCTATTTAAACTACATTTCTAAAGTTAATTTACCAACAAAACAAGTGAAAACAATGTAGGTATTTTCAAGTTGTTTTGAATAATGACTGCCCGAAATCTTCCTAACGGTAACTTGATCCAGTTCGGTAATTGGGTATTTCCCCAAGAGGAATAAAATAATCCGGGAATAAAATACACATAAAAATGATTTAGTATTTCTGCCTTTGATTTCGAGTGAACTGTTAGAGAGGCAAATATTACCGCAAATATTACGGCAAATATTCCGGCAAATAGATCAAACACTTGACATGAAAGATAGAACTGCTTCTCAATCTATGTAGAGAAGAGATATCACCTCATGTTTGAGTACTGGAATATTAAAAGACTCGTGGTAATGGAGACTAATATAAAATTTAATGAATATTATACTATGGATAATATTCAATGAATAATATTCAATGAATAATATTCAATGAAATTCGAAAGCTTGAATGAAAAAAAGAACAATATTTAGTTATTATTTACTCAAGGTCTACATTTTATTTTAAAATGAGGTTTCCAAGGACAAAATCTATTACTTCAATATTCAATTGATTATTAATAGAATTTAACTGGTCTTTTCAGTTATATTTTTAACAGATTTTCTTTTAAAAAAGATATCTTTCATCATCATGGCTAATCAGATCCGGATAATAAGAACAATTTCTCTCCCATTGAAAGTTGAATGAATGAAAATGAAAATTTTATTGTAATAAAAAAAATAGAAAATACAATAGTTATACACAACAATATGAAGCATACGATGCACAATGCAATCTAAATAAAACATCTAATATAGTTTACAAATCTAAGGAAACCTGTTCCTAAGTTTCTAACTAGGAATATTCTTAGTACAACCAACAACTGCATGACCTGATTTGGTGAGAGCTGTTTGAAACCTGTCTGCTCATAGTCTATTATCTCACTAAATACTATAGTCACAAAATAAAAATCAACTTGATATTATATATTAAATTGTCACATATTTGCTATCAAATTTTAAAAAGACGGAAATAGAAGTTGCAAGACGAAGTTTAAACCTATCCTTCTTTGATCCAGTTCGTAAGATTTTATATTGAAAAGGATAATGCGTACACAAATATATTGTTACTAGCTTGGGTTACAGGTCTTATAAAGAAAAATAATGGTTCAAAAATGTGATGAATGTGAAAAGAGTCTTTTTGAATATGAAAATTTTATCCAGCGTTGTTGTGAATGAGACCTAACAATTTTATCCATTGTTCATATTGTTAAACTATCTCTAAACCATATATGTATTATAGTTATAATAAAAGAGAGATCTAAATATTTGTATTTAAGATTAATTTTGTAGGCTTAATTTGTTATCACATTCATTACTAAATTTATTATCATTAATTTGTGAATTCATATACTTTCCTTGTTTCACATTTTCTGAGTGAGTTGATTTCACTTACATGGTGGTAAGCAACTATGTTCGAAGAGCTCTTTTCTGTCTGACTGCTTATCCGAGGTCCTTTGTATTTTATTTCTTTGAACTTCAATATAATAACTGCAAGATTTATAAAGTTTAATTTTACCAACCTATTAAATATATATTCAAATTTTGTGAATCTTACTAAATTATTCAATTTGTTAGTTTATTAAATTATTAATTCTAATGAAAAGACACGTGTCTTTTACTTTATATATTTATCGCATACCTCATTTTTGACTGACTGAACATCTCTATCTGAAAAATAGATCATTAGCAGTGGAGTATCAGAGTAAGGAGGTATGTTGTAAACAAGCCTGCTGGAGACAGGTTATTAAATCTCAAAAGTTCCAGTACGCAATTCTATACAGTGTTTACAGGAAAATTCTATAAAAGTTAATGTATATACTCATGTAATGGGAGTAAAAAATGGCAATTACTTGGGATTTACAATAGATTCAGTGTGTGTAGCAATTTGATAAAATGGCGTGATTTACCTACTAATAAAGAGGGAGGAGGAGATGTTGGTAAAAATACTCAATATAAATAAGTAAGAGACATTTCATCCATTATCTGTTCCTTGTATAATGCGTGAATTCTTAAAATCCATGTCTCGGAATCGAAAGAAAATTTAAATAATTTATTGTTACCAATATAGTCATAAAGAAGGATCCAAACTGAATAATTAATCCAAGAAATTACTTGTACAGAAGATTATTGTTCTGGTTGATGTTTTATTTTCATTTACACAGATCCTTCATAAATATGCATAGTACTCCATAATGCATAGCATACTCTCCACTGACATTGCTCATACATATGCAAGTTCGAAGAAGAATTCTATGAGCAAATTTAAATACGGAAATTAAATACGGTATTTAATTCATCATACAGATACTGTATTATTTTTTGAGATACCTATATATCAGTTCCATATATTAGAGTAGTTATAAAACTAATACGCATGATTAAAATGACCAGATACTGTTTTTAATAATATTTTCCTATTTCCTTACATTGTGTTTTCTCTGTAGCTGTGTTCAATACCAAAGAGTTTCTTATCACTCAGCTCATTAATATTCGAGGAGACCTAGTCACCAAAATCACTGTAGAGATATTCCATGTCTTCGCTACTTTAAAACATTTAGGGAGAATAAATCAACTAAGTATGAGCTTCATGCACAGCGTTAGGAATTAATGAAAGTATTCCTTAGTGATCACTAGCCGGGAGCTAATAGAAAATGATTCTCTTTAACAATATTCATGTAAAAGAATATATAATTAATCTCCAATCAGCTTTTATATAGTAATCAATTTATATTATATTTTATATGTACTGTATTAATAGCTATGAGTATTTAGTGTATTAATCAGGTGTTTTTTTCAGAATAATAGTGATGATATGTGAAGGTAATTATTGCATCTAAATAAAGTTTTATCCTATTTTGCGGAGATAGAAAAACATTTTGGTGATAACTATTCAACATGCTTCTTCAGAGATGTTTTTCTTACACAAGAAACTGTTTTCGCTGTGAAACTTTTACAAACTTTCTACCACTCGAAAATAACTCAAAGTTCACGATAAGTGCTCAAAATATGAGCGATGCGTAAATCCGGAGAGAAAGTTAAGGTGGGGCCATCGAAGATTAAGAGGGGGACCACTTTAATCATAAATTTTTCTCTCTGATTTCATCAATAGCGTTAAGTTTTTTCTCAAATTATCTATTGCAACTGAAAAAATGAAATAATAATAGGGTCAGTTTCGAATTATTGGACAGTTCCACGCTTTCGATCATATAAGATAATTCACTTCGATAATTTGGCAATTGCATTTAATAAAATATTTATCCGAGCTTAGGCGAAATGATCTTTTAATGAATTCTTAGGAGCCTCATGTCATTCATTTATTTCTTCTATTAATTACAAGATTTTTAAATTTTACTCCAGAGTTGAGACTCGGAATGTTAGTGAATATTTTGTTGTTATATGTGAGAGAAAAGAATCAAATTTAGGGAATTAAGTTGTCGAAGATATAGAGTAATTATTCAACACTATAATTTTATAGCTAGTTTTAATCCAGAAAAATGATTATTTAACAATAGTATTTAATTCTGCTAGTAATAATTCACAGCTTACCTGGCACAGGTGGTCTTATGGTCTTGGTCTATAACACTGGACTGTTTCTAATTGTATAAATATCTTTATAAGTTATTTTTAAATATTAATATAGCTGCCATTTATAATATCTGTATAACCCTACGTAACAGTTGGTTGGATTTAATATTAAAAGTCTTTTATTAACTTGCCATACGATGCCTGGCAACTAATTTGAACTCTCTTCTAACTTTCACTATTTGTTCTTTTTGTGAAAATATGAAGAGCGAGAGTTGTGAGTCTGAAAGTCGTTGGCTTGTGTTGTTCCGTACGGCAGAGACGTACGACATTTCACGGAACTTACGGCGCTTTACGGCAATATGGGGAATGACATGGCAACTTTTTACCATTCTACCCTACAAAGTTCAAAGTGGCACAATTTTAGAAAGTGTGTTTGGGACTTCAACAAAAAAACATTCTGTAGATGTAGAGGTGATAAAAAGTACTCTAAAGTGATGGTTTGAGTTGTAAATAAATAACTGATGTAATTAGCTTTCCAATATTGACGAAAAGTTTTTTTTTACTTATATAGGGGCTTGAGGTCTATTTATATTTGTATACTTTACCTATCTAGGGAAAGTTACGAATTATTGGTCAGTACTACATCTTATGACATATAAGAAAAATAAATAAAAAAATAATTATTAGATAGCACTGTGTAATAATAATAATGGTTATATCGTTTTTTGTACGAAGATGTAGTACTGACCAATAATTCGTAACTTACCCTAGATACAATAATCTTATATGAATAAGAAGAACAGGCATTCCCCGCTTTTATTACGTGTCAGACTTATGACAATAGAATAAATGTGGAACATGTCTCGCTTTTATTTCAATTAGTTTAGAAAATACTTTAGGAATAACTTAGGTAATTTCGTTTCGTAGGTTCGTTTTCAGTTAAGCTTATTTCACCGTAACTTATTCAGGTGGAATAGACTATAAATAATTGTACAGCAGGTGATATAATATTTACCATAACATGATTATTAATCTATCTCATCTGTATGCTAATGTTTGTACTATTCAACAGTTTAAATGAAACCGAACAAAAAATTACTACAGTTACTCCTAAAATATCTTCCATAACAGGAGAAATAATAGCGAGACATGACCCACACTTATTCACGTAATAAGAGCGGGGTATACCTGTACTCAATTATATTTACAAACAAAAAATTCTTCTTATTACAGTTGATTGTAATAATTTTCTTTCTCTGGGTAAAATATGTCATTTTTGTAACCATAACCGGGCCATAAAAAGATAATTTGTTTTATGGTTGCTAGAGTGTCAAAGTTTTGAGTTAGGCGCCATTACCTCTCCCGTAAAGTGATATTAGTATTTATAAGTGCAGTCTACATAAGATGATGAGTCATGCTGTCCGTTCAGATAAGAGTCTAATAATCGATATTCAATGACATGTTTATCAATGTAATATTTAAAAAAAAAACTATTTGAATTAAATATAACATGGGTTCTAGTAAGCTTTGTTAGAGTTCAATAAATGTAACAAAGGGAAATTGTGTTCTAATTCAGTTCTGATAAGAGGAAAGTAAAATTGATGTTAGGAAGTATTCGGTAATCGCTATAATCTGAGATTTGAGCGATAAAATAAAGTAGAGGAAATCAAACTTTTTACTGCATATTAAGCATTAGCTTCTATGCTGTTATATTACTAGTCACAGCTAGTGGACATTACAGATAATTTTTATAATGTAGTGATTTAATATAAATGACATACAAGATTTTATAGTAACGTTTCATTTCCGTAATTTTATACGTGGAGTCATTTTTCATTATTAGCCTAAGGTAGATATGTACTATATTGTCAATCAATGAATTAATAAAAGAGTATTATTAATTAAACAATATAATTTAAATGAAATTGTTAAGTAGTAGTCACATCCCTCCAAATATGCTATGTAATTATTATCATTTTAAAGTAAATAAAATATTGAGACTAAAATCCATAGACTTTAATTCAAATAAAATTGAAAAATAATAAAATAAATCGACTAGGGTTAGTTCTTAATTATCGGTCATTTACCATTTTCGGACACGTAAAAAAAAATCATTTAATTTTTGGGGAATTGATCGATAATGGGGAATTGATCGATAAGTTAGAACTTACCCTATAATAAAGTCTAAAATTTTGAACATAATTTCCAATACACTGATTTGTTTATCTTAAAAGTAGTAATATACACATAATCAATATATATGACTATTGATTATAGTCTTTCTATTATTAATTTAATTTATAACAAAATGTATTTTATAAGGAATATTATTTTTTCTTTTCTTTTCATAGAGATTTATGCGATATCTTCAGAGTGAACGTGACTTCATCTTAATGGAAGATCGGTGTCGCGATAAGCGCCTCAGGCTTATAGTGATGAAATACATATTCCTTCATAGAATAAATAAAGACTTGCTTGATGTAATTAATTGGAATTCTCATTAGGAGGTGGCAGTGGACAGACACACTTTGATGGCCTGACTTCAGTCTGAATATATTGCTGGATTAATTGAGAGACCTCAGCTCAACGCAAATTCAATTGTTAGTCCGCCATATTGAGTTTGAAGGGAGGAAGACAAGCGTGACTGTAGTTCTGGTATATTTTCAACAGCTGTAATTCGGGAATCTTTTTGAGGTACAATAATAGGGACACCCTTTAAGCTGCTATTAAATCTTTGTGTACATAAATAAAAGTTTAAGATTTTAATTCACTGAACAGAGATGACAATGCATGTAGCTAATATATAATAAATACTTACTACACTTATTATTAGTTGCAAATAAATATTTCTTTTGGCATAATATTAGTTTGAAAAAAACATTTTTAACAAATTGTAAATTAAATACCTACAAATATATCAAAAAGATAATTTCCATAATAGATATATGTAAATCCAAAAATTATGTTTTACTTTAGGGAAAAGAAAATATATGTTTTTATAATGATATATATTTATTATTCATTGAAATGAATAATAAGAAAAAATCTTCAAAGAGATGAAGGCACTTAAAATAAATAAAATGAAGATTCTCTGTTCAACATTTCAATTTGCTTGAGTGCAAATAAAATAAAAGACTTTTCCTAAGGTAAACATACTATAAAAAAACATCTTTTCAGTGACAACATACATGTGTAGCTATCGATGTAACAGCAGATATTTACATTAATTTATATTGTGCACATATTATTGTTCATAATAAACATATGAAAAAAAGAACGGAAACATCTTTAGTAACAGTTCACATGTAGTCATCAATGTAACAGCAAATATCAATATTAGTTTTTAATATGCATATATTGATTTATAATATAAATATATGAATTTATAATATACATATATCAATTTATAATATACATATATCAATTTATAATATACATATATCAATTTATAATATACATATATTGATTTATAATATACATATATTGATTTATAATGTACATATATTGATTTATAATATACCTATATTGATTTATAATATACATATATCAATTTATAATATACATATATCATTTTATAATATACATATATCAATTTATAATATACATATATTGATTTATAATATACATATATCAATTTATAATATACATATATTATATCATAATATACATATATCTATTAATTTTCATGATAAATATATGAAAAGAAGAACCAAAAACATCTTTGCAGCAACAGTGTACCATTGTACATGTAGGTATCGGTGTAACATCTGATATCAACATTAATTTATAACATTCAAAGCCGTTGTATAACGCACTGCCGTATCACATGCTCTAGAGTCTAGACTTATGAATTACTCTGTTGGTAAACAGTGCTTATTAGCTATATTAAATTATTAAAGATTAGCCTGGATGTCGTGTGCAAAATGGAATATGGCTGTAAAATTAAATGGATACGTAGCTAATATTATGGATGCATTTAATTAACATTTTTGCATCTATAATAAAATACATATTTACAATATAGAATATATATTGAATTAATTTATATTATATTTGAACTGTTGAATGAGTGATAAGATAATTGCCTAATTTATTTATTTGATACTATTTTCTGGTAAACTAATGATAATTTAGGAAATAACTAATTCTATTTCAGTATTACATCATTTTATTTGTGATGAATTAATTGAATTTTTTTTTTCCATAAATTGGATAATTAGTTTATATGGTTCGATGTAACAATATATTTCTTTAGAATGATTTAATTCATATTGTATGTTAAATTGAAGATCAATTGATTACATAAACATTAGTTTAGAGGAAGTAAAAAAATATTTCAGAGTTCTATTCAAAATATTGGCAAGAGTTTTTATGGCGAATGTTCGGACAGACAAATAAAATGAGATGGAAAAAGTGTAAAACTTATTGGAAACATTTATTGAATTATTAAATATAGTCTTTTTAATATTTATTTATTTAACTTTAATTTATATCACTTTTATATTGCAG
Source organism: Caprella mutica (assembly GCA_947561585.1). Lineage (NCBI taxonomy): Eukaryota > Metazoa > Arthropoda > Malacostraca > Amphipoda > Caprellidae > Caprella > Caprella mutica. The sequence goes on along the minus strand of CANNZV010000375.1, from coordinate 387,442 downwards.
ATATTGAATTTAATACTCTTTGAGAATTACGGAATATAAAAATTTTTGGTATGCCGATAGCATTTCATTCTCTTATATCTTTTATTTAATTTATTATAATTCATATATTACAAATAGTGAATTTAAGATGTATTGACAGAATGATAGATTGTAGGTTTTTTGAGAACATTTTTTCTACAAAATCAAATGTGTGAAAAGAAATACATGAATTATTTTCTCCTGATAATTAGATTAGAAAACCTTAATGGTTTCACTATTTTTTACTATATAGATTTAGCTTTATATCAATAACTGAGAAAACAGATATTTGCATTGAGCTCCACTATGTATTTACTTCCATTTCCCTTTATTTACTCCATTGAGATAAATACTAAAGTCAGAATAAATCTGCACCACAGCGTACATGCTAAATCCTCCGAAGAATCTCCTTTTCAAAAGGGGACGCATTCTAAATCTGCTCTCGACATGTTGGACCTGGACAAAGGATAAAAGATTTGCGAATCAACCTCCAACACTTTGTCGGAACTTACAAGTAAATCCCCTGTACATATAACTTTCAGTTAGTCACAATGTTCAGGTTCAAGGAAAGAATCACTCGTTTTCGGTGTTTCTTTATATTTATAAATTTGACTTTATTTATAATGTTGATGTACAGTAGAAATAAATTCATTTTGTTTCATATAATAGAATTCATTTAACTGTTGCGTCTTTGAAATTATGAATGCGTTATTTTGGTATAGTGTTAAATGTAGAATGAAATATTATTATGGATGGTATGTAGTGAATAATAAATAAGTTATTCATAATTTGTTAATATTATAAGGTTTAACATGTGTGTGTTTGAAATAGTAAATTTCAAAATATTCTTTTGTTGTCCTATTTTTACGGATTGTAATGTATATAACAATTTTATACAGACAATATGAATAAAATATACCAAACTAGGCAACTAATTAAGTTTTTCGCGATATTCTTAATTACTTTGATAATTTATTATAAAACGTTTCAATCATAATATATTCCACAATCAACCTCATCTATAAAATCTCCAATTCAATTTTACTTTCCTTGATTTCAAAAGTTTGTGGCATTAAAATTGTGGCAAATAAAGAGTAATTCTTGTTTAACTACGGACTATTCTTTCGAATGTTGATCTCCAGAAGAACTCTCGGTTCATTTGGAAGTTTTGGATGTTGAATGACAGGGAGGAGTTCCCTCTCATCATTGGGGCGATATTGGATTTCTTGAGTACTGATTGTAGAGCAAAGAGTTACAAACTAAAGAAGAAACTATTGGAATCCAGAAAAACGTCCGTGGAATTAGAGGAGTTTTATTTGTTTTGGTTTGCCTTATAATACTAAAAATCGATTACATTTATATAAATATTTGACCTTTTATGTTCTATTATAATATGGGTTAAGAATTAGTTCTCTTTTTAGAAATATTGCAACTTGCGATTCAGAAACATCTGCATAAAAATAGCGGATTCTACAATTATTTAATTATTAAAACAATGCATTTCCAGAATATTTTTTTTATAATATACAGTTTTTCAAAGTTTAATATACCTATTCATTTCCAATATATAGTGGCTTATTATTCGTATACCTCATATCTTGTTTCCAATTTCAGCTGCAATGCCCTTTATAGGTTTCTATTCATTTCATTTGCTGCAGTCTATCATTGCAACTCAATGAGTTTCTTAATTTGTTGTTTGGAACAATTCCATAGACTGCATTTCGGTAGAAAAGTAATAAAATCTCAACGAGAAACACTTGATATTTCCTAATCAAGTCCCGCCTACACCGTCATGGTATTACAGTCTAAATTCGTCTGGAATTTTCAATATACTGTAGTTTAGATGAACATCCAGTTTGAAAATAAGTCTGAAATTTATGCTGGTTATTGGCTTAGATCAAAAAACTTATATTGGAGCTCCCGAAGCTTAAAGGGTCGTACTCACGTAGGTTTTTTAATTCTTTCCACGAGGCCTTTTGCTAAGGTCCTCCTAATTTTTCTACGAGAATATAAGAGTAAACGATTTAATTATCATTTATTTTAGTAGGTATCCATGATACCTGAAGCATGATACCTGCAGATATTCATGATACCTTCAGGTATCATGGATACCAACTAAAATAAATAATTATATTGTTTTTCTTATATTCTTGCGGAAAAAGTAGGAGGAGCATAGCAAAATGTCTGGTGAAAAGACTTAAAAAACCCCACGTGTGTACGACCCTTTAGGATAACTTGATTCAACTCAATAATTAAATACACATAATTTATGATAATTAGTTACCATACTTGCTTTAATTCCCCAAATAGTAATTCTCCATAACTATTCGAACAAATGCATTAAAATACATTATATCTATTCTTTACTAATTACATTTAATGTTTTGACTAAATCATAAGAGAATTTTCACGATAATTTTTGAAGATTTAAATTTCTTCCAGGAATTAAGGAATATTAATTATATCTCATTTCACAATGCCTACTGAATAAGTAAACATTCACAAAAGTTTTCATCTTTTTACATAAGCATCTTTCCGTGTCAGGTTCGATGGATGTTTCTTTTGATGCATGGAAAGATGAGATGAAACTGACAAATGAATTCGATATGAAATGTTCCAAAAGTAGGCACTCAGATTTCAGCTTTACATATGTAACATTTAGGTACGAAAATGTAAGAAGTATAACTGTTTAATAAGTTATTAATTGTTAACAGCCACCGATTATATTAATATTACTATACCATGGATAATATTTTTTAATATTATTAGTTTCTTAATATAAACTGCGTCCATCGCTTTATTGCAGATCACTATTTTGTGAATAATTTTAATAATATTAATCGTACAGTAGTGAAACTTTGGTCACTGGAAGATTGCTTCTATGTTAGTATCTTGCTTAAATATTTTTTGAATCCATGAGAAAATTGGAAAGTTATGAACGTTTAAGTATTTTGAAGGCATTTTAACTGTCCATCGCTTTATTGCAGCTCTGTGAAAAGGCCAAAAAATGGGCGATTAACTTCTACCGAGAGGGTAAAAATTGTAACAGGTCCTGCAGAAGGGATGACTCTTCTATATTTAGCTAATGAATTTGGGAGGGATAAGAGAAACATAGTTTCTATTGTGGAAGATCCCGATGAGGGATCTGAGGGTACGAGGAGAAGCTTTTATCCCTCGAAATATGCGAATAGTACCCAGGCAGGTTATAAGGCAGCCAAATAACACTAGTGCCTCCATTTTCGACAAGGCTGTCATTGGTTATTCATCCAAACAGTGTCTTAAATGAGACGACAAGGAACGTGGAGCCCATTTCCAGGCCTCCTATGGACAAGACCCAAAAGGAAAAAGGCTTTAAATGTACACAGAATTACATTAAAACAAATTTCCTACTTGTTCTTTTAACAGATGAGGAAAGAGCCGACCTGGATTGTCTGGATGGATGGGTTAAAGTTTGGATCCTACTGGAGCTGTTTATCCACACTGGTTTCGTCGTCAACAAGGAGGCTGTGGCTTTATGTTTTAAGCGGGCTTCATTGGTGAAACGTTAATTGGCCCTTTCCGAGTACCAGAGGGTGTAAACATAACAATCCAGTCCTACATTGCCTCTTTTGTTGAGTACTTGTTCCCTTGGCCTAATAGTTAGCAATTATCTCGTTGGAAAAAGATGATTTTCTTGCATTACTTCGCACAATCTCATGCTTGAAGGGTTACAACTTCTTTCCTCACATCTCTGGGCATCAAGTGAGAAACTCTCATGACTTGATTGCCTTTTTCTCTGGTCTTAAGCCCCATTGAGCATTTCTGACTGTTTCTTTCGAGACATTACTTCAGGACTGTTTGGACGTAAAACCAAAGACAGCCTTGTCAAAAATGGAGGCACTAGTGTGATTTAGCTGCCTTATGACCTGCCTGCGTATTTTTCGCATATTTCGAGGGGAAATACCTTTTCTCATACCCTCATCTCTCCTTCGGTTTGTGTCGGGATTTTCCACAAAAGAAACTATTGTTCTCTTAACCCTTCCAAGATATAAAAATAAATATAGAAGAGTCCTCCCTTCTGCAGGACCTGCTACAATTTTTACCCTCTCGGTAGAAGTTAATCGCTCATTTTTTGGCCTTTTCACAGAGCTGCAATAAAGCGATGGACAGTTGAAATGCTTTCAAAATAAATAAACGTTCATAACTTTCCAATTTTATCATGGATTCAAAAAATATTTCAGCAAGACACTAACATAGAAGCAATCTTCCAGTGACCAAAGTTTCACTACTGTACGATTAATATTATTAAAATTATTCACAAAATAGTGATCTGCAATAAAGCGATAAACGCAGTTTAGTTTTGTTCTTCCGTTTGTGCCTATCAGATGTTTCTAAAAAATTAGTTGATAAAAAGTGCGTACTCTTATGTTTATATACATACATATAATATTTTATCACTCTTTAAAATATTAACTTATTTTTAAAAAATATTATTTAAATTTGAATCCAAATTCAGTGTTTCATATCTGTGAGTATTCGAAAATCCTGAGGTTAGATTTCTCTCTTCCCAGAAATTCGGCAATAACTGCAAATTGATATTTCTTGGCGATCGTAAAATTTTCTTTGATCGTTCGGAATGGCCAATGAGAAGAAATTGGAATCCGAGATTTCTATTTCTATGTTAACTTTATACTCTTTTCGATATCAAATTTTGTTCATTCGAATAATTTTATTGAGAAAATTGAATAGGAGGATAGAGGACAATTTGAAATAGATCATAATTTCATGGCTATTTCTGTTTGTAGAATAGAAGTTTGTTACTCTTTAAATAGATAATAGAGATTGTTGTTAAAGGCAACATCGAAATTTTTTTATGAATTGATTAATCTGTTTGAGTCTCTACAGACTTTAAAGTGCAAGACTTGATTAGTAAGTCCTTAAAAATCTAGAACATTCGGTCGGTAAAAAATTTCTGATGGCTTAGTGAATTTTTTGATTGGATTTATGATGAAACGATAAAACTAAATACAATATAATTTTTCGGGAACCAAATCATGATATCTATTGCATACATTCCAAATCATTGTTAAGCAGGGCATATTGTAATGATTATTTCAATTATTATAGAAAAGGCATAAATTAAATGAATAGCAACAAAAAGTTACAATTTGATCAGAAAGTTATGTAATAAATAATGATTTATAGTGATTACACAAGTTCAATGTAACCCAATTAAATAGTTTCGTATGACCCAATCTAATAATATATTGAAGCAATGATAATTGATTAAATACTCTCTTCCCAGAATGTCAATTGAAGGTTAAATTAAATGCCACACATCGACCTTTGAAGGTTGAATAAGAAAACATGAGAAATGGCACTGAGAATTGTATTGCAAAGTATATGTCCTAAATACATTATCCGTTAAAACTCTGTCAGTTGCTAGGCATTAATTATAAGTCAAAGCTTTACAGCATATTGCGAGTAAATTAAAAGAAGTACCTACATACAGTACCTGTTCAAACATTGCCAACATCAAGTCATTGCTTTACTGCATATTGAGAGTAAATTAAAAGAAGTAACTACTTACAGTACCTGTTCAAACATTGCCAACATCAAGTCATTGCTTTACTGCATATTGCGAGTAAATTAAAAGAAGTACCTACATACAGTACCTGTTCAAACATTGCTAACATCAAGTCATTGCTTTACTGCATATTGAGAGTAAATTAAAAGAAGTAACTACTTACAGTACCTGTTCAAACATTGCCAACATCAAGTCATTGCTTTACTGCATATTGCGAGTAAATTAGAAGAAGTAACTACTTACAGTACCTGTTCAAACATTGCTAACATCAAGTCATTGCTTTACTGCATATTGAGAGTAAATTAGAAGAAGTAACTACTTACAGTACCTGTTCAAACATTGCTAACATCAAGTCATTGCTTTACTGCATATTGAGAGTAAATTAGAAGAAGTAACTACTTACAGTACCTGTTCAAACATTGCTAACATCAAGTCATTGCTTTACTGCATATTGAGAGTAAATTAGAAGAAGTAACTACTTACAGTACCTGTTCAAACATTGCTAACATCAAGTCATTGCTTTACTGCATATTGAGAGTAAATTAAAAGAAGTAACTACTTACAGTACCTGTTCAAACATTGCTAACATCAAGTCATTGCTTTACTGCATATTGAGAGTAAATTAGAAGAAGTAACTACTTACAGTACCTGTTCAAACATTGCCAACATCAAGTCATTGCTTTACAGCATATAGAGAGTAAATTAGAAGAAGTACCTACATACAGTACCTGTTCAAACATTGCTAACATCAAGTCATTGCTTTACTGCATATTGCGAGTAAATTAAAAGAAGTACCTACATACAGTACCTGTTCAAACATTGCTAACATCAAGTCATTGCTTTACTGCATATTGAGACTAAAATAAAAGAAGTAACTACTTACAGTACCTGTTCAAACATTGCTAACATCAAGTCATTGCTTTACTGCATATTGCGAGTAAATTAAAAGAAGTACCTACATACAGTACCTGTTCAAACATTGCTAACATCAAGTCATTGCTTTACTGCATATTGAGAGTAAATTAAAAGAAGTACCTACATACAGTACCTGTTCAAACATTGCTAACATCAAGTTATTGCTTTACTGCATATTGAGAGTAAATTAAAAGAAGTACCTACTTACAGTACCTGTTCAAACATTGCTAACATCAAATCATTGCTTTACTGCATATTGAGAGTAAATTAAAAGAAGTACCTACTTACAGTACCTGTTCAAACATTGCTAACATCAAGTCATTGCTTTACAGCATATAGAGAGTAAATTAGAAGAAGTACCTACTTACAGTACCTGTTCAAACATTGCTAACATCAAGTCATTGCTTTACTGCATATTGAGAGTAAATTAAAATAATTACCTACTTACAGTACCTGTTCAAACATTGCTAACATCAAGTCATTGCTTTACTGCATATTAAGAGTAAATTAAAAGTAGTACCTACTTACAGTACCTGTTCAAACATTGCTAACATTAAGTCATTGCTTTACTGCATATTGCGAGTAAATTAAAAGAAGTACCTACTTACAGTACCTGTTCAAACATTGCTAACATCAAGTCATTGGTTTACTGCATATTGAGAGTAAATTAAAAGAGTTACCTACTTACAGTACCTGTTTAAACATTGCTAACATCAAGTCATTGCTTTACTGCATACAGAGAGTAAATTAAAAGTAGTACCTACATACAGTACCTGTTCAAACATTGCTAACATCAAGTCATTGGTTTCAATCTCTGGAGACTCTGTAATGCTTCACAAACAATCAAATCTCTGTTAGTGCTTTGCGAAAGAAAAACAATATTCCCATCAGGGGAACTCTAATTGAATTGCTTCTCGAGGAAATACTGAATTTAATGGGGATGCTGATATGAAGGTTTTATCATCTAAAACCTTTATCGATGATTAATCTGCTAGGTATATTTATATATATTATATCTATATTGATAGCTTTAGCAGTTCCCCTTTGATGGTTCTATCTTTACTATTCGGATATTGAATCATTACAAAAACATGTCCTTTAATTATGAATTCTTTATTATTCCTTTTTGTAGTTTTCTACAAATTTCAAATTATACTATTATGTGTAATATTATTATGTATAACATATTAATTTATATACCACATCGTATAACGAAGTTAGTGCTGGGAAAAATTGAATCTCTTCACAATTCGAGGAAGGAAAAGAATATCAAATAAATTAATAAGTACATATAACGAAGTATATATAACTTTCCTGATCGAAAATGTGGTACCGTCCAATAACTCATAATTTACCCTGTCATCTGATGAGAAATTGAATCACTTTCCTAGGAGATAATTATCTCTGAAGTGTTTTGTTTTGAATGTTTCAAACTTAATTGTCATCTTGTAACAGTGAACATATTTAGATGATGCACATGTAGTTATTAATGGAGTTCACATTTAATAAGGAATTTATGCAGATTAATGTCTAACGTAATTATAACGTGTTCTGTTCAGATTGTTATATGATCATAATTATGTTTATGATGCAAATTACCTGGTAACGAGAAAGTTATGGTGGGGTCATAGAAGATTACGAGGAGTAAGTTACAGTGGGGCCATAGAAGATTACGAGGAGTAAGTTTCGGTGGGGCCATAGACGATTACGAGTTGTGTCTAATTTAATCTTCTATGGCCCCACCATATCTTCTCTCTGGGATGCCGTCAATATTCGATTTATAAATCAGCATGTTGCAGTTAACTTCAAAAGCAACTATTAGCAATTGATGTTAAATAAATAACTAATAATATCATATTCAGCGTTTGTGAACACATATAATTATACAAATAATGTGTTTATTTTATGTGGTCATTATTATTGTCCATCAGAAAATAGCGGAGGGGATTTATTCTTTATGTGTAATGAATCAAATATATTTTTTTTTAAATTCAACTAGTGCAAGTTCAGAGTTATCGGACAATTCCAGATTTGCGGTCATAAATTAAAAAATGCATAGACGTTATTAAACTAATATTACATTTATATGGATACCAATTTAATTAAATGGTAAATAATAATTTTGATGTACTTCTTCCTCTTATGATCGAAAATGTGGAACCGTTCGGTAACTCGGAACTTACCCTATAGCAAGTTTTATTAAATGAATTAGATATAATATGAACACAATCTAAATGATTTGTTAGGGTATGTGATATTGTTCAGCAAGTTTTAAGCAATATTAGAACATATAACTATTTAGTTTTTTTCCATTTTGAGTTTCAAATAGTGTATATAATTTTTACTATGGCTGTTACTTTTCTCTGACAAGCAACTAAGCAATGACAGTTCAAATTATTATATAATTTTCTTATCATATTGCTATTTCTCTTGAATATTCATATCTACCTTGAATATATTATAAATAACTAATGTAAATATCAGGTAAATCACATCCAAAGAAACATACAATATTATTCCCGTGCATACAATCTATCACTGGTGAATATGCCTCACAGAGAAGGAAGATGCACTGAAGATCTATAGATCTTGCAACATGATTGGAGATCTGGAATCTATTGCAAATAAATCTCCTGTTGATGTCCTGTCTGATGCGAGAAAGTCCTGGGATCAATTCATGAATAAGAAACCTCATGACGGTGTCGAAAAGAAAATTACTGTCCTAATAAAAGTATTTAAAGCCAATCAAAAGAGGTGACCCAAGCTCTAATTTTCGATGGGGAAATATTTTTTAAAAGACTATAAATATTATTATATGAAACTAATAAATCCATTCATAATAAACATTTTCACTGTAAAAGATTGAAAACTGACTATAATTTTATGTAATGATAGAATCAATTGAAACTTTGCAGGTCCTTATAATACATCTCCATGTTCTTTTGTTCTCCCGATGACTCAGAGCCATAGGAGTGACAGGAAGAAACTCCTTCTTTGTTTCTTTTATTTGCCAAACAACAATGCATAATTTATTGGATGCTCAATCGCACAATGGCCACTCTCTTCTTTTTTTACATATGCCAATGAATTGCCGTTGGTTATTTCCATTGGATGTCATTTCATATTGGTTTTTACACCTCCAAACATCCGTTCTCCATGAATAATGTATAGCTTCCCAATGAGAATAACCTCGTGCTCATTATTTACCTCTGGTAAGATGAAGTGTTTGTGCCTTGAAAACCAATCCATGCCTGTGTACCATGAATTCTTTTTGGAAATCGATACTATTGATATTACTGGTATTGCAACACCATGTGGTAAATAGCGTGTGGTTAGTATTTAATATTATATTACTTTATTACATATGATATAAATTTGGTAAATTACATATGGTAGGCACCTCTTATAAATAGTACGGTACTTGACATGTTGATAAGATGTGGTCAATATAATAAGGATAAACTATAATGATTTCTATGATATGATTATGAAATGGTATAAAAAATGTTGCTTATGCTGGGTAGCAGATCTTTACCGTCTACATTCGAATCTAATCACCGATTAAAAGATCATATCCTTTATTAATAGTAACTTTTTATTGCATTCTCATTGTGCTGACAGTCTAATTTGTAGCTTTGTTCACAGAAAAATTAATAATGCTATAGTAATTCAATTCTTTATATATGGACTATCGTACAGAAAAGCTCTGAGACAGTAATATCTATTTATATAGACAGACTGATTCTATTTATATAAAGCTTTTGGTCTAAAATTCTTGCCAATTGATATTAATAAAATTATTCAGCATAGTTACACACTTTATTCATTGACAATTCTTTTCATTACTTGTGCTAACAGTTTATCATCCTTAGTCATGTTATATTCAATCCACTAAATTGGTTATTCGTTACCATTTGAGTAGGAAAAAAGTGACATTTCATTTTTTGTGTCCCTCCTGAACACTCAGTCTTATGAGTTAATATACTAATGATAACACGCTAGGAAAAACATGAGACACTTAAGTGTTTTATTTTGTACCCTCTTAGCCTTGTCTTCAAAGCGAGACACTTAAAAGTGTATATCAACGATCATTATGATGTACTTTTATGTCTGTAGAAGTAGAGAGTGTTTAAGTGAGTTGCACTTTAGTTAGTCAAATCATCCTACGTTGAAATAATTAGTATATACTCATTTCTGATATATTAAAGTGCATCACACCAAAACACTTTGAAGATGTAGAAACACACAAGTAAATCAAAATTAAAGTAGATGCACTTAAGTGTCTCGCTTTAGAGACAAAGATTACGTGAAACACCACCCGCTGTGTATAAGATTAAGTCTTCTTTTTTTCAGTACAATCATCTTTATTGCATGTACAGGGACCATAATCATGTTGGATATTAGTTATTATTGTAAAATCAATGTGCCGAGTGTAATATAGAGTAGGGTAATCAGCAATTAGAATACCTAGGAGAAATAACTCAATCCTCGTATAACTATATAGGACATAATAACAGTGATAGGGTATTTATTAACTCTTATGTAATAAATAGAAACTGATATTATATAATCTTTGGAAAACAGTTATTGTAAATAAAAGGGACGAACACTAAATAGTTTTTCATTTATTGTATATATGTTATCATTCCAGACAAGCGTAAAGGAATTAAAGTATAGAAACAATTTTCACAGAAAATTTAGCAAACTCAAATGTTATTTTTTTTAGTTTTATTTTCTATCTAACACGCTGTTATATTATATTAGAAACATCGGTCTTTACTGAATTGATAACTTAGAAAAAGTGAATCCAAATCAATCAAACGTACTGTTAATTTGTTGATAAATGAGGAAATATTATATAACGAACGCTTTTAAAGACACTTTGGATTGGTTTAATGTAAATGAATATTAACTGTAAGTCTATCTACACCATAAAGATAATCTATCAATTACATGAGTCAATTAAAACTTATAATATTCAATTAAAACATTTACGTAATAACTTCAATGTGTGTAATATGAGTCTTAATATAGAGCCTCTCAGATATTAGTTTCTTTTGAAAAATAATTGATATTACGATATTCTATAAGCCCTTAATAAATACCCTATATATAATAATTATTATTCTCAGAATATCTGAAAGTGAATTATAGTGTGGTTGCCGAAGATAATTACATAATTTTCTATAGCCCGCCATCATTTGTTATCCAATTACGAAATATATTTTCACCAATAACAAATATTCAGCACCACCCTTATCGGTTCTGTTTAAGAATGTGTTCTAAAAGTGGAATCTTTGGTCCTCTTTCTCTGGAACTGCTCCCGAACTCTCTCTTAATATTCCATGCAGAAACTGAACTCAAATGGAAGAAGATTCAATGCTCCCATAAAACTTACAAAAGAACACTCGCAATGGAGAGAAAACAGCTGCAATGATGCATCAGTAGATCGGAAAATGAGAGTGAGAACTTTGAAGGTAAATATTGAATTACTCTCTTATCAACTATTGACTGACAGAAATAAAACATCGGATGAAAATAAAGGCCACTTGGTAGACTAAAGTATGTATTATCTTCTACACAGGGGGGAAGTTAATGGTGGTGCCATCGAAAATTAATGGTTTCGAACATTTCGTAGTAGTAAAATAAAATGTTTTTTCCCCTTCAAATTCATGATTTATATACGTGACTATATACTTATATGTGGAATAACTGTGCCATGCGTCATTTAAGCATAAAATCACAATGTTCAGAATAAAACAAACATAATATGAATTTCAGACTTAAAAGATATAATTATTGATGAAACAGCCGACAAGCCCTTGAAATTAACCAACCGAACCACAGTGGTTAGATCTAACCCAGGGTTAAGAACCACCGAGTTAGAGACAAATGTGACCTAATTTTATTGTGACTGCAAAGTAGCCAATTTATTGAGGCAGTAAATCGTAATCACTCGCAAGGAGACTGTCATCCGTCAGACAATGTGTTTTTGCGGAGATTGACGTGATGAACAGTATTTACCTGCATAGAAAAGTGATGGGGGATATTATATATACAAAATACAATAAATGGTATCATAAATGTAGTAAGGAATAGAGAGTATGTATATTATAGTAAAAGAATATGATAAAGAGTATAACGATACAGAATAGAATAGCTATAGAGAGTATATATACAATATATATCATAGATGCAGAATATAATTGATATTATCATAGATAGAGTATCGAAGAAGGTAAAGTAGATACAGAATATTACTATTCTAATAAAAGTATAGCTTATATTATAATAGTTCTATTAATTAAATTGAATTACAATATTTTAATCAACCATTTTCATGAGCTTCTGGACTTTACAGTTATAACTTTTTCATCATATCCAGTCAATTATTAATAGTTCAAAGATATAATTATTCGAAAAGAAAAGCATTTCCTACCTAACTGTTGATGGGGGTTTATTCCTAGGCATGTTAAATTAGTTCAGCCCCTTCCTCGTAATCTTAAATGAGGTCCTGTCTAAAGTTTTTATGGAAGATAATCAAAGAGAACAGCTGACTTTTATAGATTAATAAAAGGTTAACTAGGAAAGTTTCAAAGTGGATAATTTAATTGGCTGAAAAATAGTTAGTCTTTGAGTTTCATCTCCTATTTTACCCGAGAAAAATTAAGGAATATTATAGAGGGGATCATCACACATAATCTTCTATGACTCTACGTATAACATACTCTGTTGGTAGGTACTGTGATTCAGAAGATTGTAGCTTTAATAATCTTCTCATAACTAAGGAAGGTTATAATTGAGATACATATTGAAAACGCTTATTTTTTGAAAAAGTAGAAATCAGCTTAATTTTTTTTTTCAACGAATAAAAAATAATTTTTATTTTATATTCTTGTGTACTTCATTAAGCTGCTTCAATAATAGAAAATAGCTATAGAAGTTTTTAAGCTCCTTGCATCTCGAAATGAAGTTAACTCATGCAGACAAGATATTAATTATTTAATATACTACAAGACTACTATTTATATTAATTATTTAATTTAATACGTGAGTAATATTTAGTTACATCCTCTACCTTTCACGAGGGCAGACAATTTAAAATTATACAGAACAAAGCTTTTCAAGTTAATTAAAAGAGTGGAGTCACTTAAAAGAGTCTTTGTAGTTTATGGCAATACATTAACTTTATGGTTATAAATAAAGAGGAGGTGGAAGTGAAAAAAGGCATTCATTCGTCGTTGAGAATTATAAATTAGTGGATAATGTACAGGGGGAGCTTTTAAAATGACAGTTTTATAACGCTTATAGTATACATATAATTTTTCATTAACACGGAAAAGTAATATAACAATTTAAATCTAAAATCGTAAATTTATAAAGTTACTTCATTTTTTAAATGTCAAACGCTAAATGGCAACCACGAAATGCTAAACATTTGTCTAGTTGCTAAGTTGTTTTAGTTGTTCACCATATATAATCATTGCGCACAGTATATATATATAAAATATATAATAATAGAATTGTTCTCCAGATGCCTTGGTTCCCTTTATCATTTTATATGCCGATAACTGTTAAAGATATTAAAAAATAATTAGTTGGTACAAGTTTCGTCTACTATGTATAATGTATAATTGTTTATTTATCCAGTATATATTTGGATCCTTATAATGTATTTGGAATATTAATTGGTGAGAAAGGAATATAATTAATCAATTAATACGAAACCTAAAAAATTATAGAAAATATGTTCACTAAGATAGCCAGTTTAAAAGTGTTTACAATACTCATTAATGTTATATTATAACTATTAATCTTCTTTATATCATTATATGTTTTAATGTATTTTAATTATTACATAGACCATAGATCAAAATTGTCTTAGGGTTGGTTCCGAGTTGTTGGATGGTTCCACATTTTCGATCACATAAGAAATAATTAAAGGATAATAAAAATTTAAGTTAAATATCAATTGTCATATCATTTTTCTGATACAGCGTGACACGAAAAAAGAGGGATGAAAGTAAACGCTTATAATTCAAAAAGTAGCACACTTAGGAAGATGAAACAAAAACCTCATGATAGAGTATATCTTTATAATTTCTTTGGTATCATATTTACATCCATTTTGTATTTAAATCTGGATTTAAAACATAATTTATGTGAAAAATTCACCTCAACATGTAGAAAACTCATGAGCAAAGCATCTTCATTGTCGAATAGTTTACATCGACAGCATCTCGAACTATAGTCAGAAGTGCAAACAAATTCAGAAGAAATATAGTATGCTAAACCAAAATGAGGTATGCATGAGCGTATGCATGAGCGTATGCATGAGCGGTATGCATGTGAGGTATGCATGTGAGGTATGCATGTGAGGTATGCATGTGAGGTATGCATGTGAGGTATGCATGTGAGGTATGCATGTGAGGTATGCATGTGAGGTATGCATGTGAGGTATGCATGTGAGGAATGCATGTGAGGTATGCATGTGAGGTATGCATGTGAGGTATGCATGTGAGGTATGCATGTGAGGTATGCATGTGAGGTATGCATGTGAGGTATGCATGTGAGGTATGCATGTGAGGTATGCATGTGAGGTATGCATGTGAGGTATGCATGTGAGGTATGCATGTGAGGAATGCATGTGAGGTATGCATGTGAGGTATGCATGTGAGGTATGCATGTGAGGTATGCATGTGAGGTATGCATGTGAGGTATGCATGTGAGGTATGCATGTGAGGTATGCATGAACAGAAGAAAATATTGCCACAGTTAGTGCAAGGATTCAAGAATCGTCACAAAGTGTAAGCAAAATAGAAACAAAATTTGGCATAAATTGAGAAAGCATTCGACGAACTTTAAAGAATAATCTTCATTTGAAATCTTACATTTCGACAGCTCTCAGATAAAGATAAAGAAAGAAGATTGACATTATGTCAAAGGATTAGGAATAAAGTTGAAGGTGACATATGGTCATTAAAACAATAATTTTCAGCTAAGAAAGTCTTATTCATTCGAATGGCTTTATGAATAAGCAAAATTACCGTATATGGAGTCCAACAAAGTATGAAGGAGTTTTCGAGACACCTCTACACTCGCCTAAGGTAACCGTCTGGTGCGGCCAGAATTCTAGCCGAGTTTATGACCCATGTTTTTATTCAAGATCCTGATATAAATGGTTACACAGTAACATTTCATACGTATATTTAAATGTTAAACATCATGTTTACTCGCGACATTCACCCTGACCGTTGGTTTCAACAAAACGGAGCAACATCTCACACATCATTGTGGAGCACAAAATTGGCTGACAAATCGTTTTGGAACCCACATCATCTCTCATCGTATGGATTTCCCTTTGCCAGCCAGGTCCCTCAATATGTCTCCTTTCGAATCTTTTCTTTATGTAAAGGAGAATGTTTTCAGAGAAAAACAAATATTATTGAAAGCCTCAAGGATACTGTCCAAAAAGTTATTTCATCAATGAATTAAGGGTGGCCGGATATTTTGCTCTGGAAATTTCGGAATCGGAATTATAAATGGCCTCTCAATATATATGCCTGTTATGCAGTTTATCGTATCCGCTAGTTTGTTGTACTGCACACTTCATGATTGTTCAATTACCTGGCAGGGGGTTTCCGCCCGATACATCTAACTGATGGACACTTTTTATTCCTCAGACCGAAAGTTCCGAGACAGAATTTTCTGAGACGGAGTTTTTTCATACAGAATTTTCCTAGAACCGAATCAAGATAACCTGGGTACGGTGATAGTAAATTTTGGTATTGAACAACAGTGAGGCCTTTTTGAGCCTCTATCATAGATTCAATAAATTGTAAAATATCAAAATATATAAGATATATCAAAATATATAAGATATATCAAAATATATAAAATATATCAAAATATATAAAATATATCAAAATATATAAGATATATCAAAATATATAAGATATATCAAAATATATAAGATATATCAAAATATATAAGATATATCAAAATATATAAGATATATCAAAATATATAAGATATATCAAAATATATAAGATATATCAAAATATATAAGATATATCAAAATATATAAAATATATCAAAATATATAAGATATATCAAAATATATAAGATATATCAAAATATATAAAATATATCAAAATATATAAGATATATCAAAATATATAAAATATATCAAAATATATAAGATATATCAAAATATATAAGATATATCAAAATATATAAAATATATCAAAATATATAAAATATATCAAAATATATAAAATATATCAAAATATATAAGATATATCAAAATATATAAGATATATCAAAATATATAAGATATATCAAAATATATAAGATATATCAAAATATATAAGATATATCAAAATATATAAGATATATCAAAATATATAAGATATATCAAAATATATAAGATATATCAAAATATATAAAATATATCAAAATATATAAGATATATCAAAATATATAAGATATATCAAAATATATAAGATATATCAAAATATATAAAATATATCAAAATATATAAAATACATCATGTATATTCTTTTCATCTTTCTAAGCGAACTACTTGATAAGTTATTAGCGTTTACTTTCATCCCTCTTTTGTGTCTAAAGGGCAAGTTAAGTCACCTTTCACTGTTCGTTTGTCCCACCATTTCTTTCTGTTTGGGTAGATATCATCTGCCAATAGATAAGATAAGAGAGTCCTCTGGGACAAAGTACCCATCAGGCTGTAAGCAAATGGCGTGGAATTGATGATGTGTGCAATTACCCCGCGTTACGGCATTGTCATCATTCTCTGTCTTGTCTGGATAGGCAGCGGCAAATTGCTTCATCTTGTTATAGTTTTGATGAAAACACAGACAGAGATTCATAATGTTCCCAAATTTGAACTGGGAACGTTAGAAAAAAATATGATCAGAATTGAAGTAGCTACTGTCGGTAAGAAGTAATTAAAATTATGCACATGTATATTGAATTAACATCATTGGATATGATATATTTCTTATTAATCATTTCAATTTTTCATCAAATAAGCATTAAACTAAATAGATATTTATGGTAAGTTGAGAGATATTGGATTGTTTAACATTTAAATCCATATAAGAAAAAAGTATAAAATGATTTTAATCTATTTTTCATTATACTGTGGAACCTGTCCGATAATTCAGAACTGGTCACATGGCTGGCTGAAAACTTATTACCCTAGAAATAATTTATATTAATGCAAGCTAAGATAAAATATATTCATCCTATTTTATCGTGTTATTTTATTATCTTGAACTCTATTAGATACAAAACAAAAAGCTGATTTAGTTTATGAATTCTTACGCATTTATTTTAAATTAACTATAGGGTATGTTACGAATTATCGGTCAGTGCTACATCTTCGGTCATATAAGAAAAAATAATATAAAATTATTATTATTAGATAGTACTATCTAATAATAATAATTTTTATATTTTTTTCTTATATGACCGAAGATGTGTAACTGACCGATAATTCGTAACTTACCCTAGAGTAAAATAATAATATTGACGAAAACTTAAAATGTTATGGCATCGATTTTGAAGTTCAAGAAATTTCCTTCTGTTTTAATATGTTTTATTCAACTGACTCCATTAGCACTATCATTCCTTTTTATTACGTTATTAGCCATAATAATAACGGTGCTTTGAAGATATATTATATATTTTACATCTCCTAACAGGTTATTATGATTTAATATTGGAATACTTTGTAACATATATTGTAATGTCCCAAGATGATTAACATTCTTACCTCATAATAACGGTGTCCCAAATTAAACTACAAGGAGTTTATGTTACCTGTAATGACTATAATTAATACCACGTCCTTATTATCTATCATACTTAAGCAGCTCTAATAATATCCTTGAAATTTGATTAGCCAGCAGGGTTTAGGGAGATATCATTTTGATGCCGATGGTATATATAATGTTGCTAGAGGGGTAGAAATTAGTGTATGTTAGTGGAAATAATTATCTGTATGATTATGATTATTCCATTTATATTTATCTAAAGATAAATGTGTAAAAAGTAAAAACTGTTTGAATCGGCAATGCCTTCCAAATATTTGACCAATCAATGCATATATTCTTTGAATCTTGATGATAAATATTTTTTACAGTATTTAGGACTCCCAAATGATGGAATAAAAATTTACGGATTTTATATTATTCATTTCTATTTTTTGTTGAAAAATTTGTTGTAACCTTCTTTCAGATTACTATAATATTTTACAATAAAATTAACTCCAATATAAATCCTCTGATATTGAAATATTGATCCCATCAAAAGAAAGAGAAATTCTTTAACATTTTGTCAAAAAATTAGGAAAGATAGAAAAATGTACTTCTTTCATAGGACAAAGGTATTCTTTTATCCTACATTACATAGAAAATGAGCTTTCGTATAAAATATTCTTCTTCCTTTCTTCATTTCACGGAGTACATATTTATGGAATACAAAATTTATGTACTGGCTCAGTTGTCCTAAACTGAAGAACTCTACCGAACCACACTCAGAGAAATTCTGATGCACTCAGGTGTTTCGAGTTCACCCTATGGCTTTGTCTCTAAAGCGAGACACTTTAGTGCATCAAACTATAGTTTGGATGGATGCACTTTAGTGTCCTAGCTATAAGTTTGCTAAAATAATGAGAACATTTTTCTCATCATTTTAGCAAAGGAAAATTTGAGTGATGCACTTTAGTTCATAGTTCATTCAAACTATAGTTTGATGCACAAAGTGTCTCGCTTTAGAGAAAAAGCCATAGGGTGAACTCGAAGCACCTGAGTGCATCATCAGTTGGAGTTGTTTATGTTTCTCAGTTCGTTTTTACGTTTAATTATTTTGAATTTAACAACAATTAATCCATCAAATAAAAGAGTAACTAACTCCAATTGCTATTCAATCCTACTCCTCCCTGAGATCTGCTATATTTAGAGTCTCAAATTGTAATGTTTTCCTTGCAATCCGTCCCCTGGAATGATGCGTTGACAGAAAGAAAAGTAATTCCGAGATATACTCTGAATGAGCTAACCGGATTGCATGTCGGGATTACTCTGCAATATATTCTCCCTGCCTAACTTCTTTGCTCTGAATTATGACTTCTGTTATTTGAGATATTATGATTCATGTCTTTTAGGGTATTAAATATTATTCTATTCGAATATGTATCTTTGTTAAATTGTGTGATATAATAATGATTTATATAAGGAAAATGTATATTTTCATTTAAAAAAAAGGAAGTATATGATTGAGAAATATTTTCACTAGCGATATTAAATGAGAAAGATGTTGAGATTTCTTCGGAAAGATCGGAACTTTTACTATACAACATAGAAACTTCTCAGCTGGAAGTTATTCTATGACAAATATTTCCTTGAAAAAGATACAAAAATATCTGTCTATCAAATATTTATTTAGTTTACTTATGTAATGTTAATGACGCTTGTATGAATGAAATAGTATCAAACCTATAAAATTGGAAACATGAGGAATATGAAATTCTAAAATAATATTAAAAATGTGTAGTTGTAGAGTGAAATTCAGAATGAGTGAATATCGAAACTTCAATTCTAGTCGGAATAGAAGTTCTCATCGTAGACAACTTCCTAATTCTTTGATGAAAGCCTGCGAGTAGAGCACTATAAAGTTTGTACTGGAGTTATGCAAGCGTGCATAAACTGTATGTTTACCATCCTGTCTTTGGGTCTAGGAAAAATCCCCCGGCGGAAAAAATCCCCCGAGGAAAAAATCCCATCGGAAAAAATCCCCACCGGAAAAAATCCCCCCGGAAAAAATCCCCCTGGAAAAAATCCCCCGGAACAAATCCCCCGGAAAGTATCAACGAAGAAAGAATATCCACACGTCAAAAATAGAACAGGCAATAAATGTTTTCATCAATTTCTTCCCAAAAACACATACAAAAGAGGAAAAAGACAATATCGGAAAGAAAAACTTGTACTTGTAGTATCAAATTAATTGCAACAGTTTCAATGGACAAATGTAAAGTTTTTAGACTGTAGCTAACTAATGTTACAAAATCTGAAAATTGTAAATAGGCTGTAAACTGAAAGTTTAAATTGTATGTTATGACCATAATATAGCTTTATAAATGAACTATATTCGTCTTATTTTTCTACAACATTGCGCAGTCTCATCAAAAAATCTTGATATTTGCGATTCTTCATAGTAGTGTTACCAGCATTAAGTTGCTTTAAGCAAAATTCTTGAAATGATTGTTTTATTGCAAAATTTGACGTAGAAGATTTACCCATTTAAAATTAAATTAAAGTAAACTATACATTTGGTGATTGTGACATTTAATTAACCATACATACATGTATCATAATATTATATATTATATATACACAGTAGAAAGAAACTAGTTAACTGTTGAACTATAAAGTGATGGTAGATGATTAAAACTAGCGATATACAGTATAACTCTCAATAGACAATAAGGCACAGATATAGTCATTCATATGTATTACCATTTAAATAAACGATGCAGCAATAAATAGATTTTAACTAAACAAGTATTGAACATAAAGAAAGTTATATTATATCCAAAATTTAACTTATATAAATATTACCTCTTTTTTATCTTTTACACTCTTACGAGTCTACAGCTACAGTGACTTTACATCTAATAAAATTTATGTTTCTTATTATGCATTTAGCTTCAGACTGATGGCCAATGATTAAAACTAGGGATAAATAACTATCAATTGAGAAATAGGGCACAAATATGTTTTCTGGGTGGATTTTATCCGGGGGGATATTTTCCGGGGGATTATTTCCGCGGGGGATCTTTTCCACCGAGGGACTTTTTCCTCCGGGGGATTTTTTGCGGATACCCTTGTCTTCATAAGTATTTCTAGTTCCATCCTAAAGGGCCGTACACACGCAGGGTTTTTTAAGTCTTTCCACCAGACTCTTTGCTAAGCTCCTCCTATTTTTTTTCACGAGAATATAAGAAAAAACAATGAAAGAATTCTTTATTTTAATTAATTCACCAACTAAAATAGAATAATAATTATATCGTTTTTTTCTTATATGCTTCAAAAGTTTCGTGAAAAAAAAGTAGGAGGAGCTTAGCAAATAATCTGGTGGAAAGACTTAAAAAACCCTAAGTGTGTACGTCCCTTTAAGAATTCTCCAATATATTTGTACTATAAGCCAACTCCTTTATCCTTAGATTTTTTTAAATTTAATTTTATTAGTTTGAAAAGAAAAGATTTTATTTTAAAGCCATTTTCCGATACTTGTTCATGCAATGTTGATTTCAATTTCCATTTTGCATACTTATGAGATGGCTTGTGAATACTAAATGTTCTTCAAAATATCATAATAAAAGGGAATTTCTTTTATTATACGCCTCAGATAAATTACAAAGCATAAATAAATAGCAGAAAATTTAACAAAACATATTAAGAAATTAAATAGGGTAAGGTTCGAGTTATCGGACGGCTACACATTTACGATCCTGTAAGAAAGAAATTTACCTTTTATTTCCATCCGTATCCTTGATACCTTCAGGTATCATGGATACGAATTGAAATAACTAATAGCTATAATATTCTACCAAAATACAATACAGCCATTTCAATTTTTGTCAATATATAAATCTTTTCATAACATATAACTGATATAGTTCACACTATAATATCTGCCTATAATAGTTAATGCTAAGCCGTGATTTAAATACGAGACACCTGTTAGAGCTCTAAAAGCAGTTGTATCAGGCAGGAATTAGCGAGAATTAAGAGATCATCAGCTATGAACTTACGGATGACACAATGGGAATATGGAGAACAAATTCGATTGCAATTTTTAGTGTCACTCTGATGTGAATAAATATTATACGTAAAATATGTTATCAACAGATTAGTAACTCTAAAGTACAGCCTAGTATAGTTATTTAAATAATAAATATTTTTAAAGAAAATCCATCAGTATTCTGTTTTATTGAAAAGTAATTAATCAACATTTTTATAATATTAAAAAAATATTTTCTTTACATAATAAATTATAAGTTTTTTTCAATTATAGAAATAGATTTTAGTGCTGCTATTCATCATGTTATTTATGTATTACTTTTGATTTATTAATTAATAGTTTTTAATTTTGGGAATATACGTATATGAGAAGATTACTGAAGATGATCAGAATGTTATGAAATTTTGAATCTTTTTGTTCTGTCGAAGCCAAGTTCTAGAGTTACAAATTAAAAAATGAATTATTAGTCTTTATTTCTAATTACTTAAGAAATGAAATTTTATGAATTTCTACTTGAATATATTTTCATTTTATTTTACTTTGATAAATGAAATGTACCTAAGTTATTTATATAATAATTGTGTTACATTTTTAAGCGTAAAAATGTATGATCCAGTATATAGATTGCTTCTTGCTATGTCAACATAATATTCAATTGCAGAATAGTTTTAATGAGTCGGAAACTATAATGGTAATTGATAGTTGTATTGTATACAGGTACAAAGTTACCTGACTTAATTAGAGTTTCCGATAGTTGCCTACATTTACCTATAGCCTAATAAGAGGCAATGAGCAGTACAACCTACAATGTGTACCTGCAAGACCTAATTTTCTTGGCATACATACGTATATATATATATATCTATATATACGTAGAATGATGTCTTACTTTCATGTGTGAGTGTTAATAGTGTAAGTTACGAATTATCGGTCAGTACTACATTTTCGGTCATATAAGAAAAAAAATATAAAAATTGTTTTTATTACACAGTGCTATCTAATACTTCTGCAAACCCGGGTTTGCAGAAGTATTAGATAGCACTGTGTAATAAAAACAATTTTTATATTTTTTTTCTTATATGACCGAAGATGTAGTACTGACCGATAATTCATAACTTACCCTAATATGTTAAATATTATCCCATTTAAAGTTATAACAATTCAAATCTTAGAAATAATCATTTCTGAACATCTGACTAATTTGAATTCATCAATTTATCTCCATCCAAGAAATTCTTCGATTCCAGATGCAAATGATATTTGTAGTACTCTTCCATGAAAGTTAAGCCTAATTGAAAGTTTAAATCCAAAGCTGTCAATTAATTAGGTTATGTTGGCAGTAATTACATTTGCTCAGTACATATAACTTCATCAGATTTTTCTGTGAACTTTTTAAAAGACTTTTAAAATCTTTTGATACACTTAACTCTTTCCAACACTCAAAGTAAAGATATTAGCTCACTCAAACTAATTTTAATGTTAATTTGCTGGTGTGAATGAAATAAATGAAAATAATCGAGAGAATAAATATAGGTGATGTAGGTACAAAGTAAATCAGAAAAAAGAGTCACCGTATGATGTTAATTTCTTAAATCACAATTTTTTAATTTCCTATTAATTTTAAACTGTCAAAAAAGAATATGAAAAGACCTTTCTTCGAATGTACATTGGGAGAAAAATTAGTGATGGAGTCTAATTTTGAGAAGGCATAGTTTAGAAAAAATGGCATAGTTTTGAAAAGATGGCATAGATTAGAAAAGATGGAATAGATTTGAAAAGCTGGCATAGATAAGAAAAGCTAGCTGGCATGGATTAGAAAAGCTGGCATAGATTAGAAAAGATGGAATAGATTTGAAAAGCTGGCATAGATAAGAAAAGCTAGCTGGCATAGATTTGAAAAGATGGCATAGATTAGAAAAAATGGCATAGATTTGAAAAGATGGCATAGATAAGAAAAGCTAGCTGGCATGGATTAGAAAAGCTGGCATAGATTAGAAAAGATGGAATAGATTTGAAAAGCTGGCATAGATAAGAAAAGCTAGCTGGCATGGATTAGAAAAGCTGGCATAGATTAGAAAAGATGGAATAAATTTGAAAAGCTGGCATAGATAAGAAAAGCTAGCTGGCATAGATTTGAAAAGATGGCAGAGATTAGAAAAACTAGCATAGATTGGAAAAGCTGGCATAGGTTAGAAAAGATGGTATAGATTATAAAAGAGATGGCATGGATTAGAAAAGATGGCATAGATTAGAAAAGATGGCATAGATTAGAAAAGCTGGCATAGATTAGAAATGATGGCATAATGAGTCTAGCACATAAGTTTTCATCAAGCGACAGATAATTTCTAACTAACTTTTAATTTAATTTTTTTTATACATAATCCCTCGTCTCTGAGATCATATCATTAATTTAGTTAAATGAAAATCTAAGCAAATGACACTAGACGTTTGCTCTGATTTATCCATTAAAGTTATTTGACCTTTTAGTAATACATCTGGATATGTATGCTCAAGTAAATTGGAAATAAACTTATATAATATGATTGTTTTCCTTAGAGGATTGCCGAAAAATTGGATCATTGAAGAGTACGAATACGAAATTTTAGTGTCACTATATTTCATGAAGTTAATTGTACACAGCATGATTAAATTTAAATAATGTATTTAAGATAACATTCAAGTGCAGTTATGTATTATCAATACATAGTGCAAATAGATGGTGGGTGGTCAATTGATCCCTGGTCAATAGATCCTCAGCCATTTGATCTCTGTACCATTTGATCCCGGGTAAATTGGTCCCTGGTCATTTGATTCCTAGTTATATTTCTTGTTTGCTTATATACTTTCTGTATAAAATTTGGCATATACTATTTAGAGAAAAAATAAAATTTGTGAAACAAATTGACTGCTACGATTTATAGAATAAATTTTAAGTATAATAAAAAATGACAGAAATCAAATAGCTAGAAACTGATAACAAATTAATTATTTCCTATATACAAATAATTTACATTTACAACTAGTCAGAAAACATCTTACAGGTGAGAGGAAATATTAACCAACTAGCTATTGATTAGTTAGGTTGTTTTCGCTGAAACTATTACTAACACATATACTATCCGGATCATGTAGGTGGGATGGATTGAAAATCATTTTATGGTAAAAAGTATACTTAAATTTCCATAAAAGCGATATTGTTTGTAATAGTTACGGCGAAAACAGCTTAACTGAAAACTAACGATACATTTTTCAAAAGTTACTCCTCAATTAGTTTCTGTGCCACGAGAAATAGTTACGAGACATGTTCCTCATTTATTTGACTAGTAACAAGTGCGAGTTCTAATAAGAGTGAAGTATGCCTGCATATATCATTTTACCTTTGAATATATTTTGTTGTTTGAATGTCAATTTTAAAGGATTTATTGTTATTTATTTGAATTAAAAAGGTTTAATTTTTTTACCCTTATTACTTTATTAGTTTCTTTTAAAATCTAAATAGACTGTAAGGTTCAAATGACTGTGTAATTAATATATACATCAATAATGAATGAACACTAGGTGTATATACGGAAAATATGACTAAGAATCAATTAATCGGAAATCTTATGGTACGGGGATCAAATGACGGGAATCAAATCAATTGACCTAGACCCCATATAGCTATACTGATTTAACAAAATTACTCAAATAAATTCAAATTCTTAAAATTTAAAATCTGTAATCTTTTGAATTGTTGATAATAGTGTGCCCAAGTAGCCATGATAATGCCGCAAATTACTAACATTTTCCATCAGGCAAAATTATTTTAGTATAGAAAAGCATTAATTAATTGACCTTCACTTTTAACGCAAGTAATATGGTATTCAACATCTTTTTATGGATAATATTTACCATTTTGCACTAAAAACTGAAGAGAATAAATTGATAAGATAGGAAATTCTTCCGAAATTGTCCACGTGCTTCAAAATATATGCACATCAATTAGGAACAAACCGAAAATATTCTTCTTCTTTTACGTAATTGATCCGCGACGCATGAGAATTTCCACCATCGCCAGCAATTCCCCAGGATGTTCCCATTGAAATGCTAGACGCGAAGATGCACATTGCCACGAATTTCCTGTTTGATCAAAAAATTTGCATATAAATTTGCATTGAGAATTCCATGCATTCATTCATTCAATCGACACTGAAGACTGAAAAGCTCCATCATGTCTACACATCGAAACAGTTGTCAATATTTGGTAAGTAAATACGCCACATGGATGCGTCTGTTGTTGAGTTTTGTAGTTTGGAAAGCATTCCAAAATAAAGTTAACTTTTGCACGTTTAATTTCAGAAACACTAACTTGTGTCTGACAGGTGCGGAGTGGACTGAAATTTGAATCGAGATGCTCAGACTCGAATTGGAATATCTCCATTGACTGACAGAGGTATAGGTGTATTTTTGGGAAACAATTTTTTTGAGGAATTATTTTTTAGAGAAATAATACTTTAGAGAATTGATATTTTAGAGAAATTTTTTTTGAGGATTAATTTTTTTCTGAAATAACTTTTTTTTAGAAATAATGATGAATATGGTTAAAGGTCCCCTCCACTCAAAATTAGAATTTCTCTAGAAATGCTTTAAATTTGTAGAACTAAGGTTACATAACATATAACAGTTAACAGAAAAGAAATTGATAAAGTATTCGCTTCGTAATTAATTATACATAAAACATTCAGACTCAACCGTCACTGTCCGACATTCCTATTAGATTAAATATATTTATAAGAAGAACAAGAAAGGGGTGCAAACTGCATCACTTGTTATCGTAGATTTAATGGTAATTAGGTATATAGGTACTCTTTTGGGTAACTAATATTTCTTTTATGGTAATGGTATTCAGGCAATGGTATAGCTAGCCCATATATTATATCTAAAAGCTTTATTATGGTTTTGAATTATTCAGAGGGGTGTTCTAGTCTTTTTCTTTGCTTGAAATTCAGAAAGTAGAAGAAAACTCACAAGAATAACTATAATTACAAAACTATAGAACCCAATTTGAAATGGTTTGTAGTTTTATAACCAGTAAAACTTATAGCTTACGTTGATGTTTTTGATATTTCTCTCCAACCCTGAGAATAAGTTATGGTGGGACAATAGAAAATCCTGCAGGATCCTAATGTACACCCAACATAACTTTTTCGCTCTAATGTACTTACAAATTTCCTTGGTTTGTATTCTAAATGCCCATTAGAACGCATTTATTTTTTTTCTACATGCAAGAATATATTTATATTCGTGCAAGTTGATTTAAGAATCTATTGAAAATTAATTAGTTTTAAATTTTTAATTTTTTTAGGAACTGATTTGTTATAAAAAAACAGGAAAATTCTATAAAATTAAATTAAAAATTCCGCATTCAAATTAGATCACAACTAAACCAGGTATCACAAATAGACTTTTGATACAATTGGTGCAAGGTAAATATATGTAGTATAGCCTTTGTATTTATTAATTACAGAGAAGGACAAGGCAGCGTCAGGTGCAGTCGTTTAATTAGGCATCACAGGTAACCCATTGGCACTGATCCATCTCACCTGTCCACACGCCATGCATGAATAAATCGACCACATCATCATATGTAAGCTATGAATAGCTGCTGGAAAACTCTCCTCAGTAATAATTGCATATTGATTTAATTATAATGGTTATTAAGAAATGATTGAACTGTCATTAAATAGATATTTATATCCTACAATTTAATGCTAAATATATTATTCTTTATTATTACTCCATTAAGATATGATTAAGAAGGCAATATTCATTTCATATTATCATGCAATATGAAACAATATGCCAGCAATAGACTTCTTCCTTCAATCCTTTTTTATATCAAGATTATTTATATTAAACTTCATAGTAATTTAATCGAGTGAACGATTTATTAAAAATTGAATAACATTCATAATAAAGTTCGAATACCATAAATGTCACCGTAATTTATTTTCTTTTATTCTGCCACAGGACACAACGAAACATTTTCTCTGATCCTTTAGAAATAGTCTACGAAATACTAAATATACATTCCTTGTAAGACACTGTGTCAGATGGGAAACAGATGTATATGGAGGAACATTCTCTAAATGTTTTTCTGCGCCCAAGAAATGTTGATTCTTGAATAAGTTTCTTTGATATCGGAAAAGAAATGCCATTAGTTGGAAATAGTGAGCTGGGGAGACAAGTTCTGTGCGTTACATCTTCATCACGAGGACCAAAACCTATTGGAGCAAATGTTACAGAGATGATATTTGGATACGGGAAAACTGCATTAATTTATATGGTTATATTAGGAGAAAAAGTACGGAATTTTATGCCTATGTTTTGTAGTTTCAAAATATATATTTCATTATTTTAAAACTTTGTGATTCATATGTTCGTAATGTATTATTTAAAAATGGTTGTCACAAGTGAAAGTGGTAGTGATATATACAAATGAAACTGTTCGAAGTGAAGGATATCAAAACATGGTTAATATTTTATAATGCATATTTTTTAGAGACTTTATAACAATAAACTTATGCGTACTATTAATAACTCTCTTCTCACATTACTCTGGTAGTTTTTGACAGTTTTGAGGCAATTTAGCTAGAGGCTGAAACACAGGGTTATTTCCCTAGATTCTTTCGCCTGACACATTAATGGAGTGTTCTGGCTGACGTAAAAATGAAATTCAATGCAAATGAGAACACACGAAGGAAAGAAGGAAACTTCAAAGTAATTGGAAGTTGATGGTAATTTGCCATAGTATATCAGACATCAATTTCAGTATTGTTGATATGTATTTTGCAAATTTACATTGGTTATACTTGACAATTATAATATATATACATGTCAGAGATAGAATTATAGCGTTAGAAATTAATCCTCATTATATTATCTAATTAAAGTGTTAATTATATGTATTGAGCCGTTAATTTAATTAAAGTTATTTATAGTGTTAAATTAAAAGCGTTAAATTTAATCCTCATCTTAGGAGATGCGATAGTACGAAGATTTTCTCTTTTATATATGATTTGGAGTTTCGAAAAGAATCATGATGTATTACAAGAAAAGATTCTATTTTTAATTTCAAACTTCTTTAAAATAATAAATGTACTAAGTTTTCTCACGATATTTCTCAATGAACTCAATAAACTTTCATTCACTCTTAGAACTAAAAGAGAGCGAGAAAATCTGTAGCCCATCTTCAAACTTGTCCAATTCGTCCCATTTTCTTCCAGATGAATGCAGTGAAATCTGAAGATCTTCCTCGGACACTCGATCTTCCTCTCCTCCGCAGTCGTGACCAGAGTGCCAAGAAATTGGCTAAGAAATGGCTAACTGATCCACAGCAGACAACTCAGCTTAAACCATTTTGGTCTGTACGCTAGTGGGAAAGGTTTTCTATTATGCACAATTTTTTTTCGTTAAAACAATGTTACGATTATACACAATATACAGCATTAAAAAAATGCAAATCTGCTGTAGTGAGTTAGTATAGTTACAATGTAGGGACATATCTGGTTATTATTGTACCAAAATTTCAAAAACATTCTGAATAAAAGACCTCACGTTTTAGAATTAGAACTTAAGACTATCATCTAAAAGAGAAAATAATGGACCCAACATCAGATTTTAATAACCATTCCTTTTATAATAACCATTTTCAGTGGGTCTATCGTTTTTCATGAATATATCTCAGTATAGTAATGTGAAGTCATGTCCGTAATCAATATTATAATAAGAGTCTATCTGACTGTCTGACTGACCGAAACATTTGATAATAATGGAGGAAAATGTGAAGGTTGATTGAGCTCTGCATCAATTTTAGGAACCTTGGTCTTGCCAGATTCTCTCTAACAGTACGATTTAGAGTCTGACGGACTCTCTCAATTTTCGGTCAGACTAGGGCTTTGCTGAGGATGTTTTTCCTTCTTTTTCAAAGGAAATCATTATTTTTGAGACAGTACTTCTTGAAACTTGAAACGACAAACATTTAAGCTGTTTCTGTTACACTAGCGCCTGTCATATACGAGCATTCCTTGAAAGTCTGAGACCTCGGTTATATTTATAAGGTTGTAACAATTTTTTTTGATATTTTCTAAAATAGCGTTAACTACACTAATAATACCCGTAGTATGTTTATTTATTTGGCGTCAGCTTTCCCAAGCAACACAAGTCAATGGGGCCCATGTTGGCACTAGGTGTACAAATCGTATTGGTACTGTGTGGTTATTTGCAAAATGGGCCAACATGGTGACAGCATGGGCTGTTATGTTGAAACCATCTTGGCCCAAGATGTTGCCAATATATTAATCAGTTTCAGCCATTTAATGTTGATACGTTATATAGTAATCAGGTTGGGCCAATATAACAATTCCGTGGGACGGATTCGCCACATTGAACCAACCTTCTTCCAAGGTAACATTCCATGAGAATTGAAAACCACGTTATCCTTATGTAATTTCTAGGTTACTTTTCAGTCTGCCATCTCTTGCCCATCTAACCATCTGGTACCCATGTTGGCACAATGTGTCATGGTTGCTTGGGTTTGGGCGAAAAAAATAAAATTTGGAAAAATGAAAATTCATATATCACTACCAAGTCAATTATTCAGTATCAGTCAGTTATTCAGTATCAGTCAGTTATTCAGTATCAGTCAGTTATGCAGTATCAGTCAGTTATTCAGTATCAGGCAGTTATTCAGTATCAGTCAGTTATTCAGTATCAGTCAGTTATTCAGTATCAGTCAGTTATTCAGTATCAGTCAGTTATTCAGTATCAGTCAGTTATGCAGTATCAGTCAGTTATTCAGTATCAGTCAGTTATTCAGTATCAGTCAGTTATTCAGTATCAGTCAGTTATTCAGTATCAGTCAGTTATGCAGTATTAGTCAGTTATTCAGTATCAGTCAGTCCACTTAGTGCGACCAAATAAATTAGTGTGACTAATCCGTTTACAGCGACCAAGACATTTATTACAACCAAGTTAATTAGTGCGACCTAGCCAATAAACACACGATAGGTATTATTAGGTTGAATTATTAACATGAAGAATGTAACCTTGATATTTTAATTCTTATGTTTGTGTTCAATTTTTACCATCGTAAATTTTCGGAAGTTTATGTCTTAGTCGGATTTATTTGATATTTTGTTATTCGCATAACTCAAAAAGTATTCATATAAATTGCTTGAAATTTGGTGAAACGATTGGTAAATTATCCATGAACCATTTAGTTAGACTAGCAGCAATCGGATCAAAGGTCAAGGTCAAGATTCTTTATAACTCAAGGAATATTGGATGGTCAAGGTTATTCATAAGCGGCGGCAAAGGTATTCGCTCACCTGGTGCCTGTTCTCGTAATATGTATTTCAACTATAAAATATATCAGTCTAAGCAGTAAAATAAATAAATTCGAAAATTAATTTGAAGTCTACAATGTATAATGTAAGAACCGTTGTTTTTAACGAAAAAAACACTAGTTTTAAATATACACTAAAGATTTCAAATGAATAAAAACATTAAAAGATATCATACAATTTGCTTGTTTTCTCAAAGATTTTGATATCAAAATGTTTTTGTTCTTCCCCTCTGTATAAAAATACATAGTATACGTGATTATATTTATATACATATTTATCGTAATGTTAATTGATCTCTCAATAGATGGAAAACAGGTTTTGCATCAATAATTTTAGACAAATTTTATGATTTTGAAGCTACAAGATAAGGTTAATATCATTTATATAAAAACAGAAGTAAATCTGCAAACTCAGCGGGAATATTCTCCCTCCCACGTTACTATCCGAATTTCGGCTGAAAATGATACAATAATCTCTTTTGAAATTCGACCATCCATGAGAGTGAAAACATTCCTTGAATGTATTTTTCGACCTACCTCCCCTAATAGGCTTTCCATTTTGTAATTCCCTAGCAGCTATTAAAAAATAACGAAGCTGAATATCTAAAGATTGCTAACATCATTAGGTGAAGGATTACTAAGAGCAGTAAATAAATATGTCGAGGAAAAGAACTTATTATAGGGATGCTCAAAATTATTAGCCATGTTAAGTACGTTCCCCAAGAGAAAGGTATGGTGGAGCTAAAGAAGGTGGGAAAGGACGGAACATAATCTTCTATGACCCCTCCATAGCACTCCTTTGTGTTCTTGAACACATATATTTCAATATTAATCATCCATACTTTTTTAAAACAAATAAATACCATCAAGATTAATTGCAACGATACAATTAAAACAAAATTTAATAAACTCCATAATTTATACCTATAATCTCTTCAATGGTAAAATTATTGAAAAATCAAAATGCTACATTATTCTTAGTCTGTAAAATTTCTCTGTAACTTTCTTCACTGATGTTATCAAAACAATTCACTGTTCCTAATTAGTTTTCCCAGGCTAATTATGAATTGAACTTAATCCTTCCATTTAATTTGCTGAATAATATTATCTTTTGAAATTTTCAAGATTACTTAGATATAACAAATAGATATGATTGTATTGTATATTTTAGGATATTTTCCCACTAAAGGGCCGTACACACGTAGAGTTTTTAAGTCTTTCCACCAGACCTTTTGCTAAGCTCCTCCTACTTTTTCAACGAGAATATAAGAGAAAGGGATATAATAATTATTTATTTTAGTTGGTATCCATGATACCTGCGGGTATCATGGATACCAAATAAAATAAATACAAATAATTATATAGTTTTTTTTCTTGTATTATAGTGGAAAAAGTAGGAGGAGCTTAGCAAAAAAAAACCTACATGTGTACGGCCCTTAATAACTTTCTCTGATGGTATCTAATTCTGTTGCAATAATATGGCACGTATCTCAGCGTTGCCATTTCCACTGCATTAGGTATTTAAGATCAGGTTTAATTACCTGTCAATGTGCCAATTTTGGAGGATGTATCATAACATATGTAACTCGTTCTGTCTCCATTTATACTGGGCCATGCAGTAAAATTAGAAATGCTTTGAGGGACTACAGCACAGGATATATAAATGAGTTATAATTTCATGCGTTTAATTCTTAAGTATTTGGATTTTGTTCTACGAAGTTAACTCAATGAAGGTTTTTTTTTATTATTCACATTAACCTTCATGCTGACATTTTGGAAGGGATGAGAGAATGAAAATATTTATGAAGTGACCTTTACAAACTGTGTTTGAATTCAGTGAATAGGAACAAGGTTGCCATGAAATGAAACATTATGATAAGAATAACTTGAAAAATGATTGAATATTCATAAGTTTCTATCATTACTATCTTCAAAGAGTTTACATAGGCGTAATGAAGTAGTGAGACATGTTCTATAACATATATCACATTTTACTAATAAATGCTTGCTAACGTGTTCAAATAAATGAAGGTATAATATCATAGGATATCATTAGAATATACCTTATCGGTAATTCATTTCCTGGTGATTTCTTCTTGACTCAATGGGAGAGTACCCAAAGAGAAAATTATGGTGGGGCAATCAACTCTTTGTTTTTGGTAGCATTTTTCAAAGTTGTTGGGTTTGAGTTTTATAGGGTAAGTTTGAATGGTTCCACATCTTCTATTAAAAAATATATATAAAACTTAATATTCAGCTATAATACATATATGTATTTCTTTCATATATGAACGAAAATCAGAAACCATCCGATAAGTCAAAGCTTGTCCTATTTTCTATAATACAATTTTCATATAATCTCTTTGGGTGCAATATTTCACTATAAATTCAAAAGATATAAATACCATTAGAGTCATTATTGTAGCGGCCGGTAAATTCCCCTTTGGAAAGTTCTCCCACGGAAAATTCCACCAGGAAGATTCCATCATGGAAAATTCCACCAGAAAGATTTCATCATGGAAATTTCCTCCAGCGTTTAACTCAACTCGTGTAAAATTCCACTTGGAAGATTCCGCCATTTTAAAAAATAAATAGTATATATAATTGAAGTTACTTACATAGTTTATTTTAGATTCAGTGGAATGATGCTATATAATGTATACTCTAAAATCCTTTATATAGGAATTAAATATTCAACTGGTTAATTATGGTAACACTATTAAAAACTAGCTACTAACTATGATTTAAAAAATATATTTGTAAAGTAACAAAATAATATACTTAATTTGAGTTTCAACATACACATGTTGTTAATTTAAAGAAGAATGAAACGGAATCCAAATTGTGTACCCCTGTGGCAGCGGAACTTAATTGTTATATTTACATATTTAAACTTATTTAAAAGATACCCTTGAACCAATCGTTTGATCGGTTTCATATTTTCGTACTAATGCAATTTAGTTTATTGCTTAAGCTTTGCCTTAACATATAACCTATTTTCATAATTACCCAACTATTTAACTAATAGAGTATTGTCCAGAATACCACCATACACAAATTCTTCTTTAAATAGGTTTATGCCATTCTTAATGTAAATGAAATCTAGTATTATGCGGTTTAATTTTCAATGGTAGAATTTTTCCTGGTGGAGCTTTCTGTGGTGGAATTTTCTGAAAATAAATATACCTAGAACCATTACTATTCCCTAAGACAGTATCTTTCGCAATACATTCCTTTAGCCCTCCTTATGTCCAAATTATAGGTGAAGAGATTAGCGATGCGTACTCGAGATTATCGCTGATAGGTGTCATGGCTTTGGCGTCTCTACTCTAATGCTTTCACTGGAGTTTGTTCTGCGAATGTAAAGACTGAGGGCAATTTGAAGAGTAAACAGCTGAGGTAGGTTTGGGGAGGGAAAACTTGTCACTGCAAAGAAACAAAGAATCGACCTGAACTCAATAGTGCGATCTTAAAATAACAATGCAGTCGCATTTCATCCAGAACTGTATGTATGTCTACAGTAGATTGTTTTACTAACGGAAGAGTTAATGAATTCAAAATATAATTCTGACATCATTAACAATTATGTATAAATGTTCAATGTGAATAAATAATTTATGGTGAAAAGTTGAACTGTGATTGCAGATATGAATAAGATTTTCTATTTTTAAAGTGA
This sequence comes from Caprella mutica, assembly GCA_947561585.1. Classification (NCBI taxonomy): domain Eukaryota; kingdom Metazoa; phylum Arthropoda; class Malacostraca; order Amphipoda; family Caprellidae; genus Caprella; species Caprella mutica. The sequence continues at coordinate 352,054 of CANNZV010000375.1, read as the reverse complement.
AGCAAGATGTCTATATAATTTAGGCAAAGATAAATAATGCATACGTTTACAACTCTACACCTTCTGCAGAATATCAAAGAAAAAGTCAGCAGTGAAATATATTTATTCCTTGTGCATAATATCAAAGAAAGCGTATGTATATAAATATATATATATATATATATATATATATATATATATCTTAACTATAGCAAAAACGTTAAACAAGAATCTAATTTTAAAAAGGACACTTATAAGTTCGATTTCTTTATATCTTTCCATTCTGTCATTTCATCTTTTGTATTCTTGAAGTCATTTAACTTAAAGAATTTAGTTACTTCACAAAGTAATATTTGTCAGTTTTTCGCGATTCAAGAGTAAGCTGCGGGCCTCTTTCTTTCCGTACTATAGTTACTTTCTCACCATCCTGTATAACGTATGATCTTCTCTTTACCTTTCTTAATGCACCTAAAACTAAGAACACAAATGAGTAGGTATCTTTTACTCCTGTACTGTATAAGACTGAAAATATTATTAGTTTTAACGTTTTAGACTGAATATTAATAGTTTTAGCGTTTTAGAGTAAATATTAATAGTTTTAGCGTTTTAGAGTAAATATTAATAGTTTTAGCGTTTTAGAGTAAATTTTAATAGTTTTAACGTTTTAGAGTAAATATTAATAGTTTTAGCGTTTTAGAGTAAATATTAATAGTTTTAGAGTTCTAGAGTAAATATTAATAGTTTTAGCGTTTTAGAGTAAATATTAATAGTTTTAACGTTTTAG